>OZ026630.1:28148336-28748336 GCA_964020975.1 Hermodice carunculata
ACCTAAGAGATACATCTTTCTGCTGATTTCTAGCATCTCAAGCTGATTATTATGGCAAGACTACCTTAACCAGGTAACCAAGCAGCTCATCAAAAGTTAATCCAGAGTCATCTACTGCTTTTGCAAACCATTTTCCCAGCTGTGCATGCAAATGAGGGAACACATATGCACGGTTGTATGATATAACCTGTAAACATGGCATAATTTTGTACCTGTCTGAAATCCACTTTTAAAAGCCCAATGTCCGTATCTCCACATATTCAACATTACATGTCCATGGAAGCCGCCCTGTTTATCTGTCTGCTCTACTTCCTGTGTGAGGAAGTTCATGAGCACACACTTCAGCTAACAGTTAAACTGTGAAAGTCTCAATTCAATTGAAACATGACTTTTTAGAGTGTGGGTGGGGTGGGGAGAAGGAGTGGGGTGGAGAAAGGGGATGATACCACACTCACTACCAACTATGACCACATGTATGTCTAGAACTTGATTGGTCTTATCCTTCATGTTTATATCAGTTTTGTTTTTGTCTTAGTTTGCATAAAACCTCAACATTTCTACACTTTGCATCTTGTTGTTCCTGTACTGTAAATTGCTTTAATTTTGCTGTACTCTTATTTTTGCGTATTTCGCTGATTTTTACAAAACTGTAATAATATGAACACAGTGAAATAGTATTTTTTAACATTGCTTGAATTGGAATTATGTCCAAAATAGCAAAACTAAAACTACAGTGAAATGTCACAAACACAGAAACTTTGAAAACCTATATACAGTGGTACCTGCTGTATGCAACTACTGCCGTGAGCAGCCACGCTGCTTTTTGTGGTCACCTTGCTGGGACACAAGAATCAGTTTCTTTATAAAGCTACCTGCAGTGACAGGTCACCTGCTGTATGTGGCCACTTTTTCTTGACAGAAGGGGTGGCCACATACAGCAGGTACCACACTATTTTAAAATAAAGCAATTTGCAGTATTTCTGCAATACCCCAATGCTTAAACCACTCTAAGAGGAGAAAACTTCTTGAGACTGACCACCTGTTATATACCTCATTCTTAAGAGAAGGGCATGGTTCTTAAAGGCAGGTTTCACTTTAGAAGTATCAACAACAAAATCTCCATTCTGCCACATTCAGGTACTGCCAGAGACTAATCCCCCACATGTGCCTGCCTGTCAACTCCTATAACTTATCCTCCGCATGAAGGCATAATTAAACCTTTTGTGATAATAAACAAGCTTACTTTTTCATGTTCAATACCAGCTTCCCCCATATCTGAGCCCACATATTCACTGAATAAAAATCCAACACTGCTCTTGCATTAACCCAATACTGCGAGCCTGATTACACATACTTAAGATCAGTATCCAGAAAATCTAGTTCCAAGAAGGCTGGGGGGGGGGGCCTGGTACTAGGTATTGACAAGGATAGGTAGTCTCCCTGGACCCTGGATGCCTTGATCCCTATTACCGTACATTTTACACACACGTTTTCCAAAAATTTGGGGGTCAAAATTTTACACTTGGCCAATTACTTGCATTAAACTTCTACATTTTCCACTCATACAGTGTCAGATCCAGTTAAATTTGCCAATTTTTGTCATAAGTAAAGCAAGTTTTCTCACTTTTTTTAACGGGGTCAACATTTGAGGTGGAGTGCATGAAATCATGAGTCATAACTTTACACAGGGTGCAAAATAGAGGTCATTCTTGTAGCACCTATATACCTTACACTACATAGGTAGTGCTCCCCCCTCCAACTAGTGGATCAAACAGAAATCTATTCAAAGCCAATGTACTAATTTGTTCTGAAAGGTACAGTTTCTCATCCAGTTGATTAAGATTGTGTTCTCTCTATCCCTGGTCCATATTACCCTCAGCTGCCCATCTTTTTCTTGCTGAAAGAAAAACATTTATCATGAGAATTTGAGCAGAAACTCATCATGATAGCAGGATCCTAAGTCCATAGCTTTCCCTGGGTGAGGGTATGCTAGCATTCTAAGTCCATAGCTTTCCCTGGGTGAGGGTATGCTATCATCCGATGTCCATAGCTTTCCCTGGGTGAGGGTATGCTTGCATCCTAGCCATGTCCATAGCTTTCCCTGGGTGAGGGTATGCTATCATCCTATGTCCATAGCTTTCCCTGGGTGAGGGTATGCTATCTCCCACCTCCTATTACAACCAGACATTGTGTCAACCTCAAGCTATGTATGATTGGGGCAACAGTTAACAGAATTTTCACTGGTATTTAAAATTGTCTCTTTGAAATAAAAATTGTCTAAATACATTGTGTAAACATAACAATTTCCCACAAATAAACAAGTTCTCTTGCCTCCAAAGCTCACTAAGCTCCATACTATCCCTACCAAACTAAGACTGGAGAAAACACACAGATTGGTCAAAAGACTAAAAATTATCTTTGTGTGTAATCTGGTATTTAAACAACCCCCTCCCCCAGCAGGACTCACTTTTGACTATAAGGCAAGCAAGAACAGAGTCAGGAGGGCTGGAGTTGTGTATTCCCATTACAAGTAGTTTCCATTGTAACTTGCAAATGAACAACTTCAAAACCACTGCATCCAGAAACACAGCATTTGCTTCAGGGTAAACCTGAGCACTGGAAATTTGACTTCATTAGCCTCAAGTGCATTCACGGTTACTTTAACATACAATCCAACAGGAATACGCACAACTCTTGCCCGCAAAAAAAATGTGTATTGGGTTGTGTATTAAGCTAACACACACCAAACTGCTATTGGTGACTATACTGTGGCATTGGGCTAACATGAGTCACATTGCTGGTGTATGTGTGGCTCCTAGACTAGACTGGTGTGTACACTGACAGCTGATCCAACAGCACGTCTCTCTTTATCATGCCAAGTTGGCCAGCTACACTGTGCCTTCTTCCTTCTTTTGTACATCCTATTGACTCAGCTACAACACATTCCTTCACCTGGATGTATTTCTTTTCATCAAAGTTCAAACAAATAATTTTTTTCATTCATGAAATAAATCAAATATAACTAGAACGATCATCATGGCTGAAGTATTGCTTCCTGTGCTGTCTGAAGTAAGCAGGTAACTGTGACCAATGGAGTCCGATAGGTTCTATTGATCAAATCACTGATAAATTCAATAGAGCAATTAAATGTTACTTAAACTGACCAGCAAGGAGAAAATAAATCCACATGTGAATTGAAGTTTCTCCTTGTAAACATTTCTGAAAAATCCACTACCTCACATCAGTTCATAGCATCTTATATGAACAGCACCCACCTTCCAGATGGTGACAGGAATGCAATCCATAAAATCTAATATGAATAGCATTTACCTTCCATATAGTGACAGAAATGCACTCTATAAAATCACATACATGTACATGTAAATGTACAATAAGGGTCCCATAGAAACCTGTATTCAGTATCCTACATAAAACCAAACAAATGTGGTCTACAACAATGAACATACACAAGTACTCAATAACTAAGGTTAAGGATGGGTTAAAGAGTTATGATAAGATATAGCATTAATAGAATACATTATCCTTGGCCATCCTCAGTTTTTCTTTAGTAATTCATTCATGCCATGCAAAAGTTTCCTTCTTGAGCCTAAGTGAACCCCTGACCTTGAGCAAGGTCACCCATCTGCATCCATAGATCAAGATCACCAATTTCAATCCCAACCTAGTTGGTGAGCCACATCAAGGTCAAAATTAACAATACCTAACTATAAAGAATCTCCACAGGTACTTTCCTAGTAACATTCAATAGTAACCATAGGCCTAGGATCCACAGAGAACACAAGCCAACAAAATGGCCCCTCTCTAATAAGGCCCCCTCAGGTGAAGCCACCTTCACTACAAAGGCCACTTCTCCATGCCACAAAACTGGTATTTCCATTAAATATTGTCTATCTCAAGAGAGGCCACCCTTCTAATGTGGCAACTTTTTGGTTGCATCTGGGGCTGCCTTATTAGAGGGGGACCACTGTATGTCAAGTTGACCTTTCAAGGTCACTGCAGGTAATAATTAGCCACATCAAAAGAAACCCTTCAGGTACTTCCATAAAAATGTACCCATCACCCTATGATTCACCATTGCTTAGACAGACAAATGCCAATTGTCAGATTCCTTTAACACTATATGGACAGCCTGTCAGGAGATGATGCATAAATATTTAAAAATCCATAAACAGACAGATAGTTGGCAGAGACAGCTAGGGTGAAATAAGAATCTGGTCCATCCCAAATGCCAGCCTCATCAAAATCTGATGAAACTGGGGTGTCAGTCCTCTTGAGGTATTCTTGTAATGTCATCCCCTTGGCCACCACTCAAACTGCCTTCAAGAAAATACTTTATAAAATGTTCATTAAAAAGTACCAAAGTCATCAGAAGAGCTGGCTTCACCTGGTCCATGCTCAGATAAACCTGTACCAAAAATTTGTTTGAGCTGTGGTGGGTACTTTTAGCTATCATGGTGACATCAACAAGATGGACAATGTATGGGATGGCAATACCATCTGACACTTAATGTATCAAGGGTGAAAAATTATAAAGACCCATTTATTTGACATGGACTATGAAAGTGGTCATGTGTTGACTGATTGAGTCACTTGTCCTGACACAGATGTAGAATTATACTTCCTTTTCGTGGGTGACCAGTACTCTGTACCTTACATATGGCACCACAGAATCAACTGCACTTGGCAATCTGCAATTATTTTCAACTTAATCTATGTCATACTGTTGCAGAATAATTCAACTGCCATTTTTTTGTCAGTCTAGGTCCATATGATAACTGTAGTACAACTGAAATACAAAAACCACTCAGCAACATCACTCGCACTGTATACAATCCTAAAGAACTAAATAAAAAAAAAACATTCAGGCACCAAGTGGGATCCAACCGGCATGTAAATCAACTGAAAAGTTTACACATATTTTTCAATGACCAGAGACAGCCATTTTCCAATAGGGCTCTGGTCTGTCCACAGGTACATCCCTATAAAAGTTTGGTGACACTGCAGTCAATCCTTCTTGATATAATGCAGTAACATTGTCCCCTTGGGAATGACACTTTGTCCTCCGTGTAAATACTTTAAAAAAGGAGAAAAAAAACACACAACACAGTGGAAACTGCTTTTTCACAGGCATCAGGTTCATCTTCAGGTACATGTCTCACTAAAAATTTGGTAAGGCTGCTGTGGATTCTTTTTTTTTTTTTTCTTTCTTTTCTTTTTTTTGGACATGGTGTACATCAGCATTGACAGACAGATGGACAGACCGCAGGACAATGCTAGAGATGTTACTACTTCAAGCACTTTATATGCCAAAGGTAATAAAAAGTTGGGTATCTGGCTAAAATCCAAAGATTACATTCATAAACCAATTCATTTTTCTGTATACTGGACAAGGTACCCATGAGGGACCTTGTCTTCCTGGTTCATTCAAACCAAGTCAACCAGGCATAATATGCACCCAAGTGTACACATATTCAGTCCTATGCAAACAGACCACAGTAGCACACATTCATGGTACTGAACAGCCTGCCATGACTTGGCCAATACAAAGTCATGACTGGGGTACAGCTTTCACTGGTTTGCATATTCATTCCAACATACATATGCTGTCTCACAGATGACTGTTTGAACAGGTACTGCAGCACAGTTGTGCCATTGATGCCTGGTGTTTGCAGGCTACTGTCACCTTGCAGACACTTACATGACTGCAGTTCATACTGCTGTGGCCTGCTTGACATCACTGCAATACAGCCCACTTTGGCCTGGTTGACAAGTACATCACTGCAATACAGCCCACTTTGGCCTGGTTGACATGTACATCACTGCAATACAGCCCACTTTGGCCTGGTTGACATGTACATCACTGCAATACAGCCCACTTTGGCCTGGTTGACATGTACATCACTGCAATACAGCCCACTTTGGCCTGGTTGACATGTACATCACTGCAATACAGCCCACTTTGGCCTGGTTGACAAGTACATCACTGTAATACAGCCCACTTTGGCCTGGTTGACAAGTACATCACTGTAATACAGCCCACTTTGGCCTGGTTGACATGTACATCACTGCAATACAGCCCACTTTGGCCTGGTTGACAAGTACATCACTGTAATACAGCCCACTTTGGCCTGGTTGACATGTACATCACTGCAATACAGCCCACTTTGGCCTGGTTGACATGTACATCACTGCAATACAGCCCACTTTGGCCTGGTTGACATGTACATCACTGCAATACAGCCCACTTTGGCCTGGTTGACATGTACATCACTGCAATACAGCCCACTTTGGCCTGGTTGACATGTACATCACTGCAATACAGCCCACTTTGGCCTGGTTGACAAGTACATCACTGTAATACAGCCCACTTTGGCCTGGTTGACATGTACATCACTGCAATACAGCCCACTTTGGCCTGGTTGACAAGTACATCACTGCAATACAGCCCACTTTGGCCTGGTTGACATGTACATCACTGCAATACAGCCCACTTTGGCCTGGTTGACATGTACATCACTGCAATACAGCCCACTTTGGCCTGGTTGACAAGTACATCACTGCAATACAGCCCACTGTGGCCTGGTTGACAAGTACATCACTGCAATACAGCCCACTTTGGCCTGGTTGACACATACGTTGCTGCTATACAGCCTACTGCGCATGGTGGATATGTGTGACTTTTACAGCCTACCGTGCCTGGTTGACACATAAGACTTCTACAGCCAACTGTGCCTGGTTGACAGCCAACTGTGCTTGGTTGACACACACAACTTTAACAGCCAACTGTGCCTGGTTGACTTATGACTTATACAGTCTGCTGTGCCTGGTCGGCACATACATGACTGTTATATATACAGCCTGTGGTCTGATAGACCAATACACCACTATCATACAGCCTAGTATAGCCTGCTTGGCAAGTATGACTGCTGTAAAGCTTACTGTAGTCTTGCTGGCACACATTCATAACTCTTGTACAGCCTCCTGTGGACTGGAAGGTGCATACATGAATTTTATACAGCCAACTATGGCATGGTTGGCATACAGGAATTAATGGCACCGATACAAGTCTCCGCTGGTTCCCTGCTGATGCCCTGATTTTATATATAAAGGCTAATAAAGCCTAAAATTTTCTACTAAATTTAAAATTTTATGAATATGATTTGTTCCTAAAAGAAAATCAATTGTTATAATTGTTATACTAATTCAGAACTCCATAGTTTCTCAGTGAGTAGTATGGAATAGGACCTTGCTCTTTTAATATCGAACTTGATAGTGTTCAAACGGTACATGGGCTTACAGATTTGGGTTTGTTAAGTTTCTCTTTATATTAGAAATAATATAATTTCTGCAGCTGGCCAACTGTATATTCCCTGGCAGGCTGATATGGATTACTGTGGCATGGTAGGCTTTTACCAAAGAGATCATTAAAAACATAAACACTTATTACTAGGTCCATATTGCTCCTTTCCTTGACCAGATGACCGTCTCTATTTATATGAAACCTGTTGTGAGAAATACAGACAAAATGCTCCAACAGTTGGCTACATGTTCTCCACCACACTCAGGCAACTAGCCACATTCCATACCCAGAATGGTGTGTGTTACTAATAAATTACAGGATGCATAATTACAGTATCTTATATGTATATGGGATTATGAATGAACTAACAGAAGCGACATGTATAGATTTTCCTCCCAGAAATGTTTCTGAAGGACTCCATCTGCCTGCAGACTCCATGCATACATACATTTTAACTGAGTCATGGCAGTGGAATCAATATATACAATTGACAGGCCTTACAGTGATAAGCCACTCATACATATGGTACAGTAAAACACATCAGCATCACATATGTATAACAAGCCAGTCTATACATGTACATTGTACTGGTCTCTCCAGGTGGCCCTGTGTCACATGCCTGTACCTCAGTATGGCCTGACTGACATACCAGATAAGCAACATTCCACTGTTTCCTGGTTTACCAATTCCATGTGGCCTATACTCATTCACACAGTATCCATCTCCATGCTGCTGTAATGGAAATGACGATGGCAGCCAGTCCTGACTTTGATAGCCAACAATGCCTAGCATATATGATATGGGTCAGGTGCCTTCCTGTCATCTGGCCCTGTGAGCTCTCTCAACCTCCTGAGAGGTTCCAACTGAACAGACCTGCTAACACGTAATCTGGCACACATACACCCTGTGATATTATCACCGCTGTTTCCTTACCTTTCACATCACTTCAGTTAAAATCCTGCTGTACACAGGCTCACTCAGTCAACAGTATCCAACACTGATCTAATGCCAGTGTTCTACATGCATAGACATCCAGTGTATGCTGAGACAAGAGCTGCTGTCAATTACACATGCCCACATACAATACAGGAGTCCCTGTGGCATGAAGTAAATCCACATGGAGGGGGTGACCTCAGCTATCACGTATCTTTCGTAGAGCACACAGGCAGGATATACCTCTCCACCCAGCACACACACATGCACTCCCAACCAGGTCACCACAACCACTAATGCGACTCTGTTTCCTGATTGGCTAAAAAGTAAGTTGGGCACTGGGGGAGATGGCAACAAAACTAAGAATACATGCAATTCCAATCGGTCTGGTGGTCTTTTATGTTTTTATTCTTTTTTTTTTTTTCTTCCTTTTGGGGGGGGGGGGAAGAACACCTATTTGGCACCTAAGCAACTGCTAGAGAGGTAGAAAAAGGGAGCATTACTGACTACTATTCAAAAGGCATCCATCCTGTGTGCACAAGTAGGCCAGAGCATTGAAGCATATACCTAATGTTTATATTACAAATTTTGGCCTTCCACCCCACACCCCCAAGGGTTTGGACAACCATTCAAAGGTACAAAGGAAAAGGGTGACTTTCCAATGGCCAGGTATTGAAATACACTGGAGTGTGAAACTAACAGTGCCAATTACTCTGACAGGATAAAGGTCCATATCCCAGTTATTAAACACGAATCTCAGTTCACTTGACCTCTGTGCTTTGCATGTCAATTGATTTTTTCTTTCCATGAACTACACGTTATCTCCAAAATGGTTCCCAAGTAATAAGTATGTACACGATTTATGCAAAAAGGGTCTTCTATCAAGCTTTTGCTCATAATAAGGCTGGCAAATAATTATTTGTGTTCAACCTTAAAAAAAATGATAGGGAAAGCCCATCAATCAAGTGCAAAACCACATGACATAAATATGGGAATTTTTTATACATTGAACAAATACTGTCAAGATACTTATTTCTGTGTGTATAAATTTCCCCTTTTTCTTTCTTTTCTTTTTTTTCTTTTTTTTTTTTCTTGGCATTTCAGCCACCTAACTGAAGTTTTACTTTCATTATTTTGGACATACCTCACATTTTACCCATGTTTAAATATTTATATTGCATTTTTATTGGAAGTTTTGTGCAATATGCAAAAGTAAAAACACGGCAAAATCAAGTGAATATACAGTACCAATGTCAGAGTCACTCGCTGGACAGTTTCCTTGTTTGTGTCTGAATTTGGTTTATAATGACAAAACATTTCGAACAGGAAGCACTGTATTCCTGCAGCAACTGGTTGTAATGAATTGTCCTAAGAATCAATAACAGTAATCCCTCATTTGAAAGGCCACTGTAATAAGACCCCACATGGTTTTAACACCTTATTTACCGGCCCCCAGTGCTATATTTCTCATGTTATCGACCTGCCACCAGGGACCACCTGCTTCATGATACCACTTCTGGACTGGGCCTCAGGGTGGTCCCTCAGAAGAGGAAGCACTTCGTACATGGACTCAATACAATTTCAAAAATCTGTCAATTCAACATTGTTTGAAAGCTGGACTGATAGCCCTACTGAGAACAGCCATGAACACCAATCATCCATACAGATTTACATGTATGTTATGTATGTTAGCATACAGCAACCTGCAATGGATCATACACATATGTATCACCCCATCTACAATCTTCTTTGTGAAGTCCACTTTCACTGAGTCCAATTTGTTGTCTGG
This sequence comes from Hermodice carunculata, assembly GCA_964020975.1. Lineage (NCBI taxonomy): Eukaryota > Metazoa > Annelida > Polychaeta > Eunicida > Amphinomidae > Hermodice > Hermodice carunculata. The sequence continues at coordinate 28,158,380 of OZ026630.1, forward strand.
TGATATTATTATGTGTTAGCGACAGATGGATTTGGTGACTTGTGTCCTAACTCCTTATATTCTTCAAGTGCTTCTTTCTTGTTTTACAAGTTCATCCTCATTGCACTGGACACAGCCAAACACAGATCCAAATTCTACATCCGTCAAGACTGGGACCAATAACCATTATTCCCTGCACAACTATGAAACTCTTCTCTGCCAGTCGAGCAGACAGGGCTGTCCACATAATCCATTCTAGTCTGAGTGTCCCCATTCTGTGAACAGTCATGCAGACAGGACTGTCCACATAATCCATTCTAGTCTGAGTGTCCCCATTCTGTGAACAGTCATGCAGACAGAACTGTCCACATAATCCATTCTAGTCTGAGTGTCCCCATTCTGTGAACAGTCATGCAGACAGGGCTGTCCACATAATCCATTCTAGTCTGACTGTCCCCATTCTGTGAACAGTCATGCAGACAGGACTGTCCACATAATCCATTCTAGTCTGACTGTCCCCATTCTGTGAACAGTCATGCAGACAGGACTGCATACATAATCCATTCTAGTCTGAGTGTCCACATCCTGTGAACAGTCATGCAGACAGCGATGTCCACATAATCCATTCTAGTCTGAGTGTTCCCATTCTGTGAACAGTCATGCAGACAGGACTGTCCACATAATGCATTCTAGTCTGAGTGTTCCCACTCTGTGAACAGTCGTGCAGACAGCGCTGTCCACATTATCCATTCTAGTCTGAGTGTTCCCACTCTGTGAACAGTCATGCAGACAGGACTGTCCATATTATCCATTCTAGTCTGAGTGTCCCCATCCTGTGAACAGTCATGCAGACAGGGCTGTCCACATAATCCATTCTACGAGTGTTCCCACTCTGTGAAAAGTCATGCAGACAGAGCTGTCCATATAATGCATTCTAGTCTGAGTGTCCCCACTCTGTGAACAGTCATGCAGACAGGACTGTCCACATAATCCATTCTAGTCTGAGTGTTCCCATTCTGTGAACAGTCATGCAGACATGACTGTCCACATGATCCATTCTAGTCTGAGTATTCCCATTCTGTGAACAGTCATGCAGACAGGATTGTCCATATAATCCATTCTAGTCTGAGTGTCCACATTCTGTGAACAATACTCCATCAACAAACATGTCAAAATCAAGGTAATTCCAGCAGACAATTAATGACCTGAGAAAGACTTGCCAAATTTTATTTCTGGGTGGTATGTTTCATGCAGTCTTCATTGCAAATTTTCTCTTCATACATTTTTATGTCATTAAAAATACACCTGAAAACTTAATCTAACCTTCTCTCCATCAGAAAAAAATGAACTGAACATTGTGTGTGTGTACAAACAGCAAATTCATTGTATATTTACCCACATACCAGAGGATCACATGTTTTACAAGTGGACGGAAGTGACAGAGTCCTTCTTTTTTTTCATGGCTTAAAGTGATTACCCGCATCAATCTAACCAATGGGAGACTATGGTGACAGGTAAATGGTCCTCCACTACAATTTATTTATATAGATTAAAAGGCAAGTAAATTACACTTAGCCAACATGAAATAACTTCTGATCAATAATAAGACTACCTTCTTTCCTTTGTTATAAAATACACCATTAGAAATGGAAGTTCACACTGCCTGTTAGTAGTAGAAAACTGTGTGAATTTCCGTCTTTTTTTTTTTTTTTTGCACACAGTAAGGTTTAAAGTGATGCAAGATATCTTCCAGGACTGTTGTGGTAAAATTGTATACATTAAAATGACATTAAGACTTCAAAAACATTTAAAAGATGCAGCATTTTGTGACATGGACATGCACAGACTATGGCCCTATTCTTCCCACATCATTTCACTATTTTGACACTCAAATGTTGTTAACCCTTCATTATAATATAAAACTTAAATGTGACATGAAAGCAAGTTCATGAAAAAAGATTGCCTTTTGAGGGTTAATCTATGTTCCTCTCTTAGCATATCAATATCAAGGTCAATTCTATGATATGTTATATATACACAGTGGAAGTGCCACTCCATTTACATTTTAATACAAGTATCTAATTTGGGGTACAAAGTCGAAAAGTCCAATTACAGGGTTATTTCGTATATTTTTTAAAATCTTTTTTCCCTGGTAAATGTCATAGCAACTTTAACTTGGGCACTATAATTTGCTTGTAACCACATCTACATGGTTGGCGTGCATAACATTTGGCTGCGAGCCAGGCTTCTGGCCAGGACTGATGTCTACATCATGGTCTGGGTGGCAAATCCCAGTCTCAATCAGATATTGCTAGGTTTTATGTGCATGGCCTTTGTGGCTGCAAGGTTCAGCAGCCTTATCAGACGGTATGTACCTTTGTTCCTGGGACCACACTGGTCAAGGATCCCTCAGCTCAACCTCAGCCAATATTACTGATAAAAAGTACTGTTGATAAAAGAAACCCTATACAATGGAGTTTACATTTTTTTTATTTTAAACCTACAATAGGAGTATAATTGTGACTTGAAAAAAATGCAATAATAATAATGGTGATACCGTATTTGGTCCAACAGTAGCACACCATGCAAAAGAGAAAAATTCTTTGATCAAACTTGGCTATTGTGACATTGTGCAACTTAGATTCTTCTCAATTTGAAATAATTATAGACTTTACAGGGCATAGGAAGTCTGCAAAGCTAAACTACCATAAGTACTGTCTGCCTTTTCAATAGGGGTCATTTAAAAAAACAAGAGGACTGTGACAGTCCTGTGCTGAGCTGACATGTACATACACCCTTGCAATTTTTTATGATTTGCCCCACAAAAGAACAAAGAAATTAATAACAAAATCTAAAAATCAATGGAGCATGTTCATTTAAAGAAATCTGCTAGAGACCCACCCAAGATACATTGCCACCAAGTTTAAAGTCAAACTGACGGATGTTTCGCAGAAAAAGTCAAAACTGAATTAACATTAGACTGCCCATTGACTTACATAGTAATCAATAGGAAAAGTGCATTTACCGGCAAGTACCCAAATTGAAAAAATCGTGAAAAATCAGGAATCCACACCACTGCCTCCTAATGACCACTTTGTTTGGCCCTTTCACAAAAAAAAAAAAAAAAAACATATCCACCAAGTTTCAGCTTAATCTGAGTGACAGTTCTGGAGAAGAAGTCAAAATTAGTAATGACACACAAAAAATCATGAAATTTTTTTAATCGCAGTGCCACCTGGTGAACAATTTCAGAATTTGGAGTCCCTAGGAGTGTTCCTGTGTAATATCAAAGCAATCAGGTGAGCAGTTTCAGAAAAGAAGGTTTATTAAGATTTGCCTCCCCCCCCCAAAAAAAAACAACAACAACAAAAGCTAAAAATATCTAAAAATCAATGCACTGTGACCATTTGAACAAATCTGCTAGAGACCCACCCGAGGTACATTGCCACCTAGTTCGAAGTGAATCTGGCTGATGGTTTTGGAGAAGAAGTGGATTGTTGACAACAGACGATGAAGGACCATAAGATAAGCTCAGCTAATGACAAGTCAGCTGAGCAAAAAATATGGGAAAAAATTAATGTTGCATGTGGAGTCCATCAAAAATAAAGGTGGGGCATGTATCTATTAGAGTGTGCACTACTACTGGAATAATAATGATAATAATAATAATAATAATAATAATAATAATAATAATAATAATAATAATAATAATAATAATGGTAGCCCTCAAGAACAAAAATGAGAAAAAGAGTGTGCAGCACTATGAGAAGAAAAAATGTTGTTTTGACTATATGTCTAGTGTAAATGATACTAGTACTGTTCTCACCCTGGCATAAACCTAAGCCATCATAAAATGTATTGATGTCAAATAAAAGCAAATTATCAATTATGAAATATGTTACCATAGTCCCACATCCTGATATTCACTGACATAAACTGACCCTGTAGTATGTTCAATTCACACAGCTGTCAATTCTGCATGTAGATTAAGTAAATAGGTATGTCTCATTCCAGCAATGGGCTTTTATGACAGGACAAATGTGATCATACGTGTTTCTTCAAACCATCTAAATTTCATCCAGGAACAAAATGATGTATGATACAGCAGTAGCATTGAGGATATGTGATACAAGAGTGGCTTTAAGAATGTGTGATACAGCAATAGTTTTGGGGATGTGTGATACAGCAGTGGCTTTGGGAATGTGTGATGTAGAAGTGGCTATCAGGATGTATGATACAGAAGTGGCTTTAAGGTTTTGTGAAGCATCAGTGGCTTTGGGGATGTGTGGTAGTGGCTGATGTATGATACAGCAGTGACCTTGATGATATGTGATACAGCAGTGGCTTTGAGGATGTGTGATATAGCAGTCACACTGAGGATGTATGATACAGCAGTGGCTTTGAGGATATGTAACATAGCAGTGGCTTTGAGGATGTGTGATACAGCAGTGGCTATGAGGATGTATGATATAGCAATCGTTTTGAAGATATGTGATATAGCAGTAGCTATACGGATATATGATATAGCAGTGGCTTTGGGAATGTGTGATAGTGGCTATGAGGATATATGATTCAGCAGTGGCCTTGAGGATATGTGATATAGCAATGGCATTGAGGATATGTGATATAGCAATGGCTTTGAGGATATTGTATTTGCGTCTTTTTGTCCAAAACCACTTCTTAGTAGTCATTACCCTATTCCGCAGTCCGAACTCTTTGCTCTCCATAAGGTAACCTGTCCCTGTCTAACCTATATACATGTAGAAGTACTATCGTCGATATTGCACACGTTCCTCTGTAAAATTTTGACATAGGCTGTATTAGCCCAAATAAATTAAAGGGTGTTCTGCGGGTAACTACTCAACATGTTTCGGAGCCTTTTACATATATGATAGAGCAATAGCTTTGAAGATATGCAATACAGCAGTGGCTATAAGGATGTATGATGTATCAGCAGTGGCTTTGAGGATATGTGATATAGCAGTGGCATTGAGGATATGTGATATAGTAATGGCTTTGATGATATGTAATACAGCATTAGCTATGAGGATGTATGATAAAGCAGTGGCTTTGAGAATATATGATATAGCAGTGGCTGTCTTTTAATTTTCCTCATATAAATCAACAATGACACATTGACAGATGAGGGCAGCACATGAGCTGTCTGTAGCTCAGTGCAGGCATCAGGCCTGCACCAATAATTGTGAGGACAGACAAGTCCAAATCAGCTGGTTAATATGCTGTTCCAACTGAAACAGTGCCCGTCTGTGTGAACTACCACTATTTACTCCTGAACACAACCCCAGCCATCCAGACCAAAGTGACCTCTGTGTGGATTACCAACATATACTCCTGAACACAACCCCAGCCATCCAGACCAAAGTGACCTCTGTGTGGATTACCACCATTTACTCCTGAACACAACCCCAGCCATCCAGACCAAAGTGACCTCTGTGTGAATCACCACCATTTACTCCTGAACACAACCCCAGCCATCCAGACCAAAGTGACCTCTGCGTGGATTACCATTATCTACTCCTGAACACAACCCCAGCCATCCAGACCAAAGTGACCTCTGTATGGATTACCATTATTTACTCCTGAACACAACCCCAGCCATCCAGACCAAAGTGACCTCTGTGTGGATAACCATGATTTACTCATGAACACAATCCAGACCAAACTGACCTCTGTTCACAGGACACTTGAACCAACTGATTTTTTTGACAAGTTTGGGTTATAAAACATCCAAATACATGCATAAATGTTCAGAAGAGAATGTAGTCAGCCATCAGAGTGACATGGGTACATCAATGCAAACAAATAATGCATTCTTTCAATCTTTCTTCTGTATTGTTGAGTTCTGCAGAGGTATCCACTGTCAATTTCTGGTTACTTGCGTAAGAATACCATCGATTAAGAAGTGTCCAGTGCATGGAGATCTCCTCGTACGATGTCATCTTACTATTGGATGTTCTTTCACTTTTCCTTCAATTCCTACATTCCCTTGGCAGGCTTGCCTTTTACACATTCTAGATTTACGATATCCAAAACGATATATCCTTCAGGAAAATTGACAGGCAACCAGTAGGTCTCTGAGATTCATAATCTCACTACCTGTTCATTATTTACTGTATTTATCTGATCATTGCTGTTATTTCAGGAACTCCATACTTTTTTATGTCTCTCTTGCAAACAGTACACCAAGGCAAATTAACAGCTACATTCATAAAGACACAAATCAGTATTTGGTGACTTTTGCAATACGTGTGTGTCTCAATGCTCTTGTCCTAACAAAGCCTTGGATACATAATGGACATCAAAATTTAGGCACCCCATTGTATATGGCCAGACAGTTCTATCACACCAAGAGACAGGGGCAGCCAGTACCACTTGTCTGCCTGTCATAACACTTGGCTTCCAGCCAAAACGTAACCCTTACGCCACTGCATTGCTCAGTGTTTTTTCTGTGAATGCAAATTAAAAAGTTACTGTGAAAGTATCAGTTTTCCCTGTTCATATCATTGACCAAGCCACTTGGTATGAATTTCTGAGAGGTTCATGCGAGGTAAATGACCTGGGAGAGCACTCAGTACAACCGGCATTCTCTGATGTGAAAACTGTAGAGGCCTTGTGGGGCTGGAAGCGCACTGTGCTGCCAAATTATGTCATGTCACAGCCTCTATCATACCAGCCTGACTATGACCTTTGCATAGTCTAACAAAGACTATGACCCATAAATAGTCTTTTAACCCTCTCCTTGCTGGTGCCAGTGTTCCTTCACTCAGGTTACCCCTGTGCTTCTGCTCCATCCATTCTGAATACCTGGCATGTCAGCCACACATACCTCTTACACATCTACGCACCTTCTCAAGTAAACGAATACTCTTTAAATACCCAGAGTTTACGCACAATTAACACACAGTGAAAACTACCCAGAATCTCCTTTAAAGACCTTACAATAAAAACAGCTCTTTTTTCGGAAACCTTTTCCCATTTTTTTTAAATTCATTGTTTTATTTCCTGTATTAAGACCTCTCTGCCATTTGTTCCCACTAGCCTTACTCTTTTCCCACTTGAATTACAGCTGAGTCAACAGCTTTCCTCAGCATGGATTGAGTATTAGAATATAAAAGTGTCTTTTGGTTAGGTCAACAATTGGCCAACCAATGTAATAAACTGCCATAACAAGTGACTCACAAAACAACTCTTCAATATGAAAGTAGCTAACTGCATACACATATTTACAACTATATTGGTTGTAACTTTTTTTTCTGCAAAATTTCATCTCAAGTGAGACAACATTCCTCAACATACTTTTATTTCCTGGAACATTGCTGTTTATGCAGTAAAATAGGTTACCCTAGTAGGCTTTCAATAAACTTATCCCCCCCCCCAGCTTCTTTCGTATCCATCTGAATCCTATCAGTAGTCAGTGACACAGGCAACACCAGTGTATAATTGATAAGATATGCATCAGTATGGACATGATGCCTGGGGCCAAATTTGTCACGACAGCCAATTATGTCCTTTTCAACTCTGGAAACACTGAACAATGGCATAATGATGGCTACAAGTTACCCACTCTAATTTTATCTACAAATATAACTTCACACAGAGTGATTTATATATTGCTGTAAAAACACGTTCTTTTTTTCATTGGAGGGGCGCTGCACTGCAAACGTACTGTAATTGAAAATAATATATTGCAGATCATCAGTGCAAAAATTTGACCTGAGCCAGACGAATGTAGTACCATGTCGAGTACATGTGCCTTTTTCAGTTCATGTTCAGATGGGGGTACTGTAGGTTAAATGGTGCCTGCTTTAACCCTATGGCTCTGGCAACTGAGTCAACAGCCAAAGTGCACTGTACCCTGAGAGGGCATACACATGCTGTGTCCTAGTCATCCATATCATTCTTGATGAAAAAGATGCACATGACATTTATGACACTGAACCATTTTTGACAAATTTTAACGGGAAAAAGTTGCATGCCACTACATGATGAGAAGTCCCTAAGGGTTAAAACACCACTGCAATGACAGATACATGCTTCTCTGGTTGGGCTGTAGAGCCCATTTCTTTGTGAAGTTGTTCATACCAGATGGTCGTCTGTTATTTATGCCCACTTTAGCTTGGCTGAAAACTGGGAAATGTACACAAAGTACCACTTTGTAAGCATATGAGTGATATTTGCAATGTCCACCTTACTGCTTACAATCATATATAAAACAAGTTTTTCATTCAATGATGTACCCATTTCACAGATCCTAGCAGGGGCCCTGCTGTATTATTATAACTGTAACTTAAGTGGTCCAATTATTGTTCACATCCACTAACCCCACTGCCACCACCATACACTTTCATGTAATGAAAACCCTGCAGATTCAAATCCCTTTGAATCATGTTTTACCATGCAGTTCAATCCATTCATCCACAGACATTCAGCTGCCCAGTGAGTCCACACCAGCAGATAGACTCAGTACTCCAGCAGGCTAAATAGATGGTCCCCTAAAAATGTTTCCTGCAGTTTCTGGATAGTTGCATTGGCAATAAAACTAGCTGAACATTTCTTTACAACTTTCACATTAGCCACTGCAGCCACTTGACCTAACCTGGGTCATTTTCCTATGAATTTTCATAAAAAGACATCTGAAGAGATTAACTCTTTCAGTGCCAAGCAGGATTAAAGTCGATCTACTTAAGTCAAACTATATGTAGTCAGAATTATCATGAAAAATCCCAGATTTGTATTCCTCACAAAAAGACCTGTCATTCAAGTACCAGCATGCCTTTAGTTCCAGAGAGAATATCCCAGGTCAACAGCTTTTCTCAGCACGCATTGGGTGCATTGCGCCCAATGCGCACCGAGAAAAGCTGTTGACTCAGTCTAAAATTTAACACTGAAAGAGTTAACACATAAATTACTTTCCCCCACACATATCAAATTTATCAAGGTTGAATCTCGAAAATGGATAAAAAAAAACTGTTGTAAAACTACTACAAAACACAAGTATGCACTAATACCTGTTCATACAGACACACTTTGTGAAAATGAAAAAGCACATGTAACTCATAAAACTGTGTGTTTAAGTTTAGAAGTTATTGACATGATAATATGTTTCATGATGGCAGATATATAGCTTTTGACTTGAATAAATTCTGAACAAGGAAGTGCTTTCAGAAATGTAACTGGGGTCATTTGTCATTTCCTTTTATTCAAAGCTGGACAGAAGCATTGTGTCATATGCTGCTGCCTTTTCACAGTCAATTGTCAATGTCTGCAGACAAATTATGTGTACAGCAAGGTATCCCAAGGACCAAGCAGTGTGCGTTCACTTTTGTTTTAATGTGTGAACTGCAAAGGGCAAAGGATCATGATCAAAGTGAAGTGCAGTTTTGCTACCAGTGAGATTAGACATTTTAACTGCTCAGCTGGACTTCCATGTACATTCTTTTACAGTAAATGAGTGGGGGCTCTTGCAATTGGCTTGTGGGGGGTGGGGGTGGGAGTGGTCACTGGAAAAACAAAACCTTTCAGGCTTACACGTTTTTGCAACACTGAGGCTCAAAATACCCCCAAATAAAGCACTTCAGAGGTAACATTTCAAAATTTGGATGGAAGGTGATGAGGCTCCATGTATTACTTTAAGAACAGCACTGTATTATTAGGGCCTGTATTTTTCCGTTTCAAAAAACTAGAAATTCCATTGCACCAGCCAGAAATTTCCAAATTCCGTTTCAGCAGTTCTCTTTGTGTGTAAAACACATTCAGGCAAAACAGCAAATTCCATTTCAGAGGTGACAAAAATTCATTATTCCATTTCGTTTCCATTAAAAATGGAAAAATACAGGCCCTATATTATTGATAAAGAAAGGATGCATACCTAAAAGTATGGTTTAAAAAAGCTTCAATATTGTGTTTGAAATCTTGGTCCATGAGAACAGAGCTAAAATGATGTGACACATTCGGAATACAAAAGGCACCAGTATTCTGATAAAACTAGATCACGAAGGAACTTACATGATCTTTTCCCACGGGGGTCGCAGCAAAATGTGACAAAATACTTGTGACAACTTTGTGGGAGGTCCTCGCTTGTGTATGGAGTCTTGATGTTGGCAGAGTCGGCAAAAATGAGCCATCAAATAAGCCAGGGTCAGGCGATGGTGCTCCGGGAGATCTCCAGCAAGGCGCACCAGGCACTGCGTACACTGCTCTGCATCCCCCACTTCTGTAACACAACCAATCACTCATTTAGGGACATTGCACCATGGTATTTACTTACCACATACTCAAGATGGATTTTTCTTCCCTATTTGCTGGAATTATGTGGTAATTAGGTCTACTTATGCAAATTCCCCTGAAAAGAGCATTCACCAAAAGGACGAACTTGCACGATTCAAAGACTTGACATTGGCTAACAAGTCATGCTTCAACTGCTGCAAATTTTTGTATTTTTTGGGTCTGACCTGACAAGTCATACTCGAACTGCTGCAAGGGCAGCTGAGGAATAGCTTCATGGATAATCCAGAGAAAAACACGGAACAAGGTGTTGAACAATATACACCTACATGCAGCATGGAATAAATCATGTCAAAGAAGCAATATTTATATATTCCTAATTTCCAGGCATACAAACAATTCCTTGTCTGTTTCTATTGAATGTTTTTATACAGCAGCCTTTGTGTTCCAATTCTAGGTACCAGAAAGACATTTGTCAAGCATAATGACCACCAAACATGAGCACAAGCATTCTAATTCTGTAACACAACTGAATAACAATACTGCTTCACTGACATCTATTATAACAAATGACGCGCCAACAGCAAGTAGATGCTCATCTACATGTGAAAGTCATTAAACATAGCCGAGATTCTACCCATTATCTCCATATTATCAGGGTTTTTTTCACTTTGAGCAAAATTTAACCATTTTTCAATCCTATTATGTCAACATGTTTTAACAACATAGCATTGGTTAAATATCAACTACATGAACATTTCTGAACACTGCTTGGTGTCACATTTATTGGCTCCTTTCCCAAATGATGATGATGATGATGATGATGATGATGATGATGATGATGATGATGATGATGATGATCCTTGTTTACACTAAAGCAATTATTCAGCCATGACTCATACATGCACATATACATCCATCCATCCATCCATCCATCCATCCATCCATCCATCCATCCATCCATGCATGCACCCATCCATACATTCTGCTGAACCATGACCATTGCTCAAGGACAAGCATTACTGAAACTTATTATACTGGAGGAAAACAAACCCACAGAACCAGCTTTGGAAAAAGCCTCTGCAACTCAGCAGGGTTAGGAAACACTGGAACACACTGGCTCCACTCTATGCACTTTATTTCTACCACAATGCAATACCTGCTGCACCCTACAGCTGACACTGGCACATTTACCTCCATCCATGCTTTGCCCAGTTCACTGTCTAGCTCTTACAATTTCAATGTGAAGCACCATTACACTTACAAGCCAGGGTGTTGTGTATTATTCAAAAGATACACCAGGAATGTGTCCATTTGCTGGACAGCAGAAACGATGCAGACTGGCAGTAGTCAACACTTGTTGATAATATATTTGACTTCATGTGCACTGTATGTGAAACCATCTGCATTCTGTGAGGGGCGAGTCCCAGGAATGATGGTCATTTATGGAACTGACAGGAACAGGGACACTGGCTCATGACCTGACATGGAAGTCTCTGGGTGACAGATAGCAAGCTGGTGATGTAAAACTGGGGTCTGAGGGGTTAACAGTACCCCAGAAAGGTAGTGGGTAAAACATAAGTCTTCACAAATTATAACACTCATTAGCTTTAAGTACCACGACAACAAAAAACAAGGAAATCTGATGAAAAAAGCAAGCAACCTGTTCACTCTATGTTAAAATAATATTTAAAAAAAAAAAAGAGTTTGAAACAAAGTTTATGAGTTTTTATATGTAAAGATCTGTCCAAACAGCTATCCTTGCATTCAGTGCCCAAGCGAGGTGATTGACAGCAGTGACAAGCTACTTGATGGATAGTCAGGAAGCCAGCAGTTGTTCCAGCTGGCATGGTATCCATCTTCTTACAAAAGCACGCCTTCCTGGACACCTTGCCCCAGGCCTGCTGGCTGGCTGTGGCCAGTCTCTCAGCCAACTCATCCCATGCATTCCCACATCTCTGCACCTTATGGTTACAATGCATTGGATGCACAGAGTATTTCACCCCCACAGCCTTTGGCAAGCACTGCACTTTAACAAAGTACATGAAAATGAGTCCCAGCCAATAAAATCTCTTCCTGCGTAAATGTGCCAACTGCTCAAAAAATTCTTCATGCCTACAAGCACGAGGGATCAACACATATATTGTGGCCATTTACCTGAATACAGCAGTAATACAGATCAAACACACATTAGGCATGCCTCTCATATTTTCAACTACATTGATGTATTATAGAAACTTGTCTGGATTCTATGTCAAAATTTACCCTGTAAGTCTACCCTTTCCCCCTTAAAATCAGCCAAAACCACCTGCTGTTCAAATGCCATCAGCTTCAATATTTTTCACTAATTTCAACTGCAATGAGTAACAATTTCAATGAAAATTACAGATGAGATAACACGTCCCAGGTCAACAGCTTTCCTTGGGCAATTAGCTCTCAACCCATGCCAAGGAATGCTGTTGACTCAGTTCAAGGGGGAAAGTGTTACCAACATTTTGTCCAAGTCTCTTACTTCCATTTTTGTGCAGAAGAGGAGGTTAAAGGGGTTTTCCATATTGACATATTGGGCATTTTTATTTATAGCTGTTGCAAACCAGAAGCCCCCTACCCATCCCCCCCCCCCCCCTTTTTCGGCAAACTTTGCACCGGCCAATATTGCTCAAATCTTATTTTCTATATCTGTCCTCAGGCAAACTTATCACTTGTTGCAGCATATTGGTACCCACCATGGCTTCTTGGAAATAGCAATGCTATAATGGATTACTCTGTCGTGACAATACAGCGCCCAGTGGTTGTGACCCATACACACAGGCACTGTGCCTCTCTGACCACAGTAGACACTGGCAGCATGTGGCTTCCTGGATAGCAGTCACTAGAGTCTTTTACAACAGTTACAGCTATTCTCTATTAACCCTTGACCAGTTACACGTATACACTTCATGCCAGTCAACATGATTCTGCAGTAATTCTCCATTGACTAGCATTCTGTATTCTCAGTAAAGTGACTTCAGTAGCCTCACTTTGAGACTGACCATCAGTTCACCTGGAGACCACTGCAAATTATGCAGAATTCAACAAGTTCTTTTTCAAAAGCAGAATAATTATAAGGAAGATATAGCATAGAGGACTTGATAAATGAGGTATCTCAAGTTAGGTGGGACAGGGGGACCACTGCTAAGAGTGCAGCATGTTTCCTTGGGCTGCTGTGTATTCTCCATGTCCACCACTTGCTTCCTGTCCCACAGTCCAGCACTTTACTCATGAATATTGCAGTCAAACATGCCACCAATCTCACTGGTAGACTGTTAATAAAAACTAACCCCTCATGAATATTGCAGTCAAACATGCCACCAGTTTCACTGATGTGGACTTTTATTAAAAGTAACTACTCATGAATATTGCAGTCAAACATGCCACCAGTTTCACTGATGTGGACTTTTATTAAAAGTAACTACTCATGAATATTGCAGTCAAACATGCCACCAGTTTCACTGATGTGGACTTTTATTAAAAGTAACTACTCATGAATATTGCAGTCAAACATGCCACCAGTTTCACTGATGTGGACTTTAATTAAAAGTAACTACTCATGAATATTGCAGTCAAACATGCCACCAGTTTCACTGATGTGGACAATTATTAAAACTAACCTCTCATAAATACTGCAGTCAAACGTGCCACTAATCTCACTGATATGGACTGTTAACATTAGTAACATACAAAGTGTGTTTGTTGTCACATTGATGCAGTTTTTGTCCTGTACTGATATAGGTGGCAGGTAGAGCAGACATTGTAAGGAACATGTGGAAGCAACACATATATTGCCTGTAAAAAACCCTTCTGATTAGGCAAAATACTGTAGAAAAACACTGTCATCCAACATAAAGGTTCCAGTTCTTCACAACCTACTAGGACCCTCCATTAGTATGAGCTTTACTCTGATGTTGCAAAATACTTGTAAGGTTTCTAATGGGCAACATACTAGAAGGTTTAGAAACACCTTGATTGCATCTGTCCTGTTCAAGTGGTTTGGTTTGACTACCTGTGCCACGTCTCCAGCAAGCTTCCTGCCATCACCATGACAACAACATTCCCATCATCTAACCCTCCCTCTTGGCATCATGACATCTGTCCACTCCCTGTATGCCATGAGAACGGCTACATGCTCATTTGAAACAATTACAGTGTTCACTCTGTTTTCATATGCAAAAATAGAGGCCATGAAACCTGCATATTTTTCACAGGACTCTGAATCTTGGTTACCTGGTTACAATCCAGTACCATATTCACAGCTCACTGCAGAAAATCTGTGAAAGCTTGTGATAAGAACCAAACCATCAAGAAATTAACCCTGTCCCCTCTTGAATTAAGCTGAGTCAACAGTTTCCTTCACATGAGTTGAGCACTTGCCCATGGCAGGGAAAGCTGTTGACCTGGGGCTTCTTATTTTGATTGGTCTCATGAACATTTCGCATTCAAACTGTTTTTATTACTATTGAAATTGGTCAAAAACTGTGGCAGAGTAAAATAAAAAGGGGCAAAAGATAGATTTAATGGTTGAATCTACCTATGCATTAACAGTCACTGTTCCACACCTAACTGATGGTCTGAGATCAACACTCGCCTAATCTGACATGTACATCTCCAAACAAAGCACAAACAGTTAATTAGAGTCCGCCAAGGCACACAACATCAAAGAGTGACAATAGTGAGGCACCAAATCCCCATGATGAATATGTCACCATGGATAACAACACACAAGGCAATATGGCACCATGAACAACCCTATACAAGGAAGCATGGCACCATGAACAACCCTATACAAGGAAGCATGGCACCATGAACAACCCTATACAGGGAAGCATAGCACCATGAAAAACCCTATACAAGGAAGCATGGCACCATGAACAACCCTATACAAGGAAGCATAGCACCATGAACAACCCTATACAAGGAAGCATGGCACCATGGACAATCCTCAAAAGGAAGCATCATGAATAGCCCTATATCAGACACTATTGCACCATGAACACACAATGTGGCACCATGAACAACCCTATATAATGAAATATAGCACCTTGAACAACCCTAGAAAAGGAATAAGGTACCAGCCTGTACACCCCCCCCCCCCCATGTGAAACAAAGAACTGCGCACAACCTCCCCAACCAACCATCACTTGTTTGCTAAAATCGCAAAGTTATGTTTTTTTACCACACTGAAAGCAATGGATCATCAGTTTCTGGTTTCATGACACACACACACACACACACACACACACACACACACACACACACACACACACACACACACACACACACACACACACACACACACACACACACACACACACACACACACACACACACACACACACACACACACACACACACACACACACACACACACACACACACACACACACACACACACACACACACACACACACACACACACACACACACACACACACACACACACACACACACACACACACACACACCCCCCTTATGTTATGTACTAGCATTTTACTGGTTCCTTTGGCCATTCTCATCTTTTCACTCCACCACACCAACAGTGGTTGGTTTATGTTGTCTTGCAACCACCTGTATGGGCAAGTCGGCGTACTGAGCTGTGACCACAGGGGTTTACATCATAAGTGTTGTTGCTATTGCCAATAATGCACTGCAATGATTCATATTGCTTACCTGTGTGGTTGGATCACGTTCTACCTGCAAGCTGGCTGGATCTTTAAAAGACTTGGTTGGATCAATGGTCACAATTTAGAATTGTCTGGTCTGACGTATCTGTATTTGTCACATGACAGTGAGAGGTTGAACCTTCAGAAATGACCACAAGATTCAACCAGCCCCCTCCCCCCTTACCACAACTCCCAGATGACATTATCAATAGCAAAGTGATCATTTGCACCTGTTTGCTGGTTGAGTCCATTATCAGCAGCCTACTCAAAGGGGTGCTGGGATAGAAACAAAACTGCCCACACACTCTGTACAAAAACCAAGCTTTTATACAACATCATTTCCTGCCATTATGTACCTGACATTTGTAGACAGTAATTTAGACTTATACACAGTGACATTCATCTTGTCATCCTCATCTTCCCCAGCATCTCTCTCCAGCCAGCCACCACAGCATCTTCTGGCAGATGGACACAGGATGCTATTGACAATAACAATGAGCTTGTCCAGTCCAGCAGCCTGCAGCAACCTCTGGTAGCAACAGAGTAATTATTCCTCTACCTGAATATCACTACAAAGTCAAGAGTCCTTGAGCCAGCATTTTCAACTTGTACCTAATGCCTGGATCCTGATATGGCCAGTTGCAACATCAGCAGACCATGAATTGTACAAAAGTATATGTCAGCAGTTCTAGGCATACACAGCCATTTGATCTTGACACTGACAATATATGCTGCATGAGATGCCAGCATGTCAAAGGTCCTATCCAAGCTCGATGTGCATCACAGATGAACTAATGCAAGCATGAACACATATTCTTCTGCTATAGTGGGGCACTTGTAGGCGGAGCTACAAGTAACTTCCCTCTGGTATCCACCAGTTGCAAGTGGAGACACCTGGGGGATAAACAAAACCTGCTTTGGTTCATTGTCAAAAAAGTCATGTGATGCAGGATGTAGGTGCTGCCACCAAGTAGAATGGTCTACCTCACATCCTATTTCATAACTTTATTTTTTTTCCCTGCACACACATACCAGGAAAAACCTTCAATGACCTGAATTACCTTTATCTAAATAGCTAGTTCTACAATGGAAAGACTGCCAACCTGTTTCTGTACAACATGAACACTTGTAAGTAGCATACCTATTTTGTCAGTGTTTGTCAATTCAGAGAGGACTTATTCTATGACCTGTACATGTGTATCTACAACGAGGTTCATGCATGTGTGAATCTATGCTGTTTTCACTACAGTCAATCCCATGTTGCCAGAACATCTAATACACTGTGGTGTCTCTGAAGGCTGACCTCCTGTGGGACATATGAACACATTCAGTGCCAGAGAGTAAAACGAACAGGCTACCTCTCGCCAATATGTCTTCTCTTTCCCCTTGAATTGTGACTGAGTCAACAGATATCCTCGAGGTGATTGGGCAGGTTGGGCTTCCAACCTGCCTCCAGGAAATCTGTTGATCTTGATCATGTTATTCTGTCAGCACCTATCTACAATTCTCATCCTTTTGTTTTTTTTTGTGAACACCCAAAATTGATAAATTGATACTATCATTAAAACAAAAGGCAGTAATTTAACTGCTGTTAGATTTAGGTGGTCTCCTAAAAGGAAATCACATCATTCTAGAACTGAGTCGCACAAAATTGGAGATGGTCCCAAAATACAATTGAGCGAAAGCAGTACTTGTTTGTTTGTTGACTTTATACAGAGAGTCAAGGCCTGTGCTGTATGGTGTATCTACATTTCTTACACATGTGCATTCACTGGATTCAACCTGCTGAATAAATAACCAGCAAAGAATTAGCCTTCCACACAGCACAATCCTGTATTATTTCATCCTTCTGTCATACAAAAACCAAAGCCAACCTTTATGATGATACAC
This sequence comes from Hermodice carunculata, assembly GCA_964020975.1. NCBI lineage: Eukaryota > Metazoa > Annelida > Polychaeta > Eunicida > Amphinomidae > Hermodice > Hermodice carunculata. The sequence goes on from OZ026630.1 coordinate 28,176,193, forward strand.
AAGATGGATGAAACTAATATAATCATGTTTGCAGAGTTGTGCTTTTAATGGCCCTACCATCCACATACTTGACAAATTAATATGTCTTTAACTCTGTGCTTTTTCCCCCGGTACAAGTTTTTCTAAGTTAATTGATTTCCCATTTTTTTTATGATTATACTTCATTCTACAAATTGAAAGCACTAGCCTATTGGAATAAAGCAGGACTGGTGCAGTCAGATGAATGACATGATGATGGGACTGGGCAAGCCCAGTCTCAAAATGTGGACAGCTGGGAAAAACTTGTCTGAAAATTGCACTGAGTCACCTGTGTATGAAGCAAAAATAGGACGCAGCCTTGTAGTTCCAAACAACTGATTTCTTAACTTTTCTTAGCATGTCAGGCAACTGTTGCTTGGGACTGGCAAGAAACAGCTTCAGATCATGTTGACAAAAATAAAAATAAAAAGATGCACACAGGTCACAATTTTTTATTCTTGCCCAGATATGTTATTAAGAATGACACTAAATTGTAACTTAATCCCTTCACCCATGAATAAAGACTGAGCCAACAGCTTTCCTCAGTGCCAGTTCAGTACTAAGCACTCAACCCATGTCAAGGAAAAATGCTGATCTGGGACCTACCACCGTGACTGGTCTCATCTACAATTTTCATCCAATTTTTTTGTTTTCATTACTGTTGATACTGGCCAAAGCAAAAAGCCCTACATATGAAGTTTTGGCCAAAGACACATGCAGGCAACTAGCCACTTTTGACCATTTTTTTTTTTTTTTTAAATAATGGGGCTGGGTCGGTTTATGGGATAAAGGGTTAAAGTAAGAGGCATCATCAGCGTGAATTACATTACTGCGACTTATACTCATGACCCCTACCTGATCACCCCTCCTGAAGTTGTGGCCTGATCCATGAAACCACAACTAAAAGGGACTGCTGTCATATAATAAGCAAGCAAGTGTAGCTTGGAAAGGGTCATGTATGATAATCCAGGGTGACATGTTGCCAAATGCACAAAGTGCCACCTGAACAAAGACTGTGGTGTCTGATTTTATAATTTGATATGTCAAATAACACCTTCCATGTTGTCCACCGTTCATACAATGGCCTTTCACACAAATGTCCAGTAATCACTATGTGTCAAAGCTGGTGCTCAAGCCCCAGGCACCCCCAGTATCTTTACGACAGTACAGAGCAGGCTTTGTCCCTCTCATCAAATAACCACATAATATACTTGGAGTAATTAGGAATTTAACTGAGTATGTTCCATTAACAGTGGATACCTATCTACTCTGCAGGTAGACATTTCCTTAATGAGCATCCCTAGGAGTTTAATTAACTGATGGACAGGGGCAGTTTGCCTGTGAAATATTTGCTGACTGGAACAATCTTTACAGCAAGTCTTCACAGACCACTACCACATGAGCAGTAGCTGTATTGACAGACCACTCCCATGAGACCTGACCCTGTATTGACAGACCACTACCATGAGACCTGTACCTGTATTGACAGACCACTGCCATGAGAGCTTTACCTGTATTGATAGACCACCCCCACAAAATTAGTACCTGTATTGATAGACCACCCCCACAAAATTAGTACCTGTATTGATAGACCACCCCCACAAAATTAGTACCTGTATTGATAGACCCACCCCCACAAGAGCAGTACCGGCATTAATAGACCACCCCAACAAGAGCAGTACCTGTATTGACAGACCACTCCCATGAGACTTGACCCTGTATTTACAGACCACTACCATGAGACCTGTACCTGTATTGATAGACCACTCCCATGAGACCTGTACCTGTATTGACAGACCACTCCCATGAGACCTGTACCTGTATTGACAGACCACTCCCATGAGACCTGTACCTGTATTAACAGACCACTCCCATGAGACCTGTACCTGTATTGACAGCCCACTCCCATGAGTGACCTCTTGTCCTCAAAGACCACTTTTTAAGAAAGCTTTCTTCAGTGCTATTGGTCTTATTTATCCGTCCTATGAAAGAGTATCTGACAAGACAGACCACAATCTGGTCATCCCTAAGGGTGGTCTGTGAAGACAGGTTTCACTGTATACAGATTGTCTGTTCTAGGGTACTTGCCTGGAGACACACTGTAGAAGAAAAGAAACCTGTCATGCACATCCACCTTTCAAACCAAAGAAGCCCAGTTCCTTGAAATAAGCCTTCCAATAACTAGGGATATGTATAGTCCCCTCCAAAAAAATAATAATAAAAAAAGGACATGACGCACATACACACTAAAAACAGAAGGTAAGCACACTTACTTGCTGCATCTAAGAAGCGGTCATAATGCTCTTCTGGGATAACAGGATTAGGAAGTTCTCGTAAGTATTTCTTCAACGTGCCTGCAATGACATTGAGGTCATATGCTTCCAGATTCACCTGTGATGGGTCCCCTGTAAATAATGAACAGATCTCTTTAGTGTACCATTTGGTTAAGATGTAGTGTAAAATTAGCAGCTCAAGGTGTGTATTTTCATAAACAAATAAAACGCCAATTGCTGAGTTGCTACTAGATGGCAGAAGATACAGTTCCTGTACAATGGGTTCAAATTTTGTTCAACCATATGGTCTCATTAAGCACACCAATAGAACACGATGGTGATTACACAGATACCAATGGGACAAATAACTGAAGCAGTATAAACCACTTCACAATGTATTTAAACACACACACACACACACACACACACACACACACACACACACACACACACACACACACACAAACCAAACTGATGTCCATGTAGAGATGTCGAGATACAATAAAACTAGCGCACTCATTTTTGGGAGAGCTAAGACTCAGTCAGATGAAAGTCCAACCTCTGTTCTACTCCCCTTCCCCCAATACAGTGGAGTCCAGACACTCCTTAACCTTCAGGTCAGGAGTAGTACTACACCAAATTTCATAGTTGAATCTCATGGGAACTCTAATGTCAATGGTACACACTGACATTCTGGATTGCTCAAAATTTTGTGCCAATAGAACAAGGAATCAAGACAAGATGTTAACCCTTACCCCCTTAAACTGGCCAAAACTGGCTGGTCGTCAAACGTCGTCTGCTTGAGCATTTTCAACTAATTTGAACAGTAATAAAAAACAGTCTGACAGAGAATTGCAGATAAGACCTATCACGATCTCATGCCCCAGGTCAACAGCTTTCCATGGCATGAGTTGGGCAAAAGTGCCCAACCCACACCAAGGAAAGCTATTGACTCAGTCTCGATTCAAGGGGGAAAGGGTTAAAATGCTTAGGCAGCCAACCACAGATGGCCTTCCCCCATCCCTTGCCAAATATTTATGCTGTAAAGCAGTCCCTCCTTTGAAAGTGATGAAAGACCACCTGTTTTTAAGACCACGTCTATCAGGTCTGTCACGCCGTCTTATTTTGACAAACCACCTGTCTTATGTGACCACATTTGGATGTGCCCAAATATGAGTGACGGCCTAAGATCTGTGACCTATGGTCAGTAGAGCTAAAAACTGATGCTCCAGACAAGACTGCAACAAGAATGGTTAATTACCTGCACAAAATGCTGACTTCAACTGACTGATGGCTTCTGTTGAACAAGACTTTCTATACACATCAAACAGATCTTCTCCTGTATAATACAAAATGAAAAAACAAAACAAAAATAAACAAAACACATGAATCTTGTTCATATACAGTAATCTGATGCCATTTTTTTTTCTTTTGTGATGAAACTGATCCCGACAATTTTTTCTTGCCCTAGCCATACACAAGTCATGATTACTGACATTTGACATATACGTGAGGGCTATTCCTGTACAAATCAGCACAGTATGGTGTACTTTATTTGAACCGGTCCTGTACCACACGTCACTGACAATTAAACCGTGTATTGTAGAACTTCCAGTTGCAACATATGCTTGTAGGTACAATAATTGAACTCCCCTGTACAGTGCTACCTCTTTACATAGCATCCTTCAATACAAGGTAGTTTCTGATACAACACGGTGGGTACCATGGCTCTCACTGACATAGTTTTCCCATTACTTCTATGTTAAAAGTCTCTCTGTTATAAGGCAGTTTAGCTATAACATGAGCTGCTCCGTGGACCCCAGCACCAGCGTTATAAAGAGGGAGCACTGTATAACTGACTCTTGTAGCAAACCAAATGAACCAAAAATGCTGAATGGCAGACATTGCCTGCCACATCCTTTTGTAGTGGTCTCCTGACATATACAAAAAATACAAAGACTCAACTGATGAGAAATGAAGCCAAATGTCACAGCTCCAGTGACACAACAGTCACGGATATGTTACAGGTACAATGTCAAATCGCGTTCTCAAAATTACAGGAACTTTCTGCACATGCACAGACATGAGAGAGAGAGAGAGAGAGAGAGAGAGAGAGAGAGAGAGAGAGAGAGAGAGAGAGAGAGAGAGAGAGAGAGAGAGAGAGAGAGAGAGAGAGAGAGAGAGAGAGAGAGAGAGAGAGAGAGAGAGAGAGAGAGAGAGAGAGAGAGAGAGAGAGAGAGAGAGAGAGAGAGAGAGAGAGAGAGAGAGAGAGACTTGGGTGTGGGTCACTCTCATAAGGGACCTGTCTGGGACATCAAATGCCTTCAAAATAGTTTATACATACAGCACATTGCAATCTGACAGCAAAGCAATGATAATCTGTCCTTAGCAACATGTCCTGTTGGTGTACTGGGAATTTTTGTTTGTCCTACTAAATCAATTCCCCTGCCACACTTAGATTTCATCCATACCAGCAATCTGTTAGCCAAGACCTACTCCCTGTCAGTATCTGGGTACTGGCATCTTTTAATCACCCTTGAAAGTATCAGCACATGTATTGGAAGCTTGACAATGGATTAGACCTTTCCTTCAAGTACTCTGGGTGCATTGTGTTGACACTGTCAAAGTTAAGACAACTTTCCATAGTGCACTCTGGGTACATTGTGTTGTTACTGTTATGGTTAACACTCTGGAGATAACCTTCCCTGGTGCACTCTGGGTACACTGTGTTGATACTGTTATGGTTAACACTCTGGAGATAACTTTCCATGGTGCACTCTAGGTGCATTGCATTGACATTGTCATGGTTAAGAATTGGGAGTCACCCCCTCTAGGTACATTGTGTTGGCAATTCCATGGTTAACCCTCTGGAAATAGAGCTTTTTCTCTCTGCACTCTGGGTGCATTGTGTTGGCTATTTCAGGGTTAACACTCTGGAAACAGAGCTTTTCTCTGAGCACTCTGGCTGCATGTGTTGACATTGTCCTGGTTACCACTGGACATATCCTTAGCTGGTGCACTCTGGCTGCATTGTGTTGACACTGTCCTGGTTACCACTGGAGACATCCTTCCCTGGTGCACTCTGGCTGCATTGTGTTGACATTGTCCTGGTTACCACTGGACACATCCTTTCCTGGTGCACTCTGGCTGCATGTGTTGACACTGTCCTGGTTACCACTGGAGACATCCTTCCCTGGTGCACTCTGGCTGCATTGTGTTGACATTCTCCTCGTTACCACTGGAGACATCCTTCCCTGGTGCACTCTGGCTGCATTGTGTTGACACTGTTATGGCTAACACTATGGAGACAGCTCTAACTGTGCACTCTAGAAAATATGCACTCAGAGAGCACCTAGGAGCGCTTTTGGCTGATAGCCCATATGATCGCTCTTGATATAAGGGGCAGCTAATGTCACACACATACTGGGCTACTGCTGGTGATTTTTAAAGGGAAAAAGTTCCATGCTGATAAATTGTTACTATTCCCAGTCTTTTAAGACCACTCAGTGACTATTTGTCTTAATAGATCACCTTTCAAGGATACTTAGTGTAGTACTTTCATCTTATCTGCACCTCCTACAGAAGACCACCTGTCTTGACAAGACCACAATATGGTCACACCTGGGAGTAGTCTTTGAAGACAACTTGCTAAGCAAAAGGTCCCGGTCTTAACATAGCCACACAGATAATCTACTGATAAACAGACACGTGTTGCCTACCTTTCTGTTTTCCCCGACTTTCAATTTCTTCTGTACATTTGATGACTACCCATGGTGCTTCATACTGGGTCGGACTGAATTGCTCACACAGTTCATGGCCAAACACACTCACTGCAACAGAGTAAGGTTCATATGTACACAACACTATCCCATCAAGGAGCCTGCAATGTTATAAGCTCCTCGCTCAGACAGACAGCAAGCAAGGCTGATGTTACCCCACCAGACTTGCCAACATTTTAATTTCCACATGAAGACCGTAAACCAGTAAAACACTAGTTCAGAAGATCAATGTTATGCATAAGAAAATGTGTGTACGATGCCATTAATATCTTTGCCAGACAAGTTTACACAGGCAATGCACTCTGACAAAAAGGTAGATGTTTGACACTAACAGTGTCTCTGATTCACTCTTCAAACATTCTAAAATACTGGCACATGAAACACAAAGACCTCCTCACACTTTCTCCTGTCCTTCCAGTGCATTGTGTCTGGTGAAAGTGATTACATATCATTTCTCTCTCCTGACAGACATTTGTGCAAACTTACAGAAACTGGTGGGTTGTAACATGTGCTAATTTATCATACTGTCAATGTACATCTAACTTATTACCTTAATTCAAAATCACCTTATGGCAGGACCTTTAAAACCACACAGTTTTAAACCAATCATGTCTTTAAGTCCTTGAGAATGTTTATTTCACATGATTGTTTGAGAATTTGCCAACCAGTTGCAAAACTGAGACCACTTAAAGACATAACTGGAATGTGGAGCTATAAATCTATCAGTTCAATTCAAAGTATGCAAGGTTGAGAGTTTGCTGTTATGTATCTTCAGCTATGTTCAAATGACCACAGCAGACATAAATAATTTCCAACATTTATAAATATAACACTTATTTCAACTGCTGTAACTTTGTTTTGACATTGACATTTTGATCAATGGAAACTAAGCAATAAAGCCCTGGATAGTGCCGTGAGCTGCCATATATATTTCCAAAGGTTTTGTCTTTGTATTATAGTGGCTCACACCTCTAACCACCGGTTGAATCAACTTTTATAATACTAAAACTGTTAATGTCGCAACCTTGAATCATACAGGCCTCCTGGGACAAGTTAGTTTTATAATTGGAACATTTATGTAACTCCCTGAATGCCATAGGCTGATTTTTCTCTATATTTAGCTGGATTAAAAGAGAGTAGCAGACTCAAATTTACCGTAAAAGGAGCTTTTGCTTAACAAAAACATGCCACTGTGAAGTCAGTGGTTTTTGCATTGCCATATGCCAATCACCCTCCAGGTACTGGGAACAGATTTTTGACCATGCCATACAAGAACCACTGAAAAAGGCCATGAACCTGTCAGTCTGCAAGGCATGAACTCTGCCTGTGCCACTCAGGACACCAGCTGCACCCTTTATTATGATGAATCCCAATTCAAATTGCTCACAAACAGACTGTTCATGCAGCTACTGGCCTGTATGTCTATATGTACAGACAGAGATACAAGCAATGGTCCACATAACAATCTTCCTTACTATGCTTTGACTAAAGTGCACCCAAAGCATGCAAAGGAAAGCAAGTGTGGACGCAAGTCTTCAACTTAGCAGTCACAGGGTCCCACTCAAATCACCCCAAAAGAACCCAGATGTAAATTGTCATCTGCCTTCATGTTTTTACCTAAATTTCTCATTATCTACTACAAAAAAATTTTGCCAATATTTCTAAGACCATTCATGATGGCTGACCCTACGTCAGTAACTTTCCTTTGCATTCTTCGACGCAATGCGCCCTACCTGCACCAAGGAAAGCTACTGACTCAGTCGTACTCTGGCCAGGCCAGGGTTAAAGTGAACAGGGAGTATATGTACCATTAGTATATGTACCAGTTGTACTCCACTGAAATGTTTATTTCTCAATACCCCTACAATATTTTGGGGTGACGTTACTGAAGTTTGCTCACCTCTGATGTCCTCTTGCAAAGAAAAGGCAACAAATTGACAAAGATGGAAATAAAGTATCCATATGCAAGAGAAAAGGACCTGTCTGATTTCAACACCCTGCCAAAGCTAGTGTCCAAAGTTATACAAGCATTTAAGAATATACTCTGTCTGACAAAGAGGACAAAATGTGTACAGTCACAAGATACAAGATGTAGCCACATTGATGATCACATGCATTGAGAATTGAGAACTTGGCATGTGTACTTGTCAAAGGCACAAAAAGCACAGCTATGTCAGGCCTGTAATGTACAGCATGTTGAAGCATGGACATGACATGACATGACATGACATGACATGACACGACACGACACCACCACTGACTGCCAGACTGTAACAATCAAACATTTTTACATTAGGCTTCTACTTACTGTCTGATACCTCAATGATAGTCATGATGGTTCACAGAGTGTTTAGTTGCAACAAGGGACCAAGCACAAGGCCCAGTCAAACCTGGCCTATCTGAACACTGCAGTCTACCAGAACACAGAGAGCACAATGGTGTTGCATGGGGTGGCCTGCATGTACATGCAGCAATGGCAATGCGAGCACCAGCATAAAGTGCCACTTTGACTAGGTCCATAAATGGAACATTCAGAGGCCTTGATCAATGGGCGTTCCCCGGTATGGTTACAGCTCTACAGAAAACTGTAGTGATAAGTTTATTTTAGATCTCTTACCTACATAGATGGGTAATTTTAGATGTTAACTACAGGTACACTAACCTACCTGCTGCACATGGCAGTCAAAAAGGGATTCTCCAAGGGCAACATTTTTGTTCTACTAGCATCCCTAGAACAACTATAAATGAATGATGCCACATTGTTTGAACTAGAACAGACTGATTTTCCAACAGAAAATCAAATGTCTCCCGGTGGAACACTTACGTCTCTGAATAAGCTACACGTGATAACAAATTACAAATGACCAAGTTTGCTTGAAAATTACAATCCTGTTTTAGCTCTCACCTAGATACATTACTCTAGCAATTTTCATCAAGTTCTTCAAGACTTATTGCAGAGAAACCAATTTCACATAAATGACCCTGTGACCTTGAAAATTAGGTCAAGGTCATCCAAATACAATCCCAACCTAAGTCTTGCCAAGATACATAATCCTACCAAGTTTCATCAAATTCCATCAAGTTCTTCAAGACTTATTGCAGAGAAACCAATTTCACATAAGTGACCCTGTGACCTTGAGAATTAGCTCAAGGTCATCCAAATACAATCCCAACCTACGTCTTGCCAAGATACATAATCCTACCAAGTTTCAGCAAATTCCATCAAGTTTTTCATGACTTATCGAACGGAAACCAATTTCACATAAGTGACCCTGTGACCTTGAAAATTAGATCAAGGTCATCCAAATACAATCCCAACATTGGTCTTGCCTAGATGCATAATCCTACCAAGTTTCATCAAATTCCATCACGTTCTTCATGACTTACTGAACGGAAACCAATTTCACATAAGTGACCCTGTGACCTTGAGAATTAGCTCAAGGTCATCCAAATACAATCCCAACCTATGTCTTGCCAAGATACATAATTCTACCAAGTTTCAGCAAATTCCATCCAGTTCTTCATGACTTATTGAACGGAAACCAATTTCACATAAGTGAACCTGTGACCTTGAGAATTCGCTCAAGGTCATCCAAACACAATCCCAACCTAGGTCTTGCCTAGATACATAATCCTACCAAGTTTCATCAAATTCCATCAAGTTCTTCAAGACTTATCGCACGGAAACCAATTTCACATAAGTGACCCTGTGACCTTGAAAATTAGGTCAAGGTCACCCAAATACAATCCCAACCTAGGTCTTGCCTAGATACATAATCCTACCAAGTTTCATCAAATTCTGTCAAGTCCTTCAAGACTTATCGCATGGAAACCAAGTGTTGAAGAACCTGAACAACAACAACAACAACAACAACAACAACAACGACAAGAAGAAGAAGAAGAAGCAGAAGAAACGGGCACTAAAACAATATGTCCCCCGGCTTCCACCGGGAAACATAAATATACAGCAGCAATATTTGTTGTTCCTTTAATTACACCAAATATTGCTAAATTCATTAAAAGTACTAACATTTACACTATCAGTATAGACCACCTGGTCCAGTCTACATGGGCAAACATAATTTTCCACTTGCAGTACCAACATTTTGTTCCATTAAAAACGTAAGCAGTGAAACACCGTTACTTCTGAAAATTGAATCTGGAATAGAGTGGTAAAGTAAAACCTATCAGAAATCAGAAAGGAGAGAATATACAAAACTAGATGATTTTCAAAGAGGTCTTAAAGACACAGCCAATGGTATGATCCTTAAAGAAGAGGTTAGTGACACAGCCAATGGTATGGTCCTCAAAGGGGAGGTTAATGACACAGCCAATGGTATGGTCCTCAAAGAGGTTAGTGACACAGCCAATGGTATAATCCTCAAAGGGGAGGGTACTGACACAGCCAATGGTATGATCCTCAAAGAGGAGGCCAGTGACACATCCAATGGTATGATCCTCATAGAGGAGGTTAGTGACACATCCAATGGTATGGTCCTCAAAGAGGAGGTTAGTGACACAGCCAATGGTATGATCCTCACAGAGGAGGTTAGTGACGTAGCCAATGGTATGATCCTTAAAGAGGAGGTTAGTGACACAGCCAATAGTATGATCCTCATAGAGGAGGTTAGTGACACAGCCAATGGTATGATCCTCATAGAGAAGGTTAGTGACACAGCCAATGGTATGGTGCCCAAAGAGGAGGTTAATGACATAGCTAATTAATCATATGGCATATCGCTGCATACTCTGGTATTTTCCTCCCTTGTGTCTCCAACACCACCCACAGTAGATTAGATCAGCAATTTGGCCTCTTCAGTTGTTACCATTGTTTATCATCTCAATTCAAGAAAATTTGCCAAAACATGCAGGTACATTCTGAAGAAAGAAAGCTATAAAGGAAGTCTAGTTGGTGACCACTAACCTGATGAGAAGCTAGGACGCCTCCTCTTGGCCAAGTTCTCTGCGTTGCACTTGGGAACTCCCGTGGCTGAACAGATACGATGACAGCACAGCCCGCACTCTGTAAAGGATACTTGTCTCCATCACCAAGCTATTAACCACCAGTAATTAATTTCTCTTGTTTAACACGGAGGTGTCAAATTTGCTACAAATTTAACTCCTATGTATATACCTAAACTGTTTCCTTTTTTTCCTTTGCAAGACCAGCATACCCAGTGGAGTATTGCATGAACCAATGCCTTAATCCACTGACAGACTTTTGGTGGTATCACCTACAGTTATGGATATACGTGTCCAAAACTGTCAATTTTACAGTGTTACAACTTTCGATTTCCCCAATTTTAAGAGAATGCCATTAAAGATTTCTGCAGATGGTGACAAAGTCTTCAAATTAATGATACTTTGCAACTTGCATCTGGTATGTGCATCAATATGAGCTAAAACGTCTGAACTGTGCACTGCAAAACACACTCATAGTTTTTTCCCCAACAACCTTCATTAAGTGACAGGATGCCATACTCACCTTCACACTGAAGGCCTTGTCTGACCAGTCCCCAGAGAAACTTGTCACACATGTGACAGCGCTGAAGCGAGGAGAAGCTGTGCTCCACAAAGGTGTGTTCACTGGAAGCACCCCCTACAAAAAACAGCAGCATGCCATCACTCCTTTAACTCTTTTCCCTTTTAACCTAAAAGCCAGCGGGCAGTCAACGTTATCTGCTTCAATGATTTCAACTAATTTCCACAACAGCAAAAAACAACAATAACAAGAGTTGCTGATAAGATCTCACAGATGACACAGCCCAGGTCAAGGAAAGCTGTTGACTCAGTCTTGATTCAAGGGGGAAAGGGTTAAAGAGTTATTTAGTACTCTTAGTGTCTTTATTTCCTTTCAATCTATTAAAGAGGCTACTCAACATATGAATGCAGAGTTAGGTAAGATAAACACATTGCTAAATGTTAACAAATTGTCACTTAATGTAAAAATAAACATGCTTCATGATCTTTCACCATCCAAAGAAACATACTGCTATCCCAAATCTTGAAATTGATGCAGAGAAAATTAAATGTGCTGATGAATTTTACTTTCTTGGTATCACTCTAGACAAACACATGACCTAGAAAAAACATATCCAAAAATTATATCCAAAGTTTCACAAATAATTGGTACAATGAATAGATTAAAAAATTTCCTTCCCTTCCATATCCTTAAGATTATTTGCAATTCATTGATATTACCTAAATTTAACTAGGGGTTGCTTGTGTGGGGACACAACCTGGAAAGGTTAAAGAAAAACTCAAAAAAGGGCTATACGAATCATAAATCATCTCAAATATAATGCTCATACTGACCCAACCTTCAAGTCTGATAAAATTACTAAAAATTCAAGACAAATACACCTTACAAATTTCGAAATTTTAATCCAAAATTGAAAATGGGCTAATTCCTTCCTATTTTTGTCAACAATTCATAACACCAACATCCCAAATTCACCAACATGATACCAGAAATGAGTCTTTGTTTAAATCCTGCACACATCACACCTTTGTCAAAAGCTGTTTAAGGGCATGAAATTGTACATATTTTGAATTCCTTACCCAATATAATTAAAGAAAAAGCACATTTGCACAGTTTGCAAGGTTTTTTTATATAACCCATGTGCGAGTATACAAGAACAATGGCTTTATTGGCCTGTTAATAGCTGAATACACAAGTCAAGTCCCAATGGTCTTGCCTGATGTCCTGCAAGGGTATGGGTATTTTACAAAGAAATACACTAGGAATATGTACATTTTTCCTAAAAACTGACCACAAAAACCAGGGATACACTTTGTACAAAAAATGCTGAAAAGAAAGTTTTTCAGTCACACTTAGTGCTTTACATACTTAAATTATGAAACGCCCAGTCAATGGTGGAATACATACTTTATTCACATTTATCAAAGTTTGCAGGACTTTTTATTGTTCTTCATGTTCATTCATGTGTTTCACGCACAACACACATACACTATTATGTCAAAACAACATTTCTCAATAAATATAAAACTACTTGTACAACACAAAATTGCTATGTCTGTAACTCTGATTGATCTCTGCTTGTGTACGGTAATTAACTTATTCAGCATGCTTTCCATATATATATATATATATATATATATATATATGTAGTTTTGTGGCTGTCATTTTAATTGTAACTTTAATTTATTTAGGGTGGCGCACATGCAAGCAGTCTATCAAAGACCTTAGTGTCAATCTACCTCACCATACAATTTGTACACTTCTTTGCAATCATATATTCAACTGTTTTGTATTGTTTTGCATTTATACCCTTGTGTTATTATTGTACATGTATGTACATATGAATATTATGGTCAAATAAACAATTCCTGATTCCTAAATGACAGACTTGTGGTTGTCCAATGCCATTCATTATTCTTATGGTATTTGGTTTCTTCTCTTGAAGGATTTTTCATAAACTGCTGCTTTTTTCTACTGCTCGCAAAATCTTAACCTTACTTGAGAATCAAATAAAAAAACCTAAATAATTATACAATTAGCCTGGACTCATTTCCCAGTATTCTTCCTTTACAAAACTGGAATAAATGGCGGTCTACACATTCCTTTTTTTTTTTTTTTTTGGGGGGGGGGTTGTTGTTGCTGTTTTGTTTTTTGTTTTTTTTTCCACTTTTTTTTCTTTATGGCTCACTGCACCAACTTCACATTTTGTACAAACATATATCTAAACACACTTCACAAAACTAGATGTGATAAAATTCAACATACAAAATGACAGAGATCATCAACATATGTTGATACATGGAAAATAAGGCCAGAAACAGAAACATCCTGTTGTATACATGTTATGTTGTGCCCCACGATGCTTGTACACTTTTTTTTTTCCTTCCAGTGTGAACTCTTTGAACCGGATGGTCCACAATGTATAAAAAGATGTCAAGTGCTGGGGAAAAGTTGTAATCACTGAACAGTTACACCATATCATGTGCACGGGTGGAATCTGACACTGTCCACAATTCCAGTTCAAATTAGGTCTTTGTTAATAGCCATGAAGTTATGTGGTGTTGATTGGGTCTGGAAAGTTTTGGCATGTTCACACTGCATTCGGCATTTCTTCGGAAGAAATATGCACATAAAAGTACTAACAGAAACAAATCTGAATTGTTCATTGGTCAGACTGTATTGTTACATCCACACAAGACTCAAATGTGCCGTTCAGACTGATAAACCCAACATCACGCAGAGTGCGGATATTGGCACAATAGCACATGCGCAATGTTCTTGTTGCTATGAATACAAACCATCATGCATGAACTTGCCACATGCTGATATATTGTCACCACTTTTCTTCTTCCAACACGACACTTTGGCACACCTACTTTTCAACTTTTTAAACTGATATAGCAACCTAAAGCATGCCAGTTTTCAAGAATTCCATTATTTTTCCCGCATTCAATCGAAGTACTTGTATGCTTTGCCGTAGCGTATGCTACATGGTACATCAATTCAGCCTACAGTGTTGGACACTGGCCTGTGTGTGCCCTCCAGTGTGGCTTGCACACCATCATCCCCAAATAACTGGATTAGCATTAAGATCTGACTATGTGTGAATCCCATGACAGGCAGATTCTAAGTTTTACTTGATATTAAAAGGTGATTGCACCTGGTGCTTTGTAGGTCAAAGCAAGAGGAAGCTGGTTTCTGGACTGGCACATGTGTGCACGCCTACTATCCTATATTTGGGACTCTTTCGAATGCTGCGTTCAGACACCAGAAAAAGTATGCGAATGAGGATACAATGGCACAACATTCAACAAAAATCCACCTCTACCAGTAGGATTTGTTCTTAGGGATATCACATGTATTCGGGGATGCTGATGGGAATAGCAGAGAATGGGTCTGTGGTGTGAGCGTTACATTCAGATTTTGTGCCAATAAAAATTGGTAAATTTTGGTAGTGTGAACGCAGACTAAGTGTGGTAGGAAAGGGAATCACCTTGTCCTGATTGCTTGACAACAACCACAGTGACTTCACCACACATACACCAGAAACAAACTAATTCTGCAAGGCACTGTTTTTGAATTCAGTGACTGTAGCAATGTCTGACTTGCATTTCTCTTCTTTTATCAATTAGCTGCATGCAGTAAATCCCAATGCCTGATTGACTGATATACTCCCATCTCTGTAGCCTCACATTGACCCACATATCCAACGAGGTAATACATGTATGTGTTTTACAAGGTACCTTTGAACCAAGTTTGATGAAAGTCTGCCTGGGCATTTTTGAGATACAATTCCAGCAAATTTAAACTGGACAGATAGATGCTTACTTATTTGTACCTGATAGGCTAAATGAAAACATGGCTCCACCTAGTGAGGGACAAAGACGAAAACAATGCTTTGTGTCTTGTTTCTCTCATTTCTGACGATCTAAAGGCCTCGCTGCTGAGAATGTTTGAAGCATTTGAAAAAAAAATTAAAGCAAAATCGAAACTGATTTTGAACAATATTTTATTCAATACAAACAATGAATAAAAACATTTCTAACATTTGCAATACTTGGACCATACACCCTCCCCCCCAAATAAACAAAAACAAAACAAAAACAAAACAAAAAACAAGTAAATTTCATTTGGCCTTACCTTCGTTGTCCAATGGCTGAGATGGTGGGGGCAGGGATGCTCCATAGGCTTGCTACAAGAACCAACATATTTGTAATTGAAATTTTTCAATCAAGGCATTTAAGTGGAAACAATAACTGACGAAACCTGATTTCCAGTTTAACATTTTCATTAAAAAATGTGCATAAATCATCAATACTGAACCATGTAATAACACAAGAAACCCACCCTGCTAAAACCTTCTTGGTTATTCAATCTGCCAAGTTACATGTAGGTAATGTACCAGAACTGCGAACACTTCAAGTCTATCATAAATCTCTGATGGCACTTGGGCAACACCCACCAGCGTTTCTGCCAGAGTGAAATTTTAGGGTACTCAAATACTCATACTATAAAGTAAGAAGTCTGAAAATAAAGACCTTATGGGGTATTTGTGGGTAATATGTGCCAAAATTTTACTTTTTTGGTAACATTTTAGGGTAAGCACAAGTACCCTTGACATTTTTCAGGGTATGCTATTTTACCCTTTTTACCCTCTGGCGGAAACCCTGCCCACTTGTGATCTGTACAAATTTATGATCCACTGAAATTCCCACTCCAGCTGAAAAGAAGCAAGTCTACAAATACAGCAGACAGGCCTCCTACAGCAGGATGGTTACAACTGGGACTTTAGTCCTGCCCTATAACTATACATAGTTCTGCTAAAGAGGCTTTCATAAGGAATACACACAGGGATAGGGAACACACAGGTGACAGGCAGCCACTCATGTCTCTGTCACCCTAGGCACTTGGGCATTCCCAACGCACTGTTGAGGACAGGCCCACAAGTTCCCCCATTCAAATTTTAACTTTTTCCAGTGTACAATATCTACAATGGGATACAGGCTGACAACTTTGTTTGACTGTGAGGGCTACGTCTAAGGCATTTTAACATTGAGGATGACCACTTTGTGTCATTTCAAGTGGGCAACCAGACATATATGCACAAATACATTTGTCTGTGAATCAGCATTCTGCCTGTGAACTGTCACTCAATCAAACCTATACTGTCTGCCCCTCGCTGTTGGTTAGCAACCTGGCTGGCTCACGCTAAGACTCTGTCTTCAGAGGTCCCTAAGCAGATATTTACTTATAAATGATGACTGCATACAATCGTGTTCAAGTATGATCTTCCTGACAACACGGGAAATTAAGAGTAGCTCCCTAACTTGTTAATACATGATATACCTGTACAACCAATATACGGCAATCCTCCATGTGATTGAAGAACCAGGAGAAAACCTTTTACGGCTGTACCGGTATGTGTAACATCATGACATAAGCCAGCATGTTAACGCTTTATCCCTTGAATTAATACTGACTTTAAGGGTAAGTCAACAACTTTCCTTAGCATAGGCTGGGCACTTAGCACTCAGCCCAAACCCAGGAAAGCTGTTGACTTGGGGGTGTGAGACAGATACCAGCATTACACCTGGTCAGCTTCCTCAGCCTCCATACTTCAACTGCGAGTCATCACTCAGTGGCACCCAGTCCAGCCCAGCTTGGCCATTGGCACCCACATACCCACAAGTCTTCTGCTTTCAAAGTTTTTAAGCAAATTTCTCATCAAAAAGACAACATTTTGAGTGAGCACTGTAATTAACTCCTATCTGGCCATCATGCCATGGCACAAATTTTCTGAATGTAGGTTTGATGCCAAACCCGAAGCACCACAAGTTGTGGATTCTGCCTTGTTCTACCAAACGAACAGATGACACTTTCTTGTACACAACTGTCGCAAACTGCCCGAAGTCTCCCTGCAATCAATTTCACATTTTTTTGCAAAGACTCTGATATAATAACATTTTTTTTTTAGTGAATACTTTCACATGAGAAGAAATTTAAAAGAACAATCAATTGACTCCAAACTCATATTTGAAGGGCTGTGCTGTTCAACTCTCCAGCATGGTAATGTGAATTATGATGAAAAGGGACAGGATCAATTTCTTGGTCAGCACACAATGAAAAAGAGACAAAGGTACCAGAGTACCTCTCCCCTCTCCCCCCCCCTTTTCCCCCCTTTTTAATTTAACCTCTCTACCAGCCTGGATACCCAATGTAGTGCAGTTTTAGATTTATCTCTTCCACATGTGCCTACCTAAGGAGGAAAAAGTAGAACATGCAATGTTATGTAAAGCTATATCCCACCACCCAGCCCAAGGTCAGGTGATCGTACAATCTGCATAGTGATCTGAAGTAGGACCTGCCAATTTCAAATAAATGCCAGACCACACTCAAACAAAACACCACTTTACCACCTCCATTGCATATGACCAAAAATATATAACCACAAAGCAATTATAATGGGCAATTTATTGATTATGTAAGTCTACAAACCATTTTTATATATCTTTACATACAACTGAAGCATTAACTTGGTCAAGGTTACCTTACAACCCTTCATACCTGTGACAATGCTGTCTCAAGCCCAGATGTATTTTAAGGTAAGTTGTTAGGTACGGGAGAGAGAGTCACTTTGTGCCAGAGCTTGATTACCAAGTCCACATAAAGCACTATATTGTCACTCTTGCATAACTAAACTTACAAACTGCTGGCTGCCTCCTCAGGGCCAGTACACACTTGGAACCCAACCAGACTTTTTATTGCACAAGCAATCAATTAAATATCATGCAAGTTCTCATAATGATACAATAGCAAAACAGGTAGCTAACAATGAAACCCAACTACACTTGTATTACATGAGATACCAAACTACACACACAAAGCAATGAGTTTTTGCTTCCAATGCCATCAGACATCTTGACTACTATGTCTGCTTTTTCAGCATAATTGGACCTTGACCTTTGAATACACTATATGCATTAAATCTAACAATTGAACATTAACATGAGGACTGTGACAGTCCAGTGCTGAGCTGATGTGTACATATACCCTTGTGATTTCTTAAGATTTGCCTCCAAAAAGAAGACAGAAATTCATAAAAAAATCCAAAAATCAATGGAGCATGTCCATTTGAACAAATCTGGTAGAGAGCCACCCAAGGTACATTGCAACCAATTTTTGAAGACAATCTGTTTTCTGGTTTGGGAGAATTCAATTGTTGATGACAGACGACAACGGGCAAAGGACCATAAGATAAGTTCAGCTACTGACGGGTCATCTGAGCTTAAAATGATAGAGTAAGCCTAAAATACATCATTTGCAGAGACTCCAAGTCTGTGATTAAGTGGAAGATCTTCCTCCCTTTCTCTCTGATTTGAAAGAAATAAAAACAACCCACCCACCCCCATTTTCCTGTCTCCACCTTTTCGCATAATTCTTGCTGAACTCTTAAGGGTTTTTTTGAGCCCTGGGTTAATCAAAACATGAATAACTTACCATTTCACTCTGTCGCTTGCACACCTCATCAATACACACCAGTAAGGCTTTGCGATGGAAGTCGTCGTGTATCTTCATGCTCTACAAAACACAACCATTCTCAATCAATTCTGTGCTCATAATCTCATTATGCTGATTTGGGATAATAAGCTACTGCTAAGATTTATGTTCAAGTGCATCTGACTTGTTGTCCAGCGTGAACTTCATGTAACCAATAGTGGTAACATACTAGATCAATCCTTCACACAACCCCATAAACGTCTTACCTACAACAAACTCTCAACTTTATCTGGATATTTCAAATATAAACTAATCTGCAAACAATCCCTTGAATGAATAAATGGTGACACTGCTTTATCCCATACAACTCAACAACACACTGTACCTAATGGAAGATCCCTCTTTCAAACAAGGCAGAAGGCACTTCTTTTGCAAAATATATAATAGTCAGAATGATCTCAATACTCCATAGGCCAGCATAAAAATATGACCTCAGTGACCTTGTAAATAGGTCAAGGTTACTAAATGTCAAAATCAGTCAAGCTTCCAGTGAGATGCTTCTACAGTACAAGTTTCATATCAATTTGTTCAAAAGTAATTGTGTCCACAAGGGAGACGCAAGAAAGAATCATCCTTTGGTCAGATTAAGTGTTCTTAACTGCTGCAAATGTCACAAACACCGTGACAGCACCTGTCAGTATGCCTGTATTAAACACCCGGACTCCTCCTGTCAGCATGCTTGTATTAAACACCCGGAGTCCACCTGTCAGTATGCCTGTATTAAACACCTTGACTGGACCTGTCAGTATGCCTGTATTAAACACCCGGACTCCACCTGTCAGTATGCCTGTATTAAACACCCTGACTCCACCTGTCAGTATGCCTGTATTAAACACCCTGACTCCACCTGTCAGTATGCCTGTATTAAACACCCTGACTCCACCTGTCAGTATGCCTGTATTAAACACCCTGACTCCACCTGTCAGTATGCCTGTATTAAACACCTTGACTGGACCTGTTAGTATGCCTGTATTAAACACCCTGACTCCACCTGTCAGTATGCCTGTATTAAACACCCTGACTGGACCTGTCAGTATACCTGTATTAAACACCTTGACTGGACCTGTCAGTACACCTGTATTAAACACCCTGACTGGACCTGTCAGTATGCCTGTATTAAGGTGGATGGTGGTCAGAGATTTTGGCAGGAAATTAATACGCATGTCTCGTATTTTAAATAATCACTGGGGGGGGGGGGGGGGGGTTTCAACTTATTTCCACATTACCCTACAAGTAAATTTACAAAATAAGTTCTGTTATTCAAAAAAAAAAATGTTGAATGTTCTCTTTTTTCCACATTTTGCTATGTTTGCGCAACAGTTTAACTAAAAGAGGTTAGTTTTCCACATTTATAAATAGACTAACAATGAACATAGTCACGAGGCTACAAGTTTATCATGCTCATTAAGGATATTGCACACACAGTTGGCAACAAATAAAAGTCACTTCATTACTTTCACATCATCTTAAGGCCACCTCATCCGTCTGCCAAATGACCATGTCCACCAAATTTCATAAGGATCCACTGAAAACCAAACACACCAGAACAATTCAGCTTTTACACTTTTTGGCCCCTGTACTATGTAATCCACAAGGTGGCGCCACCCCTAACAAAATGAACCTACATATTGATTTATACAATATATAAAAAAAAAAAATTAAAGGGGCTAATTGAAAAAATTGTAGCTGTTATCATGTTTGACAAGCAATGTTCACAGCCACAATGACAGACAGACAGACAGACAGACAGACATGAGTGACTGCATAGCAAGTTATGGTCCGCAGAGCTAAAAAATAGTATTTTAGCTGATTTTGCTCTTCCCATTTTGGTTTCCATATGAAGTTACTTTATATAATTTTTCATTTTTGCTTCAAACCCTGCAGTATTTCCGTTAATGCAGTATAATCAGATAACTTTTTTTAAATTCATTGGATAACTGGTGTAGTGATATGTATATGTGTATGAACGTATATGTAAAGGCTATTTTTTTTTTTTTTTTTTTTTTTTTTTGCTTGATACAAGGAAATACACATTAATGTCTATCATTCTATGGTGTAATTCAATCCACAATGTGGTAACACTGTACTTCTCTTTGATCATTAGGATTTGCCACATAAGTTTTCTCTAATTACCTTGTGTGCACTTACTAATTTAGATTTATTATCACCTCCAGGGCACTTCTTTCTGACCAGGTACCTCCACACCATGCACATTCAAATGCCAAGATTCCTCATCATCAAGTTTTCCATCAATGATCCCATACTCATATCTCATCAAATGTGAGGTGGTCCTTTTGCAATGGCAAGGCAAAACTTGTTTACTTATAATCCACTTGCTAGGACAGTACCCTGTACCCTACTAAAGTCACCGTTAACTCATTTCTGATGCAAACAGTCACTGATGTCCATATGTGCTAAAATGTGTATGCTTTGAAATTGCTGGCATTCGATTTTGCAGAGTGTTTTGAAGAACAATCGTGCCACAGATAATGTGGCACGATATAACACATCTGCCTCCATTCAACACATCTGTGAAGAACCACATACATGTAGTGCTCTGAGTGGTTCAAAGAAATTGTTCTTCCATTTTGGGTGGAAAGTAGTCAACTACAGTTAACTTGTGTGAACAAGCCACAAGGATTGTATCAGCTCATTGTCTCCCAATTAAGTACGTGTTTAGGCTGCCTGGTATCATGTTCACGTCTAGTGTTTGTTCCACACCCATATTTCATACTGTCATCCAAATAAATCAGTTGCTGTAAATTGCTTTAATTTGGCTGTACCTTTATTTTCCCTTATTTTGCTGATGGCACAAAACAGTGAAAATAAAAACACAGTGAAATAGTATTTCAACATTGTTTGAACAGAAATTATGTCCAAAACAGTAAAATAAAATAGATAACAAAAACACAAACACCCTGAAAATTATCCACGTGAAAATAAAGCAATTTACAGTATATCTAATGCTGGTTTCCTGTGGTGCATTAATGTATACTAAAGCACTGTTGTCAAAAACCTTCTTTAAAAAAAAAACCCAAAAAACAAGAAGATCATGATGATCCTGTGCTCTGCTGACTGGGATCTGCTTTTACAGTATTGGAACACATGGACTGCAGTCTAGATTTGTACAGCTATATACATGGATGTAGAGTGGTAGCAAAGTTTGTCCTTAAAATAAATTTTGCGGAAGGACGGAAGAACGGACGCAAACGGATTCTATAAGCTCTGCTGATGGTAGTACATGTATTATCAATTGACATACCTTGCTGTTTCAGTGGCTGCCGACGTACAGTGGCAGCACTCACTTACAGTCACAAAGTCTGATATCGCATAACTGTGTCAAAAATTAACATATCCCCATTATTTTCGCAAACTTTCAGTGTCTAATGTCCAACTATATTTTGATAA
This sequence comes from Hermodice carunculata, assembly GCA_964020975.1. Lineage (NCBI taxonomy): Eukaryota > Metazoa > Annelida > Polychaeta > Eunicida > Amphinomidae > Hermodice > Hermodice carunculata. The sequence goes on from OZ026630.1 coordinate 28,198,710, forward strand.
AATTTTAAGCAATTCTATCATGCTGTTCTGGAGAAGAAGTCGAAAATAGCCTTAACACGCAAAAATTCATAAAAAATAGGGGGAAAAAATCGCAGCACCACCTGGTGGCCAAAGTGAGAACTAGTTGATCCCAGGTGACCCTATGTGCAATATCAAAGCAATTGGCCTGGTAGTTCTTGAGATGAAGAAATTTTATTTTTTTTCAAAAAATAAATTAAGAAATTCATTAAAAATAGAAAAATTATTGCATCATCATCTCCTTCGCAAACTTCGTAGAGGTTCACCTGGGCAACATCCATGTGCAAAATTGAAATATTCCATACAGCGGTTTTTGAGAAGAAGTCAAAAGGGTAAATACAATAGTGTAATATATGCACTGTATTGCCATATACATATATATATATGTATATATATATATATATATACACACAGCTGCAGCACTTCCTTACAGTTGCGAAGTTTGATATCCCATAACTTTGCCTAAAATTAACATATCCATATTATTTTCGCAAACTTTCATTGTCTAATGTCCAACTATATTCTAATAAAATTTTAAGCAATTCTGTTCAGCCGTTCTGGAGAAGTTGAAAATAGCCTTAACAGGCAATAATTCATAAAAAAATAGGAAAAAATCACAGCGCCACCTGGTGGCCAAAATAAGAACAAGTTGACCCCAGATGACCCTATGTGCAATATCAAAGCAATTGGCTTCATAGTTCTTAAGATGAAGAAATCTTAATATTTTTCAAAAAATAAATTAAAAATTTCATAAAAAGTAGAAAAATTATTGCATCATCATCTCCTTCGCAAACCTGGTAGAGGTCCACCTGGGGATCATCCATGTGCAAAATCAAAACATTCTATGTATCGGTTTTTGAGAAGAAGTCGAAAATATAAAAAGTCTAACGACAGACGGACGGACAGACGGACGACGGACGACGGACGACGGACGCAAACGGATTCAATAGGCTCTGCTGACTGACAAGTCAGCAGAGCTAAAAAAAAAAGGAAAATAACCTCCATAAATATGTGTAGCAAAGCTGTGATTATCTAAAAGACAGCTTGGGTCAGTCTGACATAGAGACAATTAATACAGCAACTAATTGTGGAAACCACTGATCCAGATTCAACAACTGTTGTCACAATATGATCAAAAGGTGGAAAACTTGATACATGTACTCATCTCTGCTGATACATTTACATAGTGTTCTAATTCTATCAAAAATTAATTTTTCAGTCCAACACTCCTATTCCTTCTATAGAAAGCAATGCTAATAAATTTGACAGAGTAAGCCTTTCACATGAAGTAAAGGTCCTGGATCCCTCCCCCCTTCAGATTTGATCTAAACAAACTGAAGTGTGTGTGTGCGTGTGTATTATGTATATATATAAATGATTTTTCTGCATTTCATTAATAAAACATACCTTAAAAATCCTCAATTAAGACCAAGATATCTTTTCCCTCCCAACCTAGCATCTTCACTCAATACTGTCGCAAACTGACCGCAGCTGACCATGTTGCTGCAAGAGAAATGCTCTCAGTGGGAACAAAAGCCATAAAGAGAACAATGACTGGGATTGACCAAGCTTTAATTGCTGACTGCAAGTATGCCTGTATCTGTAATAAACCCTGCACTGACCACAAAATGACCCCAGTTACAACACTTTCTTTAAAACTAGTAATGATACCCCCTTGCATGGGAAGCGTTACAGGCTGTTTACTATCTTAAGTTATTCAAAAGTCCATTGAGCCTGGACAGGACGAACCTGGGGCAGAGGGGTGGTCAAAATTCATCACAGTATGCACAATGTATTCCATATTACTATACTGTAACTTGCTTTAACTTCGCTCCACTTTTATTTTCGCTTATTTCGCTGATGGAACAAAACCGTGAAAATAAATAAACAGGGAAATAGTATTTTAACATTGAATACAAATCATGTCCAAAACAGTGAAATCAAAAACTACAGTGAAATGTCAAAAATATGAAAACCATGAAAATTTAAACATGTGAAAATAAACCCATTTACAGTAGATGACCACTTTAAAGGGATTTTTACAAGTACTTTTGACAATGATGAGTTGAACTATGCTAACGGTATTTCACATACTTTTGGTCCATTGCCTTTATGTTCCACTCAGCTACCAAAAACTACAGATACACTACATCATGTGTGTCTATTTAAAACATGCTTTAAAAGAATCAAGAAAACATTCATGTTTGGGTGATAACATGTCAAATTTTTGCTGTTATATTAAGGTAATGTAAAACACAAAAGGAAAAAATTGTATTTATTAGTGATTTCCTAAAACATTGGTAAAGAGATATTTAATCTACTGCATATAAATGTCTGAGAGTTCTAATCATAGTGGAAATGAAAGATATACTTTGTAACTGTTCAAGCTTGCTGGTCAATGGCTTACGGATCATAATTGCTGATACTGACCAACAATGATCAATACCAAACTTGAATGTATTTGTGGCACAGAATATTAAGATTGTGGTGAAAGACTACTTTAGTACAATGAATCTCTTATAGCTTTAAACATCTAGGCATATAAAAAGACTGATTATCATGACTATTTTTTTTTTTTTTTTTGGAGGAACATCAAGCTATTTCTATCTTTGCCCCTTTGCAGGTAGAAAACACAAATAATCAGAAACATCCCTTAGACCAGAAAGGAATAGCATAAATACTTTGCTGCATTTTGTAAGATTTATACAACAAAACTACATAATACTGTTACCTTGCCTAATTAATAGATTCCCTTGCAGTCACGGAAAGCATACCTGTCAAGTCTCCCCCATTTCACTGGAGTCTCACACTTTTTGACCTTGCTTTTCAGACTTTTTTGCACAAAGTTGGTTAATGTTAGACAATCTCCCCCAGGGAAGTCCAGTTATATGTTTATTCTTTGTTCCTCCCCCCCCCCCCCCGACCAAAAAATTTTACTATCTCTTGGTTACAGAATGTTGACAGGTGTGGTGGGGAAGGCAATGATTTACTATGTCCACTGAAGATAGTTCAGAGATATACAACTTTTGAACAAACGTCACTGATAGAAGTCAGTTTTATACTTTTATATCTATAATTTCCAGTAGCTCCTGTTGAGAACTTTGGCTCAACAGCACATACTACGTTCCTTTAGAGTCTCAACTATGTACTGCTAATATTGAGTGTAAAGGCTTTTCCATTGTTTTCTTCCTCCAAAGTTTGGATGCATCACCAACATCAAATTATTTCACGTTATATTTTCCATTTCCAGTAATGCTTTGACCTAGAAAATCATTTTGCAGAGCACATATTAAAATACCAGCAATCATTATGAAATTGCTATATTTAATTAGACATTGAAAAGGCCTCTAAATATGTTATTACTCATTCAAATATAATTTTATTTTTTATTCTCTCAGCAACTCTGGCTCCAAATATGGAAACGGAAGTTGTGTCATTCTGACGAAATCTGGAGCGACTGTGGCTGTGGATTGATGTGTCCATCACCATGACTGGCAGACACACCTCTTTCTGAGAAATCACCTCATAAAGGTCTCTGTCAAAAACGGTAAGGAGCATAAGCTTTCAGGTGTGGCACAGAGCACATGGCAGTATAACCTGTCATCCACCTACATTGTCTTTGGTCCTGCCTCCAGCAACCAGCCTTTAACCTACTTCTGCCCAAATAATTAGGTCAACATTTTATAAGAAGTCACTGGCCTGACAAAGGATATATGGGCCAAAGATAGCCGTCAGCAATGTCATCTTTGCTTATGTCATGCATATGTATGTATGTACACAAAAGCAATAAAATATAAACAAAACATATCTTGTTATCACTAAAACGACACATAAACCTGTATCCTGTTATCAAACTGTAGCAAAATGATCATGTAATTCTTCTGTCAGCCGTCTGGGCAAAGTAAATGAAACACCGCAGTGACTTAGAGTACAGGCAATTTCTGTTATAACAAGTCTCAGTGGATATTTTTTCCTTCCCACTAGTTAGTTTCCAACCCAGGTGAAGGAAAGTTGTTGACCTATTGCATGTTATCTTGGCCTGATAGCTCTGATGTACATGTATAACTTTCCTTCAAAACATTCTATTTCAAGAATTTTGTGAAATATGCTCACGCAGGTGACATCGGACATCAGAAATTTCTGGCTGCCTTTTAACTCATTCCACCCTTATGACGCCTTTTCCCGCCAATATCTACATGTTGTCTGCTAATTGTATTTTACGAATTTTTCAAAATTTTGGATGAAACTTGCTTGGAAGATCATTCCACATTATATGCCCATGGTCTACAGCTTTCCTGGGCGTGCTCTGGGCGCATTGCACCCAGAGCATGCCCAGGAAAGCTGTGGACTCCGTCTTCTATCAGGGTGGAATGAGTTAATGAGGAAAGGGTGGGTGAGGGTTGACAGCTGGGTGACAAGACAGGCCCACTTGTTATCAGGTTTGTTACTAGGTGTATACCCTGTGGGTAGAGGGCACTGATGGGCATTTGGGGTGAAATGACCCCTTCAGCTTATCTTCTTCCTCCGGCTGCCCTGCGAAGTGATCCTGATTATCTGTATATGGTGCTTGTAATTAAATCCCTCTCACCACTGTGCCAGACCATATGTGTCTATTCCACATATAATTATCTGCCCGTGAAGCCACATCAAATGTGCATATCACAAAGTGATGAAGCAACATTTGGTACCACAAATGACACTAATACCCTCTAGCGGTATTTCACACCATGAAGTCTTAGGCTAAGCATTTGGAGACTTCTGGGATAACCCTCCTGGATGGAGAGAACAATGCAACCAGTGGGCTACCAGTTTGATGGATGAAAGTCATGTGATGTGTTCTGTATGGCATATAAAGCTCGCTTTAACCAACAACCAATAAACATGAATTAATACCTCTGAGATCAGGTAATGTGAATTAAACTGATGCAACACTGATAACTACTTGTGTTGGTAAAGCAGGGTGGGCGGGGTAGTTGATGAATTGAGTCACTAATTTTTCAGATGAAGTAAGAATAAAATGGACACATGTTGATCACACCAGTGATCTGTACATTCGCATGTGCATGACAGAATATGAGTAGGCCTATATTAGTTTTGTTCCACCTACACAACTTCCATTGCTGCAGTCTTGGCCTGTTGTGGACATCACCTGTCAATTACATTATTATCATCTCCATTGTTCCTCCAAAACTGTGTGAAAACTGTCCTTGGAAAGAGCCTTAGGATCCATTTGATGGATATCCATATCTGCTGCCACACCACTGCCACACCAGTGCCACACTGGGTCAACAATGGCAAGTTTTAGCAGTAAAACGTGGTCCATGGTGGCCCTGTACTGGATCCTGGATGAAGGGGACTGGTGACAAGAAACATGTGTACACAATGCCAGTGCTACCTGTCACTCTGACCTTGCAGTCATTCACCTCTTCAAATTGAGCTAAACACATTAAAACCCTGGGCTAAAACCAGATCATTTTGTGGGCAAACCCAGGAAAGAACTTCCATATGGAAACTCAGCCAATGCCTAATTTTACCAACCTCAGCACAGCAAGGACGGCTGGGTACACTTTGGTGCCTTTCAGTACAAGGATGTGGGTTAAGTGTTACTTGAATGAGGAAAACCTACAGAGGATGTGAACGTACCCTTCAGGAAAAACAGCATTGATTCTGGACAACTAAAGGTGACACATCATGAAAAAATGAAAGTGATAAAAATGGACCAACATACTTCAGCAATGGAACTAAATGACAGACATCTGCAGGTTAACTGTCCAGCATACACAGGGCAAGTGCTGTAAAATGTTGCTCTATTACTTGATGTGCTGAAAACATGCTCCTCATACTTGGACAGCTTTATGACCTTGGGGAGGTCATACCTTCTCATCTGCTATCCTGGCAAGGTCTCATGGGCTGATGCCATACTGTTCCAACTTTAAAAATCTCCACCTATTATGTGGGAAATTCAGTTCTACATTAAATGGATCTGTGACCTTGAGAACAAGGTCATGGCCATCCAACTGATCAATGATAGGATATCTTGCCTATCAAGTCGCTAGGTACCTCTAGTGGCCATTTATTAAACCAGTTTAGAGGGGCGAGGCCATAGTACCTTGAGCAGCTGAGCAAACCCATCTGTCATACAGCCTTTCTTTTTGTCAGACATTGTTCCACAAATTTAAGTACTGTGCCCCAGATTTCTATATCCTCATTGAAATAATGTCATAAGATGTGGCAGAGATGTAGTTTGGTATGAAGAGCAATTGTTGGAATCTCGCGCTACAACAACAAATCTGAGCGTTCACTGTGATCTGGAAGGCTTCCAGAAGCGACCAAGTAACTGGTGACTGCAGACATTAATTAAGGTAACACGCAACATGCGCAACAAATGTGACATACTTTGCGATGTTTATTTAGGTTACCCTCACAGCTGTGAAGTTTTTCTTTTAGGCAGAAACCCATTTCCAGCCCCAGAAGCGTGTTTGCCAGGCCCAGGTTCCATCAAGGTGTCAACAATGTGAGTTGATGAATCGTTATCATTTATTACACTTTATCGACAACATTTTCAGCCATTTTCTGAACAGACATGAATTATTGACATAATTTCCATAAAGCCCAGTATGTTTGAGACTTTGGTGTAAATAAAACTGTGGAAATTACCCGGGATGCATAAAAAAGGCAGCGACTGTGACCATGTGCGCATGTGAAGTAGGGGGTGATGAAGAATACCAAGTCCATTAACTAGATACTGAGTAGTTTTCTGATTGGATAATTAACCATTCTGTTATGTCCTGTATTCACAAGTGTTTATGGTAAGAGCTTGCTAATGCTAGCTATAAATGTCCTTGGAAGACACCAAGGTCAGTGACCTTCCCAATCCACAACCTTGCAGGGACTTACTGGGGTACAAACTCTTAAAACACATTAAGAGTCAGTGAGTGAGTGAGTGAGTGAGTGTGTGTGTGTGTGTGTGTGTGCGTGCGTGCGTGCGTGCGTGCGTGTGAGAGAGAGAGAGAGAGAGATTTTAAAGGAGGACAAGTGAGGGAGCAGGAAAAGAGGCAGAGATAGGGAAGAGTTATGAAATTGCAATCAAATGCAACATATTATGACATTCATATACGGTGGCTTCGCCAGTTTTCGGGGCATCACAATTTTTGTGGTACTGACTTTGTGCCCAATACTCGTGAAGTCAAAAACAACTTCTACTGCTAACAGCATTGAAAAATATCAATTATGCTTACAAAGTACCCAATATGGAATAAATTAAAATATGAACACACGAAGCAGTCAGGCATTGACTAAAATCACTCAGCATACCACAAAAACTGACATGCCACGAAAACTGGCTTTAGGAGCATATTCTGAAAATTATTAACTTTCACTCGAAAAACATACAGTACCCAAAGAAGTCCAATTCAGACTGTCCACATTAGCAAAAGAATAATGCATAAAGATAAGATTCCATGCCCTATTGCACATATAAGTCTTGCTTCTTATTGTAGGTTTTCTGCTACCTTGATTTACATGTTACAAAGTAAGACCTATTTATTCTGTGCAATGAATTCCTAGGCACAAGATTAGCTGCAGGCTACTAACAGTTGGGACTGCAACATTTTAATATAACTGCTGTGTGGATACAAATAACTTAATTTATATACATGTAAATAAAACACGACAACAAAGCATGTGCATTTCCATAACAATTTCTGCAAGAAAACTTCATACTAGTTTAACCACTGACAATCTTGTAACATGTATATGTGATTTGCTATCTCTGTAAGGTACCATTGTGTTTGGCCACCGTAATACATGACTCCACCTTGGACAGCCAATCACAGGCACATCTATAAGAATCATAATTTTTTACTCCTAATAGGAAGGTGTCTCCATATTGGAGCCTTCGCTGACTGAGCTGAGTATCTAAACAAAATATAATTGCCACTTGACTCTGGTCTTGAGTTTATCAAGCTGACCCTAACAGATCTTTGGCTTTCTTCTTATCTGCCCACAGGCAGCAGATCCACACTCTCTCCTCCAAAACTCTACTGCTCCAATCCACTCTTTGCTCTCCAATTACTTCTGCCAAAGATGTGAGGTCATTTAATTGATGCTTTACAAGAGGGGTTAATATATGCTCTGCCTGCTACCTTATTACTTTTGAAATAAACATATGTTTAAACCAATTGATGCTTCAGTCAAGGAGATTTGTCTTTAAACCTCCCCCCTACAAACTGGGTACAAAACATACGGTAAAGGTTCTTAATTTCATGTGATATTTAATTTTGACTTTCCCAAGCATGCAAGGAACACAAGATTAAAAACTCTCAAGTATTATCTTGATAGTATCTATGTGTCATAAAGAGGACATGGAATAAAACATAGGCAAAAAACCCCTAAAATGATAAATCTGCACACTGAACTACCTGTTAAATTTAATACCTGTACAGTACATCAGAAAGGTCTGGATTTCCATTGTTTTTACTTAATTTTCCAGTTCATAGAAAACATTTTCATTTAAGACCTCAAAAAGAACATAAAAAACACATATCTAGGTGATCAGTGCTGAAGGTTGCTCATTCCAGACCCAGCCATTCCATAGTGACAGAACATATCTTTAGTCAACAACTTTCTTTGGGCTTTTTAGCATCATATTCCTGACATACACAGCTGTTGTTTCATTCTTAAAGAGTACACATAGACGCACACGCACATACATTGCTGAAGTCATTTTTGTCACATTTTTATCAATACATGTACATTTATAGTGTCCAGTTTAATCATACAGTAGTACATGTACTGTTTGTAAAATAATTTTTAAACTTTCACAACCTGTGAGACTGACATTTATGAAAATAGTAAATGCAGAAAAAGCACTTCTGTAACTTCCAATCAAATTGTTGCAAATGGAAGCTGATTTAAACTATACAAAATGAGACGTTAAAAAGTGATGCAGAACAAGGCCACTTTGCCACATGCAAAAAAAAATCCATGTTTTGTCTCACCACAACCATGCGACAAAGGCAAATGGGTTAACATTGGACCATCCATCAAATGGAGGTGGCTGCCAACAGATTGTGTAGGTCAAGGCTACATGTATTATGTGTATTATCACCATGCTTTCAATCTATCTGCTCCACACAGTAATCACTGTCCCACTGAACTCTAGATCTTCTGCATTTTTTTTTTTTTTTTTTTGTCCTTTGACCAAAACCGAAGGCCAGTGGTTCTTGACAATTTCTTTGATCACACACAGGCCCATCTCAGAAGTTCACCTCCTGGGATAGTTTTTCAAGGAATTTTTGTTTTTTAATTTATACATTCTAGGTAAGACCACCTGTTCCCAGAGTGCTATATAGTCACCCTGCAGGCAGTCTTTTACCACAGATTACAATTTACGCATCCAGGAGCTCAAGCATTATATTTACCTTTTACCATTTTTTCACTGCTTATACTGCAAACTGGGACATTTCTTATCTTGCTACTTGAGCAGAATCAAAGCCAAGTTGTCAACTTGACAGTATCTTATCAATTCAACCAATTAGTCATCTGTATAGCTTACATGTCAAGACTTTGTGATCATGTAAAATATAGATTGACAGCAGATACATGTACACAGCACTTTCAGACAACTCCCCCCACCCCACTCAGTTTGTGCATGTGTATTTTGTTAAAATGCCTGGGCACTGCAAATGTAATTTAACACTCATCTCAGTATAATATGATTTTAACCTAAATCCACATCTGGTGGTGTTCCAAAAAACCTGATCATTTTTTTTAACAGCCAAAAAATCCCTTACCTTCAACTTGTCTTCATCCAGTGTAACCAACTGCTCCCCATTGATGTTGTGTGCCTTGAAGACTTCCACATAGCGGTAGAGGTTGAGTCCCGCCATCCACTCGATTACATTGGTCACTGTCCACTGCTGGATAGGCTGGTAAAAACAACAAGGACCACTGTTACTGTTGGGATCATTTACCCACAAACCACAGCACGGACACTGGGTCTCGGCAAGTCCTGCTGGTGTCATGAACCTAGACCCGGGTCCACACAGGCACTCGCAATGCCTCAACAACAAAATTGTAAACAGAGAACAAGTTGTGATGTAAAGTTTGAGTTGTAGCTCAAGTCAGCGATGCATGTAACCACATTGGATGACAGTGATTAAAGTACCCGCCACAAGATGAGCCCTTGACAGCTGCATTGTCATGTAGACTCTCCTCATTGGTCAATAAACGTGTCATGAATATTATGCAACGAGTGGAGCACAGCCGGTGTTGCCTAAATGGCCTGTTATTATTGGCCCAGCAGCTTTTGCAGGCTCCTGTGCTCCATCCGGCTCTTTTGTGCAAAATGGTGCATAAGAAACTCGGTTAATAACTTGACCTATTTTCCAACACTTCAGACAATTGAGCAAGCCCATCATAGTGACACATGAATACATCACCGTTCACATCCAAAACAAATGGGGCAGCCTCCCATGCAGGCTGAGAAAAGCTGGCTGTATTGATGGGCCCAATGCTGCACACACGATACACACGTGGGTGAGGACCACGCTGAGCGGGGCAAAATTTAGGGACATTCATGAGTCCTGTGCATTGGTGGTATATTGCACATTGCTTTGTAACTTGCGTAATTTATGTGGTAATCGTACTTTCCCTTATTTGTGGGGGCTGCCCTTATTCACAAAAATCAAAGATGAACAGGTTGAGAGAGCATTTCTACTACATTGCTTAGTACTCACGATTAGACACACTCGCGTAGATGATATGTGAAAATTCTCAGGGTGGGTCAGTCGCACAAGGTAAAAGCTTCAGCTACCTTTTCACCGGTTTTTTTCTTCTGGATATTGAACTGTGTATTTTCATGTAAATAAACTTACTGAGTAAATCTCTCAACATCAAAAAACTAGGATGACCCAACCGTTGGTCTGACAGTTTGGTCTACCAATCATAATGGCATCCATTTGAGGATCCAAATGCTGGAATATATAAAAATGCCACCTGAGAAAATCCAGAACAGAGACACTAAGACCAAGCAGAGGGAAAGCCACAGGATGCATCTAGCAGATAGGGACTCTTGTCGAACTTTATGCTCAATTTTTGGTTCAGTTCCCATCTATCCATTGGATGACAAGAGTGCACAATATGATGCTTTGCATGAGAAACATTAAACTTTTTCCACTTGAGGTTACCTATCTGATAACAAAGCTATGCAGAATAGGAAACAATTCCTAATTTGCCAGCAGAGCAGATAGTGATTTTTCAAGGTTGATTCAGAGTGAACAACCACTTATCCATTACCCCGAGTGTGTACATGACATCTCTCCTGGTATGCCGGGACTACTGTACACTCACACTAACTTGCCAGCACAGCGGTTTAATAGACTGGTACCGTGCTGTATCATTTTGATGCCCAGGCACAAGTTATAAAAAATATTGCCTGACATTACACAGCAATGTTACCACATGCTATATAAGCAAGGAACCTCACAAGGTTTTCAAATGTCCCCTAATATTAGTTCATACCAGAACAAAATATAGCGTTCAGAGAACAGATTACCCTTGGCGCCCACAATCTTTTTTTTTTCCTGAATTCTGATTTTTTTTTTTGAGACTTCACAGTAGAACACTTTACACACAATTTCCATATTGTTGTCTAGGAAATGAAAGAACACTTTTGGATGTGTTCTTGGGGCAAATTCTGGTGACAAAGACCACTGTACTGTGCATCACTCAGACAGCCATCAAATAAATACTTCAAAAGTTTCATATGAAGTTTAAACAAGAGGACTGTGTGAACAGCCCGTGCCTCAGCTGATCTTGACATTCATCACACTTGCAGCTCTATGAACTTGGGAAAGGATCAAGGACACCATGTTCTGAGTAAGTCTGACCTTTATAGAAGAACCCTTACATGTACAACATCAAAGTTCAAGTAGTTCTCAAGCTATAATGAAGAGTAAATTCATGTATGTTGCACTGTGACCCCACAAACGACGTCAAGGTCATTCATGTACTGTCTCAGCATGACCTTCATACAGAATAATTAACATGTGTAGCTAACTCAAAACAGATCTCAAGTTATCAAATAAACAGTAAATTTCGTGTCAGTTGTCCTGTGAATTAGCATTAGAATGCCCATTGACTTACATAGTAATCAATAGGAAAGCTCCACTGACTGGTAAGTACCGTAATTGAAAATCCTTAAAAATCAGGAATCCAAAGCAGTGTCACCTACTAAACAACTGTTTGACCCTTCCACAACAACATATCCATCACATTTCAGCTTAATCTAAGGGACAGTTCTGAAAACAAGTGAAAAATAGCAAAACCATACAAAAAATTCATAAATCATTTTGCAGCGCCACCTAGTGAACAAATTGGTAACTAGGTGTCCCTGGGAGTGTCTATGAACTATATCAAAGCAATTGGGTGAGCGGTTTCAGAGGAGAAGAATTTTGAAGGTTTGCCCCAAAAAAGAACAAACAAATTAAAAAAAACCCCAAAAATCAATAGAGCATGACCATTTGAACACACTTGATAGAGATCCACCCAAGGCACATCCCCACCAAGTTTGAAGTAAATCTGGTCAATATTATTAAAGTTATGACCATTACAAAAAATTCCCATGTTAAACTTTCCTATTAAAACTTTTGTAGAGATTTTTGAAAAAAAATCATTAAAAAAATCCAAATTTATTGGAACATGACCATTGGAACAAACCTGGTAGACACCCACCCAAGGTACATTGCCACCAAGTTTGAAGCAAATCTGGATGGTGGTTTTGGAGAAGAAGTCGAAAATGTAAATTAGCATTAGAATGCCCATTGACTTACATGGTAATCAATAGTGAGGGTGCATTAAAAAAAAAAAAAAATCAATGGAGCGTGACCATTTGAACAACTTGGTAGAGATCCACTCAAGGTGTATCCCCACCAAGTTTGAAGTCAATCTGGATGACGGTTTTGGAGAAGAAGTCGAAAATGTGAATTAGCATTAGAACGCCCATTGACTTCCATAGTAATCAATAGGAAAGCTGCATTGACCGACAAGTACCAGAATTGAAAAAATCGTTAAAAATCAGGAATCCGCAGCATTCCCACACAGTGAACAACTTTGTTTGACCCTTCTACAAGGAACATATCCACCATGTTTCAGCTTAATCTGAGTGACGGTTCTGGAGAAGAAGTCGAAAATAGCTATAACACACAAAAATTCATAAAGAATTAGGAAAAAAATCGCAGCGCCACCTGGTGAACAAATTAAGAACTAGGTGTCCCAGGGAGTGTTCCTGTGTGATATCAAAGCAATTGGGTAAGCGGTTTCGGAGAAGAAGATTTTTTAAGATTTACCCAAAAAAGAACAAAAAAATTCATTAAAAATCCAAAAATCACTGGACCGTGACCAATGAACAAACTTGGTAGAGACCCACCCAAGGCACATCTCCACCAAGTTTAAAGTGAATCTGGCTGACGGTTTTTGAGAAGAAGTCGAAAATGTGAATTGTGGACGACGGACGGACGGACGACGGACGGACGGACGGACGACGGACGACGGACCCTCAAAAAACCTCAGCTGACTGACAAGTCAGCTGAGGTAAAAATAAGAGGAAGCTGGTTTTCAATTGAAATGTGGTCCACTATTATGTGCATCTCTAATAAAAATTTGAAGCTGCCTTGGATCCTTGTTGAGATACAGTGGTACCTGCTATTTAAGATCACCCTTAATCCCACACAAAAGTGGTCACATATGACAGGTGGTCTTTCACTACAGGTTAGCTAGCAAAGAAATTAAAGGCCAGTCTCTTGAAATGGCAGTGTTAAAAACTAGTTCGGTCTTTCACAAGAGTGGTCTTTGGAGCAGTTACCACTGTATTATGGTAATGTTGTCCCCTTGTGCACCACTCAGACGCCCTTGAAGATAAATACTTTAAAGTTTCATAAAAGGTTTAAAAATATAAAGAGGAAGCCGGTATTATATAGGAACCTGGTCCATCATAAGATACATCTCTGATAAAAATTTGGTAAAGCTGATTTTTTTTTTTTTTTTGTGGAGATATCGTAGTAATATCGTCAGGGTTGATGCCAATCTGACGGCTTTCAAATAAGTACATTAAAGTTTCATAAATAATAGCATGTTCAAACCGAAAAGGTTAAGAATAGCATGTTCAAACTGAAAGCATTTATAATCCTGTTCAAGCTGAAAGGGTTAACAGTAGCGTGCTCAAACTTTTGGTTGTCCTAATTAATGTCACAAAGAATGATGTTATGCTGAGGAGTGCTCCAGTTTTGAAACCATCATACAGGAAGCCAAAATGAACAGATGGCTGGACCAAATGACACCAGGAACTCTGATGTATGGAACTTAAATAATCAAAGGACACGGATGGTTGACTGGTTGAGATAAATGGATCAGGAAGGGGGGACAGTCAAAAAGCTTGGCATCACAGTTCTATTTTGCATACTCCATCCATCCATATGTACATGCATGCATGTACACACAAACACACACACACAGTTTTTTAAATCAGAAAATAGAATATAAACATGAAAAATTATCACAATTTTGTGCAAATTTACTGGGACATTTTAAAATTTTGTTTAACTAATAAAAACAGTTCATCCAATTTATAATTTGATGGCTTTTGAGTTCTAAAAATGAAGAAAATTATATTTGGCTCATAAAAATTCAAATTTCATGCTACGTGTGTGTCCTGGTAAATACATTATTGTATTTTACCTTTTAAATCCATCCAATTTCTGGGTTTATAAATTCTGAAGTAATACTATGAGGCTCACTTTTGTTGAATTCCTGAATGTCCCAGGCATTAAAAGGACTATGTACAAAGATAATGTGTTGAAGAGCATCCTTGGAAGGACATGGCACACAGAAAGGTGACTGCTGAGCTGTGGCCACCTGGTGGCTGGAAAGTAAACCTACAAAGGCCAGTGGCTGAGCAGATGGAGGATGCAGCATGATGTATGGTCAAAGGATATGAGTAACAGATTTGTGTTGACATGCAGTGTATACATATGTATATACATATTTGTATGAGTTGGTGGGTGGAATGATGGATGAGAATTAACATTCCTATCAGATGAAATATAAAATTTCCATCTGCCATGCCTGACGCAGAAGCATGTTTGATGGCTTCCCGCTGGGGACCAACAGAAGTGTTGATAAACTCATTTGGCTGTTGAAGCATTGAATTTTTTCAAAATATTTGCATCAAACATGATGATAGTGATTAACTAGGGTATAGGTTTAGACATTGACAGTGGCTAGCCTGCTTATGAAGCACAGGAAGACTTTTCCCTGGGGTTGGGGGAAAGTTATGTTTACTATTGCTCCTGTTTGTATGAAACAAGTTCTCCACTGGGCATGCATACAATCCCTGCACACTATCAAGAACTATGCCTAAGATGACCTCAGTGGACAAGCCAGCCCACTGGTGATATCAGAAGGACTCAATATCAAGCAGGTGAGCTGATCTGACATTTAAGAAATGAAGAAGCTTATCCATACTATGTATGGTGGAACCTGTCATACAGACCACTATGCTGACCACTTCCCATAAAAGATTACATGTTTTCAAGAGCACTGATTGAATCCCTTCCACTGTTTTTCTTTCTGTGAATTACCTGCACTATAAGATCAGTTTTGATGGCAATGCATGTGGTCACCAATAGCAAGGATCCCTGCTTTTTACTCCAAAAACCTGATCCATAGAAGTAAAATGCAAGGTTCTGGTAAAAGTAGACAAGAGGACTCTGACAGTCCTGTGCTCAACTGACTCTACATGCACAAACAGAAGTGGTCCTGTGAACTATGATATGAAGGTCACCTCTGCAGACCATGGTCATTGTTGCTAACATATACATATCCCCTTGCCGATCGTAAAAACTAAAACACAGTAAAATTGCAGCGCCACGTGTTGAACAGATAAAGGTCTAGGGGTCCCCACAAGTGTCCCTATGCAATTTGAAGCAATTGGCTGGGTGGTTTCCAAGAAGATTTTTTGACATTTTGCCAAAAATATCAACAACAAAATTCATAAAAAATCCAAAATTCACTCGACCATGATAATTTGAACAAATCTGGTAGAGACTCACCCAGGGTACATCCCCATCAAGCTTCAAGCGAATCTGCTTGACAGTTTTGGAGAAGTCAAAAATGTGAATTTCCATTGCAATCCCCAGTCACTTACATAAACAAAATGCATGCATCAAATTGCAAGCACTCGAATTGAAAAAAGAACAATTAAGAACTCGAAGCAAGTTTTTTGTGTGAAAAACATTATGCATCCCCTGACAAGGCACCCCATACCAGAGGCCACCCCTCCAAGAGGGCCATCATTTTTCAGAAAATTTGACCTTGACCTTTGACCTCAAAGTCACCTCTCAGCAAATTTAAGGGAAGTCTCACCTGGGTACCCCAAAGGTGTTACCTTCCAAAGACACTAGACCGGATGGTTCTTGTAAAAAGTGCAAGAATTCAAAGAAAACAGTTGATTTGGCCTCAGAATCCCTGTCATTTTAAATACTTTTTGACTCTCCACAACAAAAGACTCCCGGTGAAAAACAGCAGAGTTAAGAGCTATGGGATACATAATGACCAAGTTTGATGGGACTTCCATCATGCCCATTTGAAGATGTGGCAGGGAAACCATTTTATTTTGCAAGGTATTGTGACCTTGCCCTATGACGTGAAGGTCATCCACAAACATATGAAAAAAAAATCCTAAACTCTATGGAGTATCTGTACCAAAAGTTTCGAGTGAATCTGACTAACAGTTTTGAAGAAGTTAAAATGTGAACTACCAACCCAATGTACATCCCCACCAAGTTTGAAGAGAATCTGGAGAAGTACAAAATTTCCATTGCAATCCCCAGTCATTTACATAAACAGAGCGCATGCATCAAAAAGCAAGCACTTGAATTAAAAAAATAACAATTAAGAATTAGAAGCAAGTTTTTTGTGCAAAAAACAGTGTGCAAAAAAACACCAATTGTTTTGGAGAAGAAGTTGAAATTGTGAATTAGTTTTGGAAAAGAAGTTGAAATTGTGAATTAGTTTTGGAGAAGAAGTTGAAGTTGCAATCCACATTGACTTGCACAGTAATCCACAGGAATGTATGCAGTTTGACCTTTTAAGGTCACTCAGGTTTAAAATAAACCATACAAATAGAAGCCCCATAGGTACTTTTCTATTAATGTTTAATAGTAACCTTGGGCCTATGATGCACCATTAAGAAGGTATAAGCTAATATGTGAAAGCTGCTGAGTCAGCAGAAAAATGTGACAAAGGATTTGACCTTGACCTTGACCTTTGACCTCAAGGTTATACGTCATTATATGGTAAAAATTTTGCAGACCCATAGATTATCTGTACCAAATTAGGGGGCAATAGGTCAAGAGGGGACAGAAATACAAGGAAAGTAAGATACACGGTGGTACCGGGGATAGCAGATGATGGGACTCAACACAATATGCATCCCCAAGGGGGGAAACAAAACTATCAGTGTTGTCGTTCAGTTATTTTAGAGGGGCGGCGTGCCCTGCCCTTTTCAAATTGGGCCCTGCTTTTGTATTTTGTCATTTAAAAACTCGATTTGTCTGCTCAACGATGTTTCGATTCATATTGTTCGCTCACAGTAACTCAGTCATCCTCCATGTTGTAAACAGCTGTGAAACAATGCAAAACCCCACAAAAATTGGCCCAGGAATATGGCGGAAGAAAAGGGCTTTTCAATCAATACCACAAATTCCCTTCCAAACTTATAAGACCATGTGTCATTCGCCAATACTGAAGAGGGATGCGGGCAGTCAACATAACAGCGGAAATCCGTCTATATTTAGACCACATTTGCTTTTTACGAAGTTCAAAGTTCAAGTCAAACAGCTGATAATATGGCGAACATGAGGAGACATTGAAGACTTAAGTTCCAAGATGCGGAGAAAAGAGAGGCTACAGATGGTGACTGGAACAATTCTTGCCAAAGCTGCAATGTCATTTAGTCTGTCAAAAACATCAATGTTTGCCCAGCGAATGTAAGAACTACTGAAGAAAACTGCGCAATTACAGAGCACATGTACAAACAAGCATTACAAAAAAAAAGGGCAAACGAGAGATAAACTCAGAGAGAACAGCTTCATCAGAATGAATCGTCTGACAGTGAATACAGAGAAGAATGTACCATCAAAAAATACAGCTCTGTGATGATGACTACAGGTCGTCAAAAAAATAAAAATAAAATAAGAACTTGACGTTGTACAAACTTTTAATTTCCAGACATAAAAATAGGATACTAAATAAAAAAAATATTGTTAAACAGTGATCATTGCTGTGATTGAAAATGACAGAAGTCACATTTAAATGAATTGGAGAAAAACTTGAAACACACTTCTCCTCAAATGAAAAACTTTTGGACCTTGATTTGGGTTTTTTATTATTTTTGAATTTTTTTTTCTAGGCCATCCGTTATTAACATTTTGAGACAGAAAATTTTAAATTTACCAAAAATTATTTGAAAAGTTAGTAAAAGCAGTTTGGTAGATAAGAGCTTACCTTTCAAATAAAAAGGGGAAAATGAAATGTACATTTTGCTTGGCTGTTTCATGGGGAAACCTTGCAGTGGAACGATAACGGTTTATAAACAATGACCCTTTATCCCTTTATGTAACATCACCATGTGACACTCCAACAGACAAACACTGTTATTTTAATTTAACCCATATGTGATGAAGAAAAAATTACTTTGTCCATAGAATGATCTGGTGGTGTGACACTGCCCCCCCCCCCCCCCCATCTAAATTTAAAGGGAGTAAATTGTTGAATATCCACCACGTTTCAGCATAATCTGAGTGATGGTTCTGGCAAAGAAGTCGAAAATATAGCGAAAATACACAAAAAATAGAAAAAAAATGCAGCATCAGCTGGTGAACAAATTAAGAGCTAGGAGTCCCTAAGAGTATTCCTGTCTGATATGAAAGCAATTGGGTGAGCACTTTCTGAGAAGATTTTAAGATTTGCCCCTAAAAAGAACAAAAAACACCCTTTAAAAATCCAACAATTACTGGAGTGTGACCATTTGAACAAACTTGGCAGAGATCCAACCGAGGAACATTGCCATGACGTTTGAAGTGAATCTGCACAGTTGCTTTGGAGAAGAAGTAAAAAAAATGAATTTTGGATGACAACAGACAACGAACAGACAGATGACAGATGCTTAACCACAGCATAACCTCAGCTGACTGATAAGTCTGCTGAGCTAAAAACACATACACACACAAAAAAGCTACAGACTTAGCCAAGATGACATTGGCCACACAAAGTTCTGAGGTTTTTACCAGAAGGACGGGGATGAAACATTTCAAATATGTTCAGTTGGACTTCAGCCCATAACCTGCAGCCAATATTTGTTAAGATCAGAATAGATCAGAAAAGGATTCCACCAGCAGCTAATTTAGTTTCCATCCACAGGCCCAAAGACTGAGATTTGTGTTTTGATAGTACTGACAAGCTGGCAGTGGTAATAGTCCAGGGGGGACAATATTGCCCAATGAGCCTTAGGGTCTGACACAGACAACCAGACAAGAAAGCTGAACCTGTAAATTTCTTACCACAAATGATGTGAACTCTGAATGAACCCACGTTAAATGTCAAATAAAAAACCATCCCAGACACCCTTACCTCTGATCAAGAAAAGTTAAGATCTTTAAGAGACATTTATGGGGTACTGACTACTGATTGACTGAGGGATGGAGTTAGATATGACAAAAGCATAACACTGTGCAAATGGTGAACTGCCTCTTGCATTATTCAAACAATTTAGTAGCAGGCTCTTAACAGCCCCGGCCTGCACCATTACCCCAGCCTGAATGATCCCTAATGGTATGCATGTAGTAACATAGATCACCAGTCATAATGTGAATTAATCTACGGGATGGTCACTTAAGGATAAACACACAATACTCCCACAAGTTTACCTTTGAACCCCAGTGGTTAGGTGCACTTAAACTGAAGGGTAGGTTCCTGAACCCCTCTCTGGTGACCCCAGCAGCCGGTCACTGGGTCAAATCTAATAAAAGATATATTCATATTTCTTCTTATTTCTATTACCACACAGGAAAACAGGCATTTTTTTTCTTCTTCTTCTTTTTTTTTTTTTTCTAGCACACAAAGTTGGTATCAGGTCAACTTCATGAAAGTAAGGTTTTCTTCAGTATTAATGGGAACCTTTGCTATTCAGGGGTGGAGGTACATTGAGTATATCCACTATCAACACCACACTGAAACAGGTCAATCAAACTGATCAAATTTAAATTCAAATGCTCTTCACCTCCTAAGGGAAATCAAATTTTAATCCTTTCAGTGAACTG
Organism: Hermodice carunculata; assembly: GCA_964020975.1. Lineage (NCBI taxonomy): Eukaryota > Metazoa > Annelida > Polychaeta > Eunicida > Amphinomidae > Hermodice > Hermodice carunculata. Next base: position 28,219,106 of record OZ026630.1, read on the forward strand.
GAACATGACAAATATCATTCTTGACATCAGATTTGTGTCTTTAAAATTATTTTTCTGTTTTGAAAAGAACCAATTTTCCCTTTTTCAGTTTACTTTCATTTGGGATGAATTTTGAAATTTGTAAACAATGAAAAATTAAAACCCCACATCTTGTCATCTTTGTGATGTCTAAAATCCAGGACATATATGTATTACAGTGGCAGATTGTCCTACATGCACAAGAACATGAAGTCAAAAACAAGTCCATGCTTCAGACGAGGTGATCACACCTGCAAACTTCAATAGTTCTGAATTTTTCCACCTTCCCTAGTGTACACAGTGAAAAATTTGAAACGGGTCTGCAGACATGAAATCTTTGGTTTGATTAAAAGCCAAAATTTCCAAATACTGTAAATTGCTTTATTGTCATATGTATAAATTTTCATGGTTTTTGTATTTTTGACCTTTCACTGTAGTTTTAATTTCACTGTTTTGGACATAATTCCTATTCAAACAATGTAAAAATATTATTTCACTGTGTTTTTATTTTCACAGTTTTGTGTCATCAGTGAAATAAGCGAAAAATACGAGTACAGCGAAATTAAAGCAGTTTACAGTAATCAATGACATTTGTAATGTATTACAGCTTGCAACTCAACTTAAAGACTTTTCTTTCTTTCTCTCTTTTCTTTTTTCTTTTTTTTTTTTTTTTAGCGTACAACTTGATTTGTCTGGAAAACAAGAGTCTCTACCTGACTCTTAGTTTTACTTCATTGACAAGATTTTTCACTTTGTTCTGTGTCTATGTCATTCTCTGTGACTCTGCAGCAGATCACAGGGTGCCTGCCCTAAAATGAACACTTAAGGTTGTAGGTGAAAAGACGTGGGTGGGTTTCCATGTCAACAGAGAGACTGGACAAGTGTCAAGTGGCCACAATTACTTGTTTGTGTAAAAAGTATCCTATTCACACCAGTATTACGTGCAAATTTAGTCTGACAAGTATCACCACAAATAGAGCTCATTAGTGACTGAAAAGATAATGGATGTTACAACTGATTTAACTGTTTCAGTGCCAATCATGTCTAAAGTCAATCTACTTGAGTCAAACTAGTCTGAATTATCATTACGATCCCAGATTCATATTCCTTGTAAAAAGACCATTCATTCAAGTACCAGCATGCCTATAGTTCTAGAGAAAATAGCCCAAGTCAACAGCTTTTCTCGAGAATAGCTGTTGACTCAGTCCAAAATTTGGCACTGAAACAGAGAAGACAGCCGGGTAATAGTCACCTTCATATTTGTTACACTTGGGCTTAATGTTTCACTTGTAACTTTTTGTTTTCCTGGCTGTCAACATTGACATGTCAGCTCTCCATCCCAGATACACATGCCACTTCCATGTGCCTGAGCTATAAACAGCCTATTACCATTGCAGCCAAAACTTCCCTGTGGGCGTTATCTACCAAGTTTCTTTTCTTTCATTTCCTTTCTTTTTTTTTTTTTTTCTTCAATGGGTGGTGGGGATGGGGTGGCGGTGTCTATAGGCCCCATAAAAATGATCCTGATGCCGTAGTAAACAGGTATTGGCTGCTTCCATGTGAGTAATTTATAAGGGTAAACTTTTTTTTTGGGGGGGGGGGGGAAACTGACATCCACTATCTTATTTTGTTATCCATTATGGGCAGTGGGCATAATTTGTCTGTTTCTGCATTATATGCATCTAAAAAACATGGGGGAGACAGGCTTGTCAAATTTAAAGCAAAAAAAAAAAAAAAAAAGCCAACATGGAGAAACATATCAAAGAGCACGAGATCTGAGAGTCCATCTTTAAGACATTTGTTAGTATGGAAATATTCTTTTAGAAGAAGGCCAAATTTTTATTTGTTGGCTGGACTAATTTGTTCTCCTGCCAGCCAGGTAACAATGTTTGGACCATACAGGGTCATATGTGACCCTGGGGTGACCTGGTAAAGGATGCCACAAGGATACACCAGGTAGGTGACATATAGTCAGTGATCCCTATCTCCATGTTCCCTGTGTTCAAAAGGTTACCTTTCTCCAGACACAAGGCAAATTATGCTAAATCCAAATCCTGCCTCTTCCTTGCCATTTTCCTGTTTGGAAATATCACTTTCTGTGGTAACAAATCTGGTCTCTCGAGATATACTAAAACAAGCTACAAGATATGGACTGCATGCTATCTTTACTCTCTATGATCCAACAACCCAGCAAAAGACTAAAGGGGGGTGGGTGGGTGGGTGTAGGATGCCGGCAGAAGGGTCATCAAAGTCCATGTTTTTGGCAAAACCTTTTACAGTATCCTGGAAGATGGGGAACATGCTGTTCGGCTTAGACTAGCACATTGATACACCCTGGTAAATAAATATAGGCCTATTTGCAGCACTCAATTCACCAACATAGGTCAAAGTGGATCTCAATGCATCTACTAATTACCAGGTCTGTATTATGTTTCTGTGTGAGTGGTAATAAACAGGTTGTGTGGTAATATACAGGCTATGTGGTAATAAACAGGTTTGGTAATAAACAGGCTATGTGGTAATAAACAGGTTATCATGTGGTTGGAGCTGTATCCCTGTCAGTGCCATGCCCTCAGCCTGTGTTGTCATGAGACTTATTGGTAGTGGGCTTGGGTCTCAGGATGATACTGGGACTCAGGCTTGGTTACAGCCACTGATACAGCTCCAGTCATATGTTAACCTATAGATAGCTAATGAAATTCAGTTTGTAATTCAAGACACTGCCAACAGTACAATTTTCATTTCACTTCCTGGCTCACTCAAACTATAAGTTTACTGTAGACAGATGGGGCAGGGGAGGGGGAGGGACAGATGGGGTATAAATGTAACCTCAAATAAAACACAGACCTCTACGTAAACTTAATTTTGCCTTTCACATTCCCAACAATAAAATGCAATCAAGCCAGTGATAAATGGGCAATCTTATCACAGTTGTGTCCATTAACCAATATAACCCTCAAGTACTATGACCTTTCAAAAATGAAAGTTTCTATCTGATACAGTTTGAGGTTCAAATAAGTACAAAACATTGCATTCATAATACTGTATTAATAGTTAAAAATGGGAGAGAATGATATTAGACACAAAAATATATCATTAATCACTGAAATCTTTAAAAGTAGTTTTGTAATATACATGTGTACATACAGCTACTGACAGATCATTTTAAATTGAAGTTAGACTGCATGGTCACAATATATCCATCCGTCAGCTCTTTCTGGCACACTCCATGTCCAACGTCAGGACATGATCTGTTGCATCTGAGGGGTGACACTGGTGCCTCCTAGTGGGTGTGTCAGACATGACACATCCATATGATGACTGGTTTTCTGGCACAGAACCTCATGTCATTTTAACCTTTTCTCCCTTAAGCTGACCAAAGGTGCCCAGACACCAAATACCACCAGTTTCAATACTTTCAGGTCATTTTTTTTTCTAAATGAAAAACATTTTCAAAAATAAACTGTAAATATAATAGGACAGCAGCAGTCAATAGCTTTCCCTGGCATGGGCTAGGCTCTTAATACTCCACCCCCACCAAAGATAGCTGTTGACTTGACAGAACTGTGTGCATCAATCCTCCATTCCAACACCATGATCAATATCATAATTATGTTTTCACATCAATTTCGGAAAGTTGAAGGTGATCATGAACACAATGAATTCAACATTAGCTGTGGCTTAAATTTTGGCATTAAGCATGATTTTGCTCACTTATTAACCAGAATGCAACACAGTTACAGCACTATTATTTGCACACTGCCTTTCTACATGACAATGCTCCAATAACATCAGCAAAGCTATATGCCCCACCTTCTTCAAAGGGGGGCATAAAAATATACCTCCAAACAAGAGGCCCATGGGCCTAATGCCCTGCTGACATGTAATCTGATTCCCATCAAGAAATCATTTCCTTAAAAGCACTCAGTCCATGACCCTATGCAATTAGTCGAAATCGGCCATGATATGCAACATCAAACTTCTTCATGAATACACATTTGTGGTACACTTGGTATTATTCCCCTTATTCTTTATCAACATATTGAATTCACTTTTCTTAAGTGCTTAACAACCTTGAAAAATAGGTCAAGGTCATAGAACATATTACAAAATTTGACTATTGCCCTCATGCAGCATATTTGATGTGAGTTCTGCAGTTCTATCTCAATCTATTATAACACTGGCATCACAATAAAATTAATTTCCTGATATGCATTCCTTCTGTGACCTTGAGAATGTAGGTCAAGGTCACCCATATTATGCATTATAGAACTTCTACATATAACACACATCTATGGCAATTTGATATTGTTAGGCTTCATGTTTCTTAACATGTCAAAATTAATGTTATTTATTTTGTTCTTGATGACCTTGAAAAATAGGTCACTGTCAACCAAAATTGTAGTAAATTTGATGATTGGCCTAAAATATTTTTGATGTAAATATCTCAATTTATATAATAAAAATAATAAATCTAATGTACTTTTAATACCTAGGATAATAGTTCCACTTAATACCACCAGTGGAACCACTATGACTTCATATGTCATAGACTTTTGTCTGTATAACATTCCTGTAATGGTATTCTGATGCATATGCACAAGTTCAGATGTTATGACCACAAACAAAATCATTTCCTAAAATATTCTAAAATATATTCTCTCTGTGACCTTCGGAAAGTAGGTCAAGGTCATCCATATTATGCAATATCGAACTTCCATATATGACACACATTATGGTACATTTGGTATTGGTAGCATTCTTATTTCTCAAAATGTATATTTAAGACTCCTTCACTATGTCCTTAATTATCAAGGTCATTCAACGTTTTGTTTGACAAAATTTAACCACTAGCCAAATGCATATTTCGCATAAATTTAAAAGTTGCATCTCAATTCATAAGTAAAATAATGAATTTAATGCACTTTAAATAGCTAGCTTGCTAGTTCCACTTAATACCACCAGTGGTGCCACCATAACGCCACATCATAGACTTTTGTCAATGTAATATTCATGCAATGGTATTTTGACACGTGTGCACAAGTTCAGATATAATGACCATAACAAAAATCATCTTTTCCTGACATTCCTTGTGACCTTGAGAAAGTAGGTCAAGGCCATCCATATCATGCGACTTATATGGATGAAACATATTTGTGGTACATTTGGTATCATTGGCCTTATTTTTTTCTCAATATGTTGACGTTAATATGTTTTAAACACATTTTACTTATCTTCTGTGATACCGTAGGGGCCACCACCAAATTTTGGTGCATTTTCATCGTTTTAATCAATTGACATTCCCACCAAGTTTCAAAATTATTCATAAAAACTTTTCAAAAAAACAGCATTCTCAATTATCCTATTTTGGGCCAGATATTACATAACACTATAGGTGGTGCCACCACTATCAAACTCAATCTAGCATTTCATATGACATGTAGTGAGACATGAGTGATCCCATATGCTCTGTGACCATGGTCAACAGTGCTAACAAGTGCCCAGCTGCCAATTTGAATTATGTGTATATCTGCAGGAGCTCTGTATTTTGTCTTCATAAACTTTCTTTAAAACCTACCTTGCATTCAGTAGACACAACATTTGCAAATGTTCTGTAACTTTTGTTTGTTTGAGTGGCTGGTGCCCATTACAACAACAACAAAAATTAGAAAATCCTAATTTTCTTTAAATACTTATCGTGTATTCTACAATTTCCATTTGGACCCATAAAAACTATATGTTACTAAAAAGTGAGTTGACATGACACTGACATTATAAGGGTGCCTGTAAGTGGACTTAGAATACAACCCATGTATGTGTACATGCCAGTTACCATGTATATTAGACCATTGACACAAGGTTGAGTATTGTCACATGAAAACTTCATTTTCCTGCTCAATGTGACCAAAAGTGCCTCTATGTAAATTGTCTGCTTGAATGTCTTAACTTGCATCTCATGTTCACAGAAAACTTTTTCCCGGCTGAGAACTGTGGATAAGATGTATGATGATGACACTGGCCTGGTCCTGAGCCTCACCACACTGTGAGCTACCTTCAACGAAAAAAGCCTACTGACTCAATTCTTAGTGTGAACTGGAAAAGTTAATTACTACCAGACTACTTTACGTTCTTGACACATTAAACCATTTGCTCCCAGAGTGTGCATTCAATTCCTGCTTTGGGAGGTACACAAAAATACATAAGGTCATGAAGTCTTTAATAAAAAAAAAGTGGTACATATAATGAAAATTTTATCAAACAAGCAACTACACTTTATTATCCAAGCAAGTGAAAAGTTTGTCACCATGATGAAATTACCAAACAATTTAAGAATCAACTCGTAATAAATACAGAAAACAAAAACAACAACAAAAAAAAAGAAAAAAAAAAACTTGGGAGGTACCAGGGTTCTCTGTTAACTTGCCCTAGAGCACAAAACTAACTTATGCAATGGCTGGGTGGCGGCCAAGCCAAAGCTGGCTTTCTGGAGCCACGTGTGAGGACAGGAATGTTGGCCTAGCTGGATGCATCTGTGTGCAGGGCATCGTGACATTTGCAGCGCTGCTGAAAACCTTCACCTCTGGCTGACCTTCTTTTCTGCAGGCAACATAATACACACAGGTACTGGCATCCCAGGCCTGTCTTCATTCTGCCCATATAAGTGCCATGGAGAATAAAATGGTTCATGCTATTGGATTAAGATTCCATCAGGCCAGTATCAATGCATGCTTTAGCTTGCGAAAAAGACTGACGTGTGTGTATTGAGAGGGGAGAGCGCACACAGCTTGGTCTGCCAACTGACACAAAATACAAAGAAACTTTGAAGATCAAAGACTTTATAACTTCCTTTGTGACTCCACCCACGTTATTTCATACAGAATAAAAATAAATAACAGAAACTGTTCTTGATGCTCAAGAGAAAATGCTGTTTTACAAAGAAAAAAGAAAAAAATATTACTGAAACAAGTACATTCAACAAACCTGCATTGAGGCTAACTGAAACAAAAAAAGTGTAAAATATGAGCCCCAAAAAGGGCACAATTGGCTGAGAGTGTACAATATTTATTTCATGATTTATGGCAGTGATATCCAACTGAAAATGAGTTTTTCTGAGACATTTTTAAGTGTCCTAAATCACATTTGTTGAAAAATGTTTTAAAATGTATCCACAGGGTTTTTCTTGAATAAATAAATAAAAATAGAAACTGTCAAGCAAGAAATTCCATTGTAAATTTCTATAGGTGTCACAACACTGTATTATTGGTAAGCATTTTGATTTCATTTGTTCATTTCATTCCACTATATCTATATTTACAGCTTCAAATCATATATTGCTGAAAAGAAAAAAACTTATAAATTTAACATTAAAACATACATGTGTACAATGGAGCTGAAAAGTGTACATTGCAAGACTAAATCTTACAAGTTGGCAAGCCTGAAACTAATACATTTATGTACAACATAAATGATATTAAAAACTACCCAATACAATAGTGGTGTGACGGGCTTACATATTGGTACAGAACATTTAGCCCTCCTTATAAACATTATCTCTTACCCCTGGGCCTGGCACATCCAAATGTGGTCACATAAAACAGTTGAGGCTATGGTGCAGCTTGACATTGTGTCATCATCCCACACAATAGGCCTTGGCCTACTTATTTACCTTGAACACATTAAAGGTCCTGTTGATTGAATGGGTACCACAAATTAGAAACTTGATGTTTGAGGTCGTTAGAAATGATATCTGAAAACCAAACTGCTAAATTTCATTTTTGAATTGTGTTTTTTTTTAGCTCCAAAGTGCATCACATTTGCAACAGGAAAGCGCACGAATTGTCTCTAATCATGGCGCGATGTGGGAAAGTGTTACGGACGTCACCAACGCAACCTGCTGGCCATGGTGTATGTGTTCTGAGCCACAGTACCTTCAGTTTGCCAAGAGTTATGGCAGATACAACAGAGCATAGTGATTTCGGAGAGTATGAATTGAGTTCTTTATATACGTGGTCTGATGACGATGAAGAAGAATTAATAAGAGCTGAAGCAGCAGAGGAAAAGACATTCAGCCTTACACACATGTATGATGGGACGCCCAGAGCCCTACCATCACCAGTACAGTGGTACCTGTCTTAAGAGACCCCTCTAATGAAAGACCACATATCTTTTTAAGACCGCTGTCTCAAAACACTGTACTACCTTTTCCATATTATTATACTCTCTCTCTACCCTCTGTGCTCTAATGAAAGATCACCTGTTTTGAGAGACCACATTTTGACCTCCCCTATGGGTGGCCTTCAAGACAGGTACCACTGTATTGCAAGGAGTGCAGCCGTGGTACAGCCAAACAATCCCGACTTGCCGTCTGGGCAATGATAATTTGTTGAAAAAAGAAATCTTTTCTATCAAAACTTATATGATTCCATTTAACAAGAACAAGCATGAATGCAATAAATTGGAATTTGCGTCAAGACGGGCAAGGTCTTATAGTGTTTCAAACTCTAGCATTCATGGAAACAGCTAGAGCCTGCTGCCTACGGTATATAAAAGTCTTAACAAACAGTTCATTTTCTCTTCCCATGTGTGTGGTCTATGGATAATTAAACATAAGTTTGCATTTATGAATATAGCTTTCAATATAAGTGTAAGTTGTAACTCCTACCAGCAGTAACCCCATGACCCTTGGAGGGTAGTAATTTACTCTTCCGTATCCATTGTCATCAGTGCACCTGTTTATATCCTTAATTTCAGAGAGTATCCCTTATGTAACAATGATAAATATTTTCCTGTGACTGACTTATTTTCTGGTTCCACATGAACAACAAAAGTACAATGAGATGGAATTCTGTACAGCTGATTATTGGGAGCTGGTTGTGGACTGTCACAAACAGTGGCACATGACTGAAAAAGATGAAAGCCCAGCCACCCACTGGTCTTGGCAGCTGTATAGATGAGGTGTGAATGTGGTAGCTATCCAAACAAGTGTTATCTGGTTATGTGATTAAACACCTCACAATATACAGTAGTAATTGAACATACAGTGGCCCACTAACTCAACCTGTTATAGACTGTTCAACCCTAGACCTGGGTATGTAACAAGATCAGTCCATGTTTGTCCATGTTTTCCACCCATTTTTTCCATCAGTTGAATCCAAATGGTTAAACACACTGGTTTTGTTACAACGTTACTTTGTAACAATATCCTAGACCAGCATTGTCACTGTGACATTCCGATTGATAATTATGTGACACATTGTAACAGTCGTAAAATTACTAGAGCTGTAGTTTGCTGTTATGTAAGCTTTAAAATCAGAATCATACTGAAGATAAATTTTTAAATACTGTTAAAAAAAAATCGCTGTTCCTGGCTTTATGAATCCTTCCATTGGCCAGTGATGGGACCGTATTTGGCAACAGCAGTAGCTTTTTCTTGCCAAACCTATCGTAAAAATCTTCATATTTAACAAATCAAAGTCACTTTTTACAAAGTGTCTGCCACATAGGTTAGATCGGTTCTCAGGGCTTTGCCACTTGTCCCTGTAAATCTTGACTGTGTGGGTCCACGCTCTCCATAATTACAGGTCTTTGGGGGAATGTAAACAAGCTGTAGAACTTGTATTGCCATCCATCCTGGGCAGGAACAGGGACCAAAATGAATATTTCTACGTGCATTTTTACTCCTGTTGGTTTAAACATATTTTATTCGAAAAAGAAAACCATTGGGGAGAAGGGCAAGGTCCTATATTGGCCCCTCTTGTCAGAAGAAGGCAATCCTGTCGATAAAGGGTGAATAAAATATGTTTAAACCAAGTGACACTTGACAGCCATGTCTTGCTAGCATAGTCGGAGTATTCCATGTCAGCTAGCAGTGTTGTGTTTGTGACGTCATGAGCCTTTCATGCCTTGTGGGTGTCGGAAATAAATGGAAAGCAATGATTGAAAGAGCAGTGAGTTTTTACAATAAAAATGTGAATAAAAGTATTATTTTCCCATCCATTTTTTTTAAATCGCGCAGTACGGTGAGAACAACCCATGAGTCACCCATGTATCAAATTTGAACATGGTCAATCAAGAGGACCTTTAATACTTCCTCGTTGTAATCATGGAATTTTTTCAGCATAAAATCTAAGATTCTTTAAAAGAAAAACCTCATCAGCTGTCACAAACTGCTAATCCCTTCAGCCTATGTCTCAAATATCATTTCCAGGTGAGAGGATTTTTACAAACAGGTCAGCATATCACACTTTATGACATGGTAACTAGTAGTGCTTACGTTTTGCTTGATCCTATAAACTGTATCCTTCATAGGTTCACAATATGGATCTCTGTATAATCTTCCAGGCAGCAGATTTAAGTGCCATTATGTGGGACTATAATCACCAGCAACTTGAAAGACTTATGTAAAAAAATTTCAACTTCTTGCATGAAAGCAAAATTCACTAAAATAGTTCTGTGACCTTGGGAATTGGGTAAAGGTCTCCCATCTTCGTACTCGTCTGAGACCTTACATAGGACTATAATCACCTGCAATTTGAAAGCCCTATGTCAAAATTTGCAAGTTCTAGCATGACAACCAAATTCACTAAAATGGTTGTGACTTTGGGATTTGAATGAAGGACACCCATCTTTGAACTCATCTTAGACCTTATGCAGGACTATAAGCATGTGCAACATGAAAGCTTTATGCCAAGAACTTTTTGAGTTAACATGTGAAAACTGTCCAGATGGATGGATGGATGCACACAGGGGAGGGTAAGCATGGGAAACAATGGCTCATACAGTTACTTTAAAGCACTATGCAGAGTAAGATGCAACAGCTCATCTTTACAGGGAGTTTAAAGCAGGTGTATTGATGGGGTGAACTGAAATGTTTACTGAACAACAGATTCTCAAGGTGTTTGCACAAACATACAGGATTCTGAATGTTTTGCAGATCTCTGCCTCACACAGATCAATGAGTGGCACCATCCCCTAAATTTGTGGGGTCACACTACTGTGTGGAATTCATCATGGAAAAAATAAAGAATGTGAAGCAAATGTCCTTTTTCCTTTGTTTTGCACACAAACTGACAATGCCTTCCCTACTAAATAATTTTTTCTTGTGGGAGTGGGATCCAGTCATCAATGGTCCTAGGAGCCTTGCACATAACCATACATTCATCCAGCAGGCAGTAAGCAAAGAGTAAATTAATTAACACTCTTCAATACAGATTCAACATACTCCATCACGTAACCCTTTCCTGGTCAGACTAAGACTGAATAGCTTTCCTTGGCATCCAACCTGTGCTACAATAAGCTGTTGACCTGTGATGTCCCATCCTGACAGCTTTTATATACAATTGTCAACATAAATGTTTTTCTACAAATATGAATTTTTGTAGAAACATTAACGCAGACAACAATTTACATGTGGACACTTGTGGTTGATTTGAGCAGACAAGGGTTATCAAGTAATGTAGATAAAAGTGATGAAGACCTATATCTATGCAGCTGTAGCAGATTAAACAGAAGTTGATTGTCCTAAATACCCTGGATGTGTGGACCATCAGCCAACCTTGGGCACCTAATAGTCCTTTGGCAATACCAGGACAACCAACGATGCCAAAACTGTTTAAGTTGACACCACACAACTCATCCACATCTGTCTGAATTCACAATGCCAGTTAATGTATCAACTGTCACCTGGTGGCAGAAAACTGAAGCACTATACAGTATTGCCCTTCGTTTCATTGAAAAGTGGACAGTTACTTTAATGTATCCATTTGCACCTCACTATTAACCCTCCCTTACTGTAGTGCATCCATTTGCCCCTAATTAACCCTCTGTTAGTCCCATGTGCCCATTTGTCCCATTACTCTAATGCCCAATTAACCCTCTGTTATTCTTTGTCCATTTGCCCCTAATTAACCCTCTGTTAGTCTGATGTGCCCATTTGCCCCCTGTTACTCTAAAGCTCAATTAACCCTCTGTTACTGTGTCCATTTGCACCTAATTAACCCTCTGCCTCTTTCAACCAGCAACCCCCCCCCCCCCATGGTCAAATGTCACCTTCAACATTTTTGACAAATTTTGAACAGCAAAGAAAAACAGTTCGAACAGAAAATTCTGGACATGACTTATGATGATAGCATGCTGCTGGTCAAAAGCTTTCCTTGGCATGGGTTAAAAGCCTTGTGCCCAAACCTCATCATATAAAGCTGTTGACTCAGCCTCAATTGAACAGGAAAGTACAAAGCTGGCCCAACCTGATAAATTAACTATGTGTGCAAATTTACATAATTTTTAATAGATGCAGTCGACCAATAAAGACCAGAAAAGCAGATCCTGTCAGCACCCCCCACCCCCACCCCTCCACACCCACAAACCCCACCCCCACCCACACATACACACACACCCAAACACCCCCCCCCACACACACACAAAACAAACAAAAAAATTGGGTCTGTTTAGCAGGCAACATATTTATGATGCTGATGTCTCAAAACCCTAGAAGTACCCTGCCGTGAAAAGTTTTTTATTTGATTTGGACAGAAACTGAGGTAGAAACAGCAAATATACAATCCCATTAGAAGACACAATGGGCAAAAAATAAGCAATTAATACACTAGAAAATAGGTAGATGCATTCCCTACATCTTTCAATGACATTTAAATGTCACTGAACACATTTGAAGGCCTGCAGCTCTTAAAATCATCCCAAACAGTTGGACAACTCCACAGACCAGCATTGCCACTGCCTTGTCCTGTTCAAATATACCCAGAAACCTCAGATTAACACATGCTACAAATGTACCTACTTTCATCTCTGCATATTTATCCTTTCATGTTTTTTTTTTTTTTTTTTTTTTTTTTAATTTTATGTATTTAAGAGACATTTTAATTGCCTATTTTTGACCTTTTTTTTAACTTATGTTAAAATAATATGTGACTGTTTTTAATTTGCACAGTTTTGTATCATCAGCAAAATGAGGGATACCAGGAAAGTCAGTGATTTTCAAGTTATGCATTATTAAACTATAGGCCCATATAATATGTTTGACATGGATTGTGAAGTAGACCAAGCCTATATCAGTCACCTTGCAGGCCACACATGTTGTTGTATACTTCCTACCTTATTGTGAAGTGGAAGAAACCCAAGAAATTGGAGAATACCACCATGCATGTCAGAGTGGTATGGATTCTTTGTCCTGCCTACCCCCAGTTGACAATAGAACCTGGGTCAGTGAGGGGAGGGGAAAGGCATGCATGTTGTGCTCAGTTAACAGTGCACAGGCTGTACCATTGGAGTGGGCAGTTGTATATTGGCAAACCAGCCAGCAGATCCTGCATACAGCTTCCATAATACAAGCCAAATATCATGGGGGGGGGAGAGAGAGAGAGAGAGAGAGAGAGAGAGAGAGAGAGAGATGAGAGGAGAGAGAGAGAGAGAGAGAGAGAGAAGAGAGAGAGAGAGAGAGAGAGAGAGAGAGAGAGGAGAGAGAGAGAGAGAGAGAGAGAGAGAGAGGAGAGAGAGAGAGATGAGAGAGAGAGAGAGAGTGGAGAGAGAGAGAGGCTCCTCTTCACAATGCTTGCATTCACCATTATTGTTTTCATGCTGTGAATAATCTTATTTGGACATTTTAGGACTTATACTTTTCACACTATAAACTGTGTTCCTTCAGTAACTTATATCCCATAAAAACATCACTGTGACAATCCATTGACCTAAGATCTTTTTAAATTTAGTCCAATACTTGATCTACAGAAATTACCAAATTAAGATGATTGCTCTTAAAAGACCCCCACCCCCCCCTTCCCGGTAATAATTGTGTGTCCTGGTGTTGTTGCACAAGAGGTCCTGGTATTCACTACCCCTGGGGACAGGCAGACATCACATTATGTTAACTCCTCTTGTCCCACATGTAAACTACACATAACACTTTCTCATATACCTAGAGCATTTACCGACATGACACCAATTTCAGTCTCACAGCCCCTGGTATTGTTGCACAGTCAATACAGAATGCTCCCTGCCCATATGGTGTGGCTTGTATGATGCACGGTGGTCAGTCATGTTTGCTGGGGACTACTTTTCATAGTAAAAACTAGTAGTCATGTGACTACTATGGAATGCCATTCATAAGAGTGTGGAGTAAGAAGCCTGTTTGCAGTGCTGGTGCATGAATAAAAGTTTGTGTTTATAAAAGTTGGTCTCCCAAAATGGCATCATTAGAGAATCTTTGGTCCCTGCAGAACATAGTTTGGCAATTAAGTATGCAAAAATAGGTACGTGAGAGGAAAGAAAAGTTGTATGTCTGACATATGGGACTGTGCTGGGGGACTCATTTGGTCACTTTTCAGTTTATGTGTGTGTGTGTGTGTGTGGTTTTTTTTTTTGTTTTTTTTTTTTTTGGGGGGGGGGGGGGGGTTGCTTGGTCTAACCTTGCAAACACTAAAAAATGTCCCAATCGGTGTCCCAACACGGTTCCACAGGCCTCGCTATATAAGATTCTCTTAGTCTTATTCTGTCAAGTTTTACCATGAAACGCATGAAACTAAAAATAAACCACCTCACTCTGCTGATATCCAGACAATGTTTTCCTTTACTCATTTATTTATTCATTCATTCCTTCCTTCATTCATTCATTAGGTTTCAATCAGCATGCATGTTACACAAATACATATAAAAGGACATCAACATTCAGATATGAGTACAATACAGTAGATATGGTAGTGACTTGGTGGAGCCAAACAGGTCATATCACAAACACAAGTTGACTCCTCAATGACATCAATACGGAATGTATTTATGACATAGCAGTTTGAGCTAATGAAGTTTTGAAAGGATTTCAACATGTGGTATGATGACAATCCTGGATTGACCACCCACACACTGCAACTCCTACACCTGTTCCTTCCACCATGTGATGTAGATAATTAAAGACATCACAGTGTACCACTCAATTGGGAGTATCTTCTCATAAACTGGTTCAATGGCTTAATGATAGAAAACCTTGGTTCCTTTCCTTTATCTCAAGACAGCTTTACTAAGGATACGCATGTACAGCAATCATGATGCAGGTCAGAGACCATGAAACATTTCCCAAAGAGAACACAGTTCACTCTGTGACAGTAACCCCCAAAACTTCCGAGCATTCAACAATGATGATTTCCAAGTTCAGTTGACAATTAGTAAATGCAATTCAGAAAACCTGGCCTACCACTTGCTATTTCAAGTTGAAATGCATCAGCAAGACTATGTTGGCTTCACAAAAAAAACATCAGTATTTTAACCCTTTTTTATTTCCAGCATCCTGTGACAAATACACCGATTGTGATTACTTAATCTTATTTATTTATTAAATCATTACTTTATTGCATTATCAAACATGTATACCACCCATATACCTCAATGTCCCAGATCATACTGCTTTGCATGCTTTTAAACACAGATTTCGCTGCATTTGAAAAACCACAAGAAATATGGAGGTGCACACATACTGCTTTCAAATGCAGTAACATGCTGTCAGATGTCAGGTGGCCTTGTGTGGTTCTGAAAGCTCAGGAGGTCTTTCCGCCAGGAGGGCTCCCCAGCAGGTATTCACATCTCCATTGGACAGGCTGTTTTGAAAGGTTGATTTAGTGTGGTGTTTTTGAGAAAGACTGCCTCCCCCCTTAACCCTTTCCCCCTTGAATTAAGACTGAGTCAACCGCTTTCCTTGGCATGGGGTATGTGATCTTGATAAGTCTTAAGTACATTTCTCAGTCAAATTGTTTTTCATAACTGTTGAAATGAGTTGAAAACACTGAAGCAGATGACATTTGACCAACAGCCGGTTTTGGCCGGTTTGAGGGGGAGATGGTTAATAAAACCCATGACATGATTAAAAGTGACAAAGAGAAGCATATACAGCTGTCCCTCTTTTGAGAGACCACTCTATTGAAAGACCACCTGTCACTTCAGACCACGGTCACAAGGTCCCTATGTTTGTCTTTTACATGTTATTTTACTTCTAATGAGAGACCATCTGTTTTACAGGAGCACTTTCAGCCTTGCCCCTGAGGGTGGGGGGTGGGGGTGGTCTCTCAAAGGGACCATTGTTATGCCTTTCAAAGAATCTCAGTGTAACTATACAGACAGACCCTGACACTCCGGCTCTTTGTGAAAAAGGCAAGCCTTGCAACTAGCAAATTTCTGTCATTACATTTGAAGTTTTCCTTTACTAGGATTGTCACTGTACCAAGAAGAGTCCCTTTTTGCATGGTCTTGTATGTATGATTACATCTTGTGCACTGAAAGTGTTATCCAGTATAGCATGTATAGTGGGCAGTGTCACCTGCAACTACAGAGGTTATAAGTTGTGAGCACTCCTTGAGCAAATATCTTCCACAACTTGAAGCAGCATTACCCTTTATGCTGGGATTTTCACTTTATTGTCAGCAATAAAAGTTGATTTGTTGCATGAAAACTTATACACAGGGCAGGTCCATTTACTCTTAACATATACATGTACATCTTGTTTATATGTTAAAAGATTGAGAAATTTTTTGTGCATTTCTGTCAACGTATTGTACGGCAAATCCCATGTTCCCACAAAGAAGTTACAGTCGCGTAGTTTTGTGTGGTGCTCAGTGTGACAATTTGTACTTTTCCTAATTCAGGTTGTCATTTCAGAAGTTAATGGATTGACAAGTTAGTTTACTGCGACATTTTTATTAAGATAGGATAAGATACGATAAGCTTTATTAAAAATATATGCAACATTTTTTCATCAACACATTTCAATGCATATTTTTTTTAATGAAGTTAGATGATAAATATAGAAGCATCATCAATTTCTTAGGTTACCAGCAATAGTTCTGTACATAAAAGTCAATTCTATTTCAGTATTGCACTTTTAGTGGAATCTTTGGCCCAATAGCACACAGCTGTTTAGGTTGTGAGATGCTTGCACATCGGCAATGAAGCATCCCTAAGGTATTCCCCCACCCCCTTTTTTAACCCTTTCCCCCTTAAACCGGCCAAAACTGGCTTCTGGTCAAATGTCGTCTGCTTCCATGTTTTCAGCTAATTTTAACAGTAATGAAAAGCAATTTGATTGAGAATTGAAGATGAGACCTATCAAGATAACATGCCAAGGAAAGCTGTTGACTCAGTCTTAATTCAAGGGGGAAAGGGTTAAACATTCATGTAAACACATGTGTGAATACATACTGCTTTAATTATTAACACAATCGATGCACAGACTTACAAATATACATTTAGTATGTTATTTCTAGTGATCTGTTCATACAACTTCTTTAAAAATTTATGATTTATAACTTTATTAACATGTTCATTAATTACTACATCCAAACCATATCAGGCACTGTGTAAAACTACAAAGAAATCTGCATCTCTGTTTCTGATCCAAACACCTGAATACTTCTGTTGGCTGTTAATCACACCGCTGAACTTTGAAGCTCATTTGAAGGCAAGCCCAAGTGCCGTCATCTCCACAGTGTCGCACTCTGACAGCTCCGCCCACACAGCTCTGCTGCACAAGTCAGACACTCACCCTTAGGTCATTTAAAAGCCACAGCTATGTAAGACTTCACACTATTTTTAGGGCAGCTGTGATGTACTTCCTAGCAGTCAATCCTTCAGATATTGGTGCCCATATTGAAAAGCCAATCACCACGTAAAATGTTAATTACATCAAGTCAGTTATTTTTAGAAATTTTGTTTTCTATTCCTGGTTTGCTGAGTTACCAATTAATCACTAGGGTTTGGGAAATTAATTACAGTCATCAAGTAACAACTTCAGAAATAGCATAAAACACTGTCAGATCTCCTTGTTCATGTCTATACATGTAGAGCAAAAACTGGCAGGCAGCCTCCATTATTATTTTTAAGCATCAGTATTGCACAGGGCCGATACAATGTGATAAGTAAACCGCATGTCTGATAATGTACACCACAATGTAGAAGTGGAAGTACATGTAGCCAGAACAAGTCCTTCACACTCGCATACACACATAGAATCCAGTAGCCAAAGAAAAAAACACAAGTATGAACATATATTCTGAAACAAACTTTCTCCTGCATATAACATCATAAAAGCACATTGTCAGGTGCTTCTGAATGTTAAAATAATCTGCAAGGAAATGAAAATGCTTGGAATCCTGTTTTAACAGGTGTTTGTATCATCTTACATGTGGTTTTCTCCTTTGGCCTACAAATTGGACCCATCTCAAACTTTTTTCTTACATGATAAGATACTGTCTCCAGGTTAGCCAATTACAAAAGAAAAAGTTATAGTAGTGTTCTGAGATATATATATATATACATATATATATATATATATATATATATATATATATATATATATATATATATATATATATATATATATATATATATATATATATATATATATATATATACACATATATATATATATATATATATATATGGGGATGTGTCACTTTCACTGCCTATGCTTGGCAAGCCCAAGTCAGCAGAATTGTAATGTCAATGTTTTCCAAGCCCCAAGGCCCAGAAGATCCCCTCTTGGTCTCCCTGTCAATGGCTAACATTCTACAAGTACATGAACATATATTACCCATGTAAGCATTGGTTGACTGTAGTGGAATATCTTGTTTATCTTGTGGTATGGTCACTTATGTCCAGTGTAGTGCAGTGTCATGGCATTTATTTTGTGGTGCAGTGGCGTGAAGTGTCTTTTGGTGTTTAGTGGTATTTATTATGCGATAGCTAGCTATGGTTGTAGTTTGTGATGCTTCTTCATTATTGAAAAGTAACTTTTGCTAATAAGATGCAAAACTTGATTGCATTTTGTTTAATTTTGCATAAATTTGATGGCAGGTGTGGTGTTTGAGTTGACAGGGGTTTTTAAATGTGGCGCATGCTGGCAATGTGGTAACCTTACCTGCCCTAGCCTGCATTATGTTAATCATATTTGTCTTAGGGGCATCAGTGTTTTGAGGAAGGACTGCCATGTAAACATGTTTTGGTGTCTAAATCTCAATCCATTCCCAAGGGGTACAGAACACAAGGCCAAAAGTTATATTTTGTGACATGAAAGTGTCTAATTGACTAGAGGACCATGACGGTCATGTGCTTTGGTGACCTTCATCAGAGGGACCACAGAAGTTAGCAAAGGAATCATTTGAAGTAACATGAATATTTTGACCTCAAATTTTACAAATTACACAAAAAATATTGAAAAAAATGTTACAGCATTCTGAAGATTTCCACATTTTGGCCTATACATTACATAAAGTATAGATGTCACTACCAATGCAAAACTGAAGCTAGATTTGCATGCATGCAATATATTCTGAAAGCTGTAATACAGGGCTGGCTTGAAAACTGTGGGCACCAATGATAACCCGTCAGAACTCTGTCACATGAATGCAGTACTGATACATGTACATGTACACACATTGTTTGTCCACTTTTATTTCATGAAATGTTCATGAAATAACATTACACATTAAAAGACTTGGTTTTGAGATAAGCATATTGTTTACATAGCATCATTTGCGACATTGTAAGTCAACATTTTGTGGCCTCTCTAAATGTGCACACAAGAATTGTATTTCCTTTTTTATTACGCTGTTGCTATTTACATGGGACTGTACGGCAACGATCAGTTGTAAATTGCTTTATTTTCAAGTGTATAGATTTTCACGGTTTTTGTATTTTTGACCACTGTTCTAGACATAGTTCCTATTCAAACGATGTTAATATGCTATTTCACTGTGTTTTCACTTTCACGGTTTTGTGCCATCAGCGAAAATTAAAGAGTACAGCGAAATAAAAGCAATTTACAGTGTTAATATTGTAGTATAGTTATACAAATATGACCTGTTCCACTGCATGAACATGCAGAATCCTGTATCAATAAATAAAGAGACACTCATTCGTTGTCATATGAATAGTATGTTTTTATTTATGCAGTATATTTGCATATTGATAGGCTCATTTTCTGCATCATTTCCTCTATATCATCATATCAAAATCATAACTTAACAGCAGGATAGAGCATTTGTTTGGTAAAGTTACTGATCGTGTGAAGAGGACCATCGATCAACATATGCCGTTTGCAATGCAGGTCCAGCACATTCAAAGAATTTGAGTCTTCCCATACCTCATATCCAAGCGTTTTGACCATTATGTGTCTTTCTCCGTTTAAAGTATAGTATGTGTAGGATGTTTCTCTCTCAAAATTTCACAATATATAGCAAAATAAACTTGCTGCATCATATTTATCTTGCCTATTTTGGAAAGTTTATTGGAGATAGCTTGAACTTGACAGAGGACCTACGACTGTCATCAGACCCCCCCCCCCATGAAGCCAAAGTCAATGTTACAGTGCTGTTTGGCATGCCCAAAGTAGTCCCAGTACCACATTTGAATTGATGACCCATAACCTCATAGATGTTTCTAAACATGGATATCATCATCATCAGATTTGAGTGATTTTTATGGTGGGATTTGTCAACACACATCAAATTAGAACAGACTTTGGGCTTTCCCACAGTATCAAACACTTCAGACATTTGTCAACAAATATGGCCATATGGGGAGTGCATACTTGCCATTTTTCTGCAGATTTCAACACTTCTACCTGCCATAAATGACAGACAATGCTTATTTAAACTGCCTGGTCAAATACCTATCAACAATTTACTGCAAACAAAATGTCGCTGCAGAAAACTACAATGTGCAATCAGTCAAACTACGCACATTTGCAAACACCTATTGCCGTACCGCACACATCAGCAACTGTTATGGTATATTCATAGTACACTTTTACTGTATATCAAGAATCAATTCGAGAAGCAGAGTGGACCAAAACTCAAGTACAGAGCAACATATATCAGGTTCCCCCAACAACAGTGGTTATGGCCATTTCCCTGGCCAAAGTTAACCTTTCAGATAAGCCGAAATAAAATATTGTCTCTTATATTGACTCTGCTGCAAAATAATCGTACACACTACTAAGATTTTCTGTTAATTTACAACTTGCTTGTGGTTGATAAGATCAACAGAGATGTATCATGAAAGTCAGGTAACTATTGGTCAACTGACATGTCACACCTAAAAATAGACCCGAGCTCTCATGGTAGTGTCAGGCAGTGTGCTTGGTCACCAATTTAATTTTTACATGTGGTGAATATTTTGTAAACCAGGAAGTGAACAGAATAAACCCACTTTCTAAGGATTTCAATACTTTTGACAATTGAAAACCTTGATTCCACTTATTGATTGCTCCCATGATGAATAAATATTCAGTCAGTACAACTAGCAACTGGAATATTTACAATTTCTTCACACACTTGCCAGTTAAGCCCCCCTTGAAAACACAATTCCATAATGCATATCCACACAAGTGCAACCATCAAAACAACCAAGAAAAAAAAAAAAAAAAAAAAAAAAAAAAAAAAAAAACAAGAGGATCATGATGATCCTGTGCTCTGCTGACTGGAATCTGCTTTTGCAATATTGCAATACATGCACTCTAGTCTGTATAACTATATACATGTACAGTGGTAACACTCAAGCATCGGTATTTGAGAAGAAGTCCAAATTGTAAATACAATAGTGCAATACAATACATGCACTGTATTGCCATATATATTTATATAGTGGCAACACTCATTTACCTTTGTAATGTTTGATATCCCATAACTTTGTCAAAAATTAACATATCCATATTATTTTTTGCAAACTTTCATTATCCAAAGTCCAACTATATTCTGATAAAATTTTAAGCAATGCTGTTCAGCCATTCTGGAAAAGAAGTAAAAAAAAGCCTTACCACACAAAAATTCATGAAAAAATTTGGGGAAAATAGCAGTGCCAGCTGGTGGCCAAAATCAGAACTAGGTAATCCCAGCTGACCCTATGTGCAATATCAAAGCAACTGGCCAGGCAGTTCTTGAGACAAGGAAATCTTAAATTTAAAAAAAAAAAAAAAATCATCAAAAATAGAAAAATTATTACATCATCATCTCCTTTGCAAAATTGGCAGAGGTCCACCTGGGCAACATCCATGTGCAAAATCAAAACATTCCATACAGCTGTTTTGGAGAAGAAATCAACAATGTAATTACAATAGTGCAATATATGCACTGTATTGCCATATATACATATACAGTGGCAGCACTCACTTAGTCGCAAAGTTTGGTATCACATAACTTTGTCAAAAATTAACATATCCACATTATTTTTACAAACTTTTATTGTCTAAAGGCCAACTGTATTCTGAAAACTTTCAGCAATTCTGTTTAGCCGTTCTGGAGAAAATCACAGCACCACCTGGTAGCCAAAATAAGAACTAGTTGACCCTATGTGCAATATCAAAGCAATTGGCCATGTAGTTCTTGAGGTGAAGAAATTCTAATTTTTTTCAGAAAATAAATTTAAAAATTCGTAAAATATAGAAAAATTATTGCATCATCATCTCCTTCGCAAACTTCGTAGAGGTCCACCTGGGGAACATCCATGTACAAAATCAAAACATTTCAAGCAGCGGTTTTTGAGAAGAAGATGAAAATGTAAAAAGTCTAAGGACAGACAGAAGGACAGACGACAGACGCAAACTGATTCTACAAGCTCTGCTGACTGACAAGCAGAGCTAAAAAATCATTAACGAAAAATAACCTGTTATTTCTACCCAAAATATGAAAAACATAAGTTCTAACATCATACAAGACATTCCTTGGGGTCCACATGTACAATGACTGGACATGCCAGCTTTGAATAAGTGCTACCAACCGTTCATAAATTTGGCTTTCTGCTACCACCACTGGAGACTCCAGAAGTCACCAAAGCTAATGAATATTATAAATCCTTTTGTGCCATCATGCAGAACCTTGCAAAGACAGAATGGTGACAGTGTGCAGCATGTTTCCCACTGACTGCAGCTCATATTTTCATTGGTATTTTAGAATTACATGTAAATGCAATGACAAAAAGTTACATACAAAACTAAAGACATATAAGCATAATTATCCACACGTCATTTACAACCTACCGACAACTAAGAGATAAAAACTTACCACATCGTGATCCACTGTGGCTGCAATAACGCTATCAATGCGTCGACACAACTGTCCAGGTGCAAGAGCAAATGGCTGGCACTCGGAGTGAAAGCACTGGTTGCAACCTGCAAGAGAAGCCAGCAGTTTGGTGTACCTTCTACAAGACATCATCACACTTCCTTCCCTGTTACCAGGCAACACAAACACATCTATAAAAACTTTTCCATTGTAAAAGCATATTTATGATTTGTTTTTCTAGGTATGTTATGAATGAAAACAGATTCTATGTAACTTTATCAGGACCCCCACTACCTTATAGGCATAACCTTCACACTGCAATTAATCCTCGCTCCTTTAATCAATTGGCCTAAACCAGCTGCTTGTCACATGTCACTTGCCCCACAAGGTTTTCCACTAACTTCACCAGTAATGACATACAACTTGATTGAGAAGTGTGCACAAGACCTATGCATGGCATGGGTTGAGGACTCAACCCATGTCATGCAAAGTTGTTGACTCTATCTTAATGCAAGGGGGAAGGCTACCTATCAAGAAAACATGACCCAGGTCAACAACTTTTTATTGGTATAGGTTGGTGCTTAGAAATCAACCCATGCCAAGGTAAGCTGTTGACTCAGTCTTGTTTCAAGGGGGAAAGGTTAAAAGATCACCATATTCAGCAATAATCTGTGTAATAATCATAAACATCGCATCATACTTTTATTAGAAGCATCTTTCCATTGCTCATTGGATGTACAAACGTGCAGAATAACTGTCTCATGATGATAGGGTATTTTGTTTCTTCTACTTTTTGTAGCAGGTGTCACTGTTTTGTTACAGTCAGTGTTGCCACTACCGCAGGCTTTTGGACTTTTCTACTCCAGAATGTTATTTACTTTAATCGTAGCCTGGTAAAAGTTTCAGCCTAACAACTGGTGCTTCACTGGTGGCCTGTCACACAAACACCAAGCACAAGCTGCACATGTACATTTGTTCTGTCTACTTGTAGTCCTGCACTCTGTCAGGATCTGAGGTGCCTTCAACCAGTCCTTATGACAAGACTACAGTTCTAAATCCTATTTTATGTATCAGCATTTTTCAGTTTGAAAAATCAACAAATTTAAATAATAAAACTTGGTAAACAGCACTCAATAGATTTACAAGAAGATCACAATGATCCTGTGCTCTGCTGACTGGAATCTACTGCTTCTAAAAGTGCAGACTTTACTGCTCTATGATTAGCACCATAAAAGTAACCCCATGGGTACTTTCCCATTAATGTTTAATAGTAACCATGGCCCTTGGTTCCCCCATACAATAATAAAATCCAGTATGCCAGTTTAATCTTTCAAGGTTACTCGAGGTCAAGCAATAAACAACACTGAAAGAACCCCCCATAGGTACTTTCTAATTGAATGTAAATGTTTAATAGCAACCATAGGCTAAGGTTCCCCCATTACCAAGACACAAGCTAGAGTTGCTGAGTTAGCAAAAAAGATGAATTCTACTAAACATTACATATGCATCCTGTCAGAGGGTGCATAAATCATCATCATCATTAATATCATCATCATCATCATCAATTTTGTAAAGGTCCACCAGGAAAACATCTCTGTATTAAAGCAAAGTATTCTATACAACTACGCTTGCCAAGTCTTATACTAAAATTTACGCTCTGTCCATCTACCTCACCATAACACATGGTCAACCAATCCGTAAGTTGACTCATGGAACACTGACAAATCACTTTTTTTCCTGCTATCCTTGAGATACAAATATGTTTTTATTTCTCTAGCCAGAATGGGAGTGTGCTCTCTTTGACATGGCTTCTGTCAAGTGTACTCTTTGCACTGGCACTCGTTTCTTAGTAACCAGGCTCTGGTTACTCTACCCCGTGACTTCATCATGCTTATGAGATGTCATGATAAACCGGTCTATTTTTATGGTTTGACTGCTGGGCTAAGCACGCGTTTTTGACGTGCTCCCTAAGTGACGTTTGCTTGACGTCTGTGAGCAACGTTACCCCCTGCTATATAAGCAATGGTCAAAAAACAACTGCATCACCTCAGAGGCCCACCTGGAGAACATTTTTGAGTAAAACGAAAGCATTCCATGCAATGCTTTTTGAGTTCATCATTCAATTTGAGGGACAGATGACGGACCCATATTTATAAGCTCTGCTCACTCATATGTCAGCAGAGCCAAAACTGTCACAAAAACAAAGATGAATTTATTTTCTGTTTATCAGTTCAACAATCTTTAACAGCTAAAGTTCAAAACAACATCTGGATGCAACTTCAATATGGGTGTATGAACTGTGCTCTAACCAGGGTCACACCATTGTAGTCCTCAGCATGTACTTCTCACCTGCCCTAGTATACAGCATAGGCCTATACCTACATGAGCAATGTAACAAGTCTGTGCTGCTGGAAACCAGACTTAGTCAACTTTATTGAAACACAGCTAAATTATATCAAACTGAAGCTAGAACATGCTGAAAATAGAGTATTTTTACAGGTATCCACCATCCTTGTGATGTGGTACCAACCAATGGCAACTGTGGCCTGCTACCTTATCATGGCAGCACATGTACAACCAGGCCACATCATTCTTCCTCAATGTCCACATGAATCACCAGCAGTGAAATAAACCATTATCTTCATGATTCTTCATCTGGACCACGTGCACTGAAATAAACTATTATCTTGATGATTCTTCATGGGGACCATGTGCACGAAATAAACCATTATCTTCATGATTCTTCATCGGGACCACGTGCACTGAAATAAACTATTATCTTGATGATTCTTCATTGGGACCATGTCACGAAATAAACCATTATCTTCATGATTCTTCATGGGGACCATGTGCACTGTAATAAACCATTACCTTGGTCACTTCTGGACACCCCTGGTTTGTGCATGTGATGTGTCACTGTTCTACAGAGCACAAAGGACTACAGTTCATGCTGACACCTCAAGACATGTAACAACTGTTGCCAAATCCACAACATGCCTGACGACCAAAGTCTTTAACGAGTGTAGGTCTGCAGACACAGTTACAAATGTGGCTGTACATTTTATTATAACCTGTGTCCCTGGTCATCTTTCTTACTCTCATCCTGTGGTACATCTGGTTTAATCAAAACCATGAAAACACAGGCAACTCTCAGTGACAACTTGCCTAGCAGATGTAAAACAATTTGACCCTGCAACTCAATCTACACATGACATCATGGATTTGTATTATGTGGCTTGGTCCCTAGTCACTACAGGTTGTTTTAGGTCAGGAATTCTCAGTTTACCAAGAAACTGCATCACTTCACCAGCTAATGACATAGATGGTTCCCCCAGGAAATGAGATCAGTACTGTATCAAATGCAGTTGCATATAAAAACACAACTGACAGAATACAACTAAATGTGGACGAAAGGTTTAGAATAGGTCTTTATTGAAAGTATCCAGACATGTGCTTGTTCAAGTGCTTTGACTGGGCATTAATCAGGTTTTTATATCTTTGTATATGTCACTGCCATAATTAGCTGAACAGAAGCCGCCTGTTAACTATAGAAAATGCTACAGTTTTTACATAATCTGACATGATCTGCAGTTTTTACTAACCAAAAGTCTAAGCACTCAGCCACGTTGTAATCCATGGGTCTGAAAGGAAACCTTGTACAAATACCTGTTAAAGGGATCTACCAGAGCAGGATTGTGCCAGCTCACTGGAGATTTATGAGCCAAAAATACACTGAGTGAAATGTTAATGCTGTGGGGATTCATCAGTCCACCTAATCAATATTTAGGCCACCAGCTGATTTTAGCTGCTCACTGTGGTAAAGCAGGTATAGCCAGAGGCAATGTCACCTTCTAGGAGTCAAGCCAGGTAAAACAGTACCTTCACTGTACCTGGTTAGCAAGTTTTGATGCTACATTTTGTCCCCCTGAGTCTATCATCAGGTATTTGTATTACAATAATCCAGTGGATAAACATCATACCCTTATGGTAAGACAGGAATACTGTAGTACTCTGAGAAGAAATGAAATACCCTTAGCAGCCAAACAGAAAGAAGAAATGTTGTAGCCTAACGGTAGTGCTCTGAAAAAAGCAATTAAATACTCTTATGTGCTGCAGGAAGAGGCAATGGTTCCACTTTCATACTTTGAGATGCAATTTAATACCCCCAGAATAAAGCAAGAGGAAATGTTACACCCTTACTGTAATACTTTGAGAAATAATCTTTTATGCTTACTCTAATACTCTGAAGAGCTATGTAACTACCGCACCATACTCACAGACAATGCGGTGTCTTTAATGTATTGCTTTCAAACACAATGAAATATACTGACAATAATACACGAAGAGGTAATGGCATACAGTTACTTCTGCACCTTGGGATGCAAAATAGTACCCTTCCAGTATAGCAGCAAGAAGCAATACTATATTGTTACAATACCATCTTGTGAAGAACTGTAATACCCTGGCAGTTGGACAATCAGGTACAGTTTCCTATGGACTTAAAGTCCACATATAATATCACAGATAGAATACACAGATAAAACTAAAATGCAATGAGAAACGAAATAATACCTTCACAGTAGGACAGTAAGAAATAATGTACTACCCTTACAGATGACAGTGACAGACAAAGTAATACCCCTACATTTGGAATGCAAGAAATAATGTTATACCTTTACAGTTGGACAGTAAAAAAAATAAAATGCAATCAGAGATTGCTAGATCTATGCCTTTCTCATTCTACACATGTCAGTACTGACAGGAGTCACGGCTCTTTGACCTTGGGATATGGGTCAAGGTGATCCATCTTTGAACTTACCTGAGACCTTATGTAGGATTAAAATCATGTGCATTAAGACAAGTCTATGTCAAAAACTTTTCAAGTTATTGCATGAAAACCACATTCCCTATAACAGCTCTGCGATCTTGGGATTGGGGTCAAGGTCACCCATCTTCAAACTCATCTAAGGCCTTATGCAG
Source organism: Hermodice carunculata (assembly GCA_964020975.1). NCBI lineage: Eukaryota > Metazoa > Annelida > Polychaeta > Eunicida > Amphinomidae > Hermodice > Hermodice carunculata. The sequence goes on from OZ026630.1 coordinate 28,247,155, forward strand.
GATTAAAATCATGTGCAATAAGAAAGGCCTATGTAAAAAAGTTTTCAACTTATCACATGAAAACCAAATTCACTAAAATGGCTCCGTGACCTCAGGAATTAGGTCATGGTCAGCCATCTTCAAACTCATCCCAGACCTACTGTAGGACTGTAATCACCTACAATTTGACAGGCCTCTGTCAAAAACTTATCAAGCTATCACATGAAAACCAAATTCACTAAAATGGCTCCGTGACCAAGGGAATGGGTCAAGGTCACCCATCTTCAAACCCGTCTGAGACCTTATTCAGGACAATAAGTATGTGCAATATGAAAGCCCTATGTAAAAACTTTCAAGTTATCGCATCAAAACCAAATTCAGTAAAATGGCTGTGACCTTGGGATTTAGATCAAGGTCATCCATCTTCCAACCAGTCTGAGACCTATGTAGGACTAAAACCAATATGAAAGGTCTGTGTCAAAAACTTCTCAAGTTATCATGTGAAAACCAAACTCACCATACGACTATGTGACCTTGGGAATTGGGTCAAGGACACCCATCTTTGAACTCATCTGAGACCTTAAGTAGGACTGTAATCACCTGCAATTTTACAGGCCTATGTCAAACACTTAAACTTTTTAAGTTATCCTGTGAAATCGAAATTCCTTAAAATGGCTCTGTGACCTTGGGAATTGGGTCAAGGTCACCCATCTTTGAGCTCCTTGGAGGCCTTAAGTAGGACTGTAATCATCTTTTACAGGCCTGGGTCAAATATTTTTCAAGCTATCATGCGAAAACCAACTCCTCTAAAATGGCTCTGTGACCTTGTGAATAAGGTCATGGTCAGCCATCTTCGAACTTGCCAGAGGCCCTTTGTAGGACTGTAATCACCTGCAATTTGATAGGCCTATGTCAAAAAATTTTCAAGTCACTACGTAAAAACCAACTTCACTAAAATGGCTTTGTGACCTTGGTCATTGGGTCAAGGTCACCCATCTTCAAACTCGTCTGAGACCTTATTCCGGAGTATAAGCATGTGCAATATGAAAGCCTAAGCAATAACTTTACAAGGTTATCCATGAAAACTGTCTGTCTGGACACAAACACACAGACAAAGTAATCGCTATATACCCCCTCCTCCTTTGGAGTGGGGCATCATAATGTAATACTCTTGCAGATGACAGTGAGAAACAATGTCATACAGTGTACCCTACATTTTGACTGTGAGAAAAAATGTAATACTTTTACAGTAGGACAGTGAGAAATTATGTGACACCCTTGAAATAGAATCATAAAAATAGTGTTCAGAGAACGGATTACCCTCGGCACCCACAATCTTTTTTTCCCTCAATTCTACATTCTTTTATTATTTGAGACTTCGCAGTAGAATACTTTACTTACAATTTCCATATTGTTGTCTATGAAATCAAAGACCACTTTTGAATGTGTTCTTGGAGCAGACCCCACTGTACTGTGTGTACACACTCATATGGCCATCAAATAAATACTTCAAAAGTTCCATAATAAGTTTAGAAATAATAAGAGGAAGCTGGTTTTCAATAGGAAGGTGGTCCACTATGATGTGCATCTCTGAAAAAAATTGGTGAAGCTGAATTTGATCATTGTTGAGATATCATGGTAACGTTGTCCCCTTGTGCACCACTCAGATGGCCTCCAAATAAATACTTTAAAATTTCATAAAAAGTTTATTAATATAAAGAAGATGCTGTCTTTATACAGGAACCTGGTCCATTGCAAGATGCATCTCTGACAAATATTTGGTAAAGCTGTGGTAAGTAATTTTTTAGATATCGCGCTAACGTCGTCAGGGTTGACCCCATACATTAAAAGTGTCATAAAACGTTCTAAAATAATCAGAGGAAGCTGATTTTCAATAGGAACGTGGGCCATCATAAGGTCCTTCTGTGACAAAAATTTGGTATAGTTACAGCGAATTTTTTTTTTTGAGATATCGCGGTAACATCGACAAGCCAGACAGACAGACGGGCGGACGACAAAGGGGACGACAAAACCCTCCAGCACTTTATGTGCCGAGGGTAAAAAGCAATCTGATATCCTTTATTGTGGAAGAGTGCAACGTAATATCACCCCCTTTGCTGTCTGATAAGAAGTGATATAAGAAGCTTCCAATTGTCCAGTCAGTGCTTGTGATCTAAGACAATGACCACCCCTCCATAACACCTAAACAATTTCATAGCAGCTATTTGTTGCTCACCTACTCCGTAAATTGACAATTATCTTATATATGCAACTGCTAAGAGCTCACATGAAATATCTTAAAGGATGTCTTTAGCAGCTCCCTCAGAGCTCAACTGAAATAATTTGAGACAGCCATTAGCAACTCACCTGTGATTTTTTCAATGTAAGACCAGTAGTACAGTGATGTTAGTGTCAATAGAATTTTAAGATAAGCAATGCTATACCTTTGCTATAGCAAGTGCAGACAAAAATATTGATTTCCTAACCTTACTACAATAAGGAGCAACAGTACATCATTGCTGTCAAAGAGAATATCATACCTGTATATCATGTCATGCTGCACCACAGTTATAAATCATATCTTTGTAAAATCAAAAGCAAAAATACTTACTTTTATATCTACAGATAACATCTCATCACTTTTGTATCCAAAGAATGGTTACTAAAACTTCATTTCCAAAAAACTCAATTCCTACTAGAGTATATTGTAGAAATGCTCGGCAACACACTCCAGCAGGAGTAAGAAGTGAAGTCTTACCTTGACACTTCATGCCAACTGGTCCAGAGCCCCAGATGTAGTCTTTACCTGCAACACAGGAAATGACATTCACATTAGGATAAAACTTGTGCTGTGTTCCCCAGATAGTGGCAGGCAGGTGACTGGGATATTGACCCAGGCTGAAGGCCTGTGACCCTACCTGTCCACGGGGCCACAGTGTGTGCAGCAGTAACTAGTCAGGCCAGCAGGTCCAGGCAGGCAACTGCATTCAATAAGACCCACTAAAACTGCATTGGTTTAAGCAACCAGTAAAGCAATCAATATGCTGGCCGAATTATAACCCCCGCATTGTCACTACTCCTGTAACCTGGTCATTGAGCAGGGCTTTTGCTGAATGCAACTTAGCCCTGTTGTTGCCTGCAATGCTGGCTGCCACTTTCCCAATCACAAAGACACTCACTTCACCATGCTTTTTCTTTTTTTCTCTCTCTCTCAGCTGATTTTGTGGGCATGCAGCCAGTCTGAATGGCTGGTCCACCAGTTCCCTGTTAAAGATCAATACTCAGCTACTTATACAGACTGAAAGCACCCATGTTCCTATGGGATTAAATGGTCACAGACTTCTTTAAGCAGCTAACAAGTTTGGGTTATTAACACTTCAGATTGTTTTATGAGCAGTAACCCTCCTCCTCACATTTCTGTTTTATATGCCACCATGCTGGCCATTCAGGAGAGTTTTTATGCATTTCAAATAATATAAAATGCATAAAAACACTGGGCGCTGAGCTTACTGTAAATGTACTTATTTTCAAGTGTGTCAATTTTCATAATTTTTGCCATTTCTGATGTTCAACAGAAGTTTTAATTTCACAATTTTGGACATACATGTATTTCCTATTAAACCTATGTTAAAAATACTATTTTGTTACAATTTTATTATAAGTTTGATCCATCAGCAAATTAACAAAATAAAAATAGTGAAATTTTGTAACTTTAAAGTAGGTAAAAATAATCCATACATTTAGACAAGTCTGTAGCAAGCCCGGGTGCTGGCTGCTGAGCCTTCAGTGACTCTACAGTAGGTACATGTACAAATAGTTCATACATTAAGACAAGCCTGTAGCCAGCCTGGGTGCTGGTTGCTGAGCCTTCAGTGACTCTACAGTAGGTACAAATAGTTCATACATTAATACAAGCCTGTAGCCAGCCTGGGTGCTGGTTGCTGAGCCTTCAGTGACTCTACAGTAGGTACAAATAGTTCATACATTAACACAAGCCTGTAGCCAGCCTGGGTGCTGGCTGCTTAGCCTTCAGTGACTCTACAGTAGGTACAAATAGTTCATACATTAACACAAGCCTGTAGCAAGCCTGGGTGCTGGCTGCTGAGCCTTCAGTGACTCTATAGTTGGTACAAATAGTTCAATAGGTACATGTACAAATAGTTCATACATCGTAGCAAGCCTGTAGCAAGCCTGGGTGCTGGCTGCTGAGCCTGCAGCTGCCACCCAATGGCTGCACAGTCAGTGTCAGGCCCTGTCAGTGGTATCCACACACCTCCAGCATTGGTTACCATGCAGGGTGTACTGTTAGCCAGCCCATCAATGCACACACATAATGCTGTGTGCACTAATCTGTTCAGCTGGATTTCCAGGCACTCCATAGAGGTGAATGTTCGCCCTCCTTGCACTGTCTGCATGCATGTAACAGTCGCTATACTGACCCAGTCTTCACACAAAGCATTCCATGAATTTTTTATGACTTTTTCAGTAGACCAAGGAAATATTGGTTTGTATGACAAAAAATAGTAACATCAGATGACATCATTCAGTAGCAAAAGAGGCCCAACAAGCAAGTATTACTGAAAGCTGCTCCAACACTCAATACTTTTTCTGGCATAATATTCTTTGAACAAGTGAGTACCACAGTATTACTGCTTGCCTCGTGTCAGCCTTGTTCATTATGAAACATTGGCAAAAAAATCTCAACAATTCAATATCTGTTTGACCTCCAAAAATTGCATTCCTAAATATTAATCCAAGAACAAAAATGGGTATAACTGTGTTTGAGTCCTTAATACATTTGATATGACACATTTTGAATCCCACAAAGTGTCAATTATATTTGAAGTCCTGCTCTATATATCTCATACACATAAACTGCATCTATAAGCAGGAGGCCCATCATGGTAGTGGCCACATACAACTGGTAGCACTGTATCCCTACCCACTGCTGCATGCTGTAGGTCGATATGGAAGACAGCAGCATATCCTGGGGGTGCCCAGCTACTGTGTGTGCCTGTATTGCTGACAGGCTGGCTGTCCTGTCACTCAAACTACTGCTCTCACAGGCAGGCACTGTACTTGCACCTTAAAGTTCAGTCATCATGAGCTGGGGACATTAATGCTTATTGTGCTGATCACACTTAAAGTTGTGCTCATCTGAATTATAATTAGGATGCCACATTCAAATCGCTTGTAAAGGGATAACAAGAGGCCCATGGACCTAATGTTCTGCTGACAACCATTACCAAGAGAAGTATATCAAGGTCATCCATATTATGCAATATCAAAGTTTCATATAGGAAAATATTTGCAGTATATTTGGTAATGTTACTATAATTCTTTCCCAACATGTTCAACTGAGTGTCCTTTTCTACAGTGCTCGATGACCTTGGAAAATTGGTCAAGGTCACTCATAATTTTGCAAAATTATACTATATTCACCGCACACAAAATTGGTGTAAATTTTGATATCAATTTATCATCACAAAAATGAATTTAATGTATTCTTGACACTTATTACAGTAGTTCCAATTAACACCACCAGTGGCACCACCATGACCTCCCATGAGATCAGAATCTAGCCTCCTGTAAAATGTTTACCTGATGGTAAATGGATATATGTCTAAAAGTTCAGATGTAATAACCATCATATCTGGTCTGAATTTGTGACTGTGTTGTATGTGTTATTGACCATTTATACTGTATTGTATTGCTATATTCTGGACTGAATTGTACTATATTGTGTTGTTTCACTGACATATTACTGTGTACAATGTGAAACAGTGCAGTCAATAAAGTCATTGATTCATTTACCTTAATGATTGCAGTCGTCTATTGAACAATTTGGGGGGGGGGGGGTGTCCCCAGAAGTGTCCCTATGCAATTTTGAAGCAATTGGTCATGTGGTTTGTGAGTTTTTTTTTGAAGATTTTACCCAGAAATGGGAAGAAAAATTCATAAAACCACTGGAGAATGACCATTTGAACAGAGACCCACCCACGGTACATCCCCACCACATTTCTGGCTGACAGTTTTGGAGAAGAAGTTAAAAATATGAATTGTTGATGGATGGATGGCGATGGTGCCAACACTGACAATGACGATGGTGGATAAAGGGCCACAAGATAATCTCACTAACTGACAAGTCAGCTGAGCTACTAATAGTAATAATAATAATAATAATTTCCTGTTTATGTATAACAGTAGCAACAGTCCAAAAATCTGCTGTTTTCCAGGTATAAGCCAATATTATGCTCCTGACCTTGATCTCACCTTTCAAATTCATTCAAAGTGGCCCTAAATTACACAATTTTCCACATAAATGCCAGTATTTTACACATATGATCCAAAAACCTCTGGCATCTGAAAAACCAGTGAAATATAGAGATATTACCTAGACCTTTGACAGGATACTGAACTACACCATAATGCTTGGCTCAGGCAAAATTGACATGGTTGGCTACATTTCTTCAACAGTTAGAGAAGCAATGTCACTGACCTCTGAGAAGGATGCCAAATATATAGATATGACTTTCACCCTCACTTGGCTTCTGAAACGCTCCTAGATGTTTGGCTCATGGAAAATTCAGATGGCTACCTGCATTTGTTCAAGTCACAGCAGTTATGCCATTTTGCATGTTGACCTCTAGAAACTTCCTTGGCTCATGCATCAAATATAGATATGACCTTGACCTTAAACAGGTTTCTGAACACTCTGAGATGTTTGGCTCATGCACAATTGAAATGGCCAGCTGTATCTATTCAAGAGCTAGGCTGGTAAAAAAGTGATGGACAGACCGACAAACGGACAGAAGGATTGCACATATAACACTAATACGCTTTGGTCTCATAAGTCAAAGAGAAAGGACTTCTGTCTCTATCAGCATGAGTATGGCATGGAACAAGTTAAGCTAAAGCTGTCAACTGGAGAAGGTGTTCAATGACCTGACCTGTATGTCCTTACCTAATACACCACATTGTATCGCTTCAGCTTTTCCCAACCATTAAATATCTAAGGTAAGTGTCATCACAAAGATGTTGCCATAATAACAATTTCAATTCTTCCTTGTGGCTTTGAGATACCATTCTGTGAAGGTCAGAGTAGCCCGCGAAAGTAGTCAATATTCACTGCCTGTGAACTCCAACCTCACTGACAACTGTCAGGGTTGCTTTGTCTCTCCTGACTCCTGTCATTAAGAATCCTCTTCCTGCCACTCATAACAAATTATTGTTCATTATAAATAATTAATAGTCATGAGATGCAAGTTCCTCCTCTAGTCTAACTGTTGCATAGAAAACATGATATGGCACGATTGCGCTTGCATAATCAAGTACCTATCAAAACCTGGAGTGCCTCTGCCATACATGTTTTTAATTACTGACTGGTGTTAACATACTCTGAAAAAGATCATGTCCACATTTAAAGGAACACAATAGAACACTATCCATTCCTTAATGATCACATGAAATTATTTTTACTTTTCCTGTACATTTATTTTTTATGTTTGCTACAAATTGGAGTAAAATGATAAATATTCTTTATCATTCTTGATAAAAAAAATATGTTGACAAAATTTTGGACACAGGACCATTTCTTGTAATTATCTAAGGGAAAAAGCAGCATGCTGATGCGTGGGCGTCATGTCCATCGGGGTAAAAATTTGCCGATTCTGTCCAAAGGTACCACACTATCCTTTTTTGGTACCTGTAACATTTTAACTGAAGTAAGCTCAAATTGTGGACCCAAAATTGGAACATTTTAGCTGCATCAATTGATAAATGATCATAAAATATAATGTTCCAGTATTTCAGAACTTTTGTGTAAGAAAAATGGGTGTGGGGTAGTCAAGAGGGCATGGTAGCTTACAAGGGATATAACATGGTATACACATATAGCAACATTATACAGCTTGAAAAAAAAAAAAAAACTTTATTCAGGGAAGTTGCTTGCTTTCCCAATAATGTTACGAAACCAAAGTAGAACAGCTTTAAGCAGATCAATACTTTACTCTCAGTTGTTCAATTTGGGCAAAACACACACGAAGTTTGGAGAAAAAAAATGTTGTTCGTGAAAACAAAATGACGACTGATATTAAGGCATGCAGTCCTTTCATGAACAGTGTCAGACAGAATTTTGTTACTTGGCAACTTCAGTATGGAATAGTCTAGGAAAGCATCATTGGCTATCTGCACACAGCAATTTGGGCAAAACACACACGAAGTTTGGAGAAAAAAAAATGTTGTTCGTGAAGACAAAATGACGACTGATATTAAGGCATGCAGTCCTTTCATGAACAGTGTCAGACAGAATTTTGTTACTTGGCAACTTCAGTATGGAATAGTCTAGGAAAGCATCATTGGCTATCTGCACACAGCATCAACTAAGACCCACTACACCCAGCAGGTTTTCACCCGATCAAACAAGTAGCCAGATTCTGGTAGCTTTATCTCTATTTTATTTTATCTTTATTGTCCTTCTCTTTTTTTTTTTTTTTTTTCCCAGGTTTCTCTGTTGCTCACTTCAGGCAGTTTTCAGCTCAGGTTTCCCTGTGAACCCATTAGCTTTGTAAGCTTTCTGTGTGGCTGATTTCACGTAGCCTTGTGGCTCCTAACCCTGCAGGCCAGTTCTGGTGTCTGTGTGGCCACATTTCTCGCTAAACCTATTCAGGTGGCTCTATGACCAGGTTTCCCTGTGACCAATCCAGCTTGCCTTATTGTCTCAGGTTTCTCTCAGATATGAGTTCAGGTATGGGTATATTTCTTTTTGGCAGTAGCCTGCTTTCACTGCGATCATTTCCTGCAACATGCAGTTCTATTATCAGGTTTCTCTGGATTCTACTGCCCCACACACCACCTTTGCCAGAGACCATTTTCTTCAGCCTAAATGTAAATCTCCACTACTTGCAGCTAATCTGGCCACAGAAGGCAGTCATGTGTTATACTGCTTTTATCTACCACTGGTGATTACTACTTGAAGGTACAGTGGGGATCAGTACACCATTGATCTGCCAGTGCATACAACAAATGTACATGAATGGCTCCATTGCTGCCTGCCAGCTAGACTGTCTCCACCAGTACTATTCCTGTAGACAGCTTTCACAATGGGCCAGCGCACACTTTGGTGACTGCACTCAACAGGTGCTCATAGCAGATGCGGAAATGGGCCACCTCGGCACTCTTTCTACACCCAGAAGGAGAACACTTCTATTGATTTTGCTTGGTGGCACATGTATGACACTTCAATGTTAAATGTTGTGACAGTGGCTCCACCCCTGGCATACAATAAGCTTGTGGCCCAGTGGCATATTGGGCAGAACTGCAGGTCACTATGACCTGGTAGTCAAGTTCTCAAGTTGATTCAGCACAGAACAGTCTTTTTGTTTGTAGTATGCACACCAGGTATGATATTCCTAAATACTTTTCATCAATGCTTAAGTTTGCCTAATCAGATAAGAAGTCCAGCTTATCCCTGGAGAAGGGTGCCAGAGTATGGTACAATCTTAACCCACCTACATCCGTGCTCCCACTGATCCGGTTCCATGAACCATAATGATCTAATTGCTACATTTGTTACTTGTTGTGTCCCCGAAAGTGACACCATCCACTGCTATGGTACCAAGCTGTGAGGAAGAAAGAACACTTAGTACTAATAGCGGCCTTCTCCCATCATGTTCTACAAAGTACAAATGACTGCAGAACCAGAGTTTAATGCACACAAAACATGTACCTATTTACTGGGGACATGACAGGGGGTGCAGAGCGTGATAGGCCACTTGCCAGGGGTCATGGGGAGGGGTATCACACTTCCATGCTCTATCTCTCCACACACTCAGCCTGCCTGTTTGCACATCTGTAGCCCCAAGTGTATCTCCCTAGCCTGCTGAGCAGACCTTCAGGCCATTGACTCTTTGAATGGGCCTTACAAATTCTGCCAGCAAAGAAACGCATAGATTGTTGAGAAGGCAAATGACCACCCAGTTGCCACACCTGGGCCCCACCCAGGCCCCACCCGGGCCCCACCCGGGCCCCATTCTCAACTGTCACGGGTCACTATTTTTACCAACCTCCAAGACTCCCCTTCAGACTTCTATCAAATGTTCTGGGGACTCTGTTGGTAGGTGTCAAGCCATGGGCACCCATTAATCACCAAAAAGCAGAGCAAGTCAACACATTACCGGCAGGAACATATGCACAAATAAGGACAAATAAGCATTTATATGTAATGATAGGGGGCAATCCAAAATGATTCCCTGCACATTGCAGGCATCTCCTGTAAATGCAATAAATGATGCATACCATGTGACAAGACCCTTAGCTCAGTTTATTTATACTGAACCCCAATGAAAAGTATCCACATAAAAAAATTAACACATTAATTTTGTAAGTTACTAAGTACTGTGTGTGCATATATGCATGGTTTGGAGCCTACATCAGGGTCATTCAGGACAACTTTTTAACTTTTGCTGGGTTGTTACATAATGCATGTGACTTTTGTGCACCGAATATGGCTTCTGACCACCACTCCTATTGGATGGCTAAAATGACCTGATGTTTTCAGTGGCTTTAAAAAGGGATGTTCAGCCAAGAAAAAAGCCAGTGGTCTCAGGTGTGTTGAGGCGATCATGCCGCGTCTGAGCCAAGGTCAAAGACACCATGCTTTGGGGCTTGCAGAGGGTGGAGTCCCAATCACTCAAATCGCACAAAGAATGGGGTGTACTCGGCGCACCATCCAACGACTAATTGAACGGCAACAAGAAACTGGATCCGTAGATGATCGGCCTAGGCTTGGCCGAGAAAGAGTGACAACACCTGGCCAAGACTGTCACATCCGGCTGATGCACCTGCAAGACCGTTTCCGTACAGCAGCCCAAACAGCCCGTGAGACTCAAGGGGTGAATCACCGTCCTGTCAGTAGTTCTACTGTGGAGAGGCGACTGAGGAGCAGTGGCCTAACAGCCAGAAGACCTTACAGGGGTAACCTGCTGACCCAACCCAGAAGAGAAAGACGACTGCAGTGGTGTAGAGCACACTCCAGGTGGACTCGCCAGCAGTGGAATACCGTCCTTTTTACTGACGAGTCCCGTTTTTGTGTCAGCAGAGCAGATGGCAGAGAATGTGTGTGGCGCCGGACTGGGGAGAGATATGCAGATGCCTGTGTCCGTCAGGCAGATCGATGGGGTGGACCCTCTGTCATGGTGTGGGCAGGCATCAGCAACCGCTACCGGACACCCCTAGTGGTCATTCAAGGGATCCTCAATGCTAGGCGGTACATTGATGAGGTGCTGGAGCCGCACATGGTCCCATTTATGGAGCAGCATCAAGATCTGGCGATCTTTCAGCAGGACAATGCACGTGCACACTCTGCAAGATTAACAATGAACTTTCTCAATGAGAACAACATCAATGTCATGGAATGGCCAGCGTTCTCACCCGATCTGAGCCCTATTGAACATTTGTGGGATCAGTTAGGCCAAGGTATTCAACGGAGGACACCTAGGCCTACTACCCGAAACCAGCTGATCCAAGCTCTGCAGGAAGAATGGAATAATGTTCCCCAACACAGAATTCAAACCCTGGTCAGCAGTATGCGCCGCAGATGTATAGCATGTGTTGATGCTCGAGGTGGCCACATCCCATATTGAACAGAAAAATTTGTGTGACTTTCAATTAGGGCAGTTAATGACATTTTTTGCCTGTAAGTGACGTTAATGTCGGTAGAGCGTGACATTATTTTTACGCCAGAAAAGTGAATGCTTTGTTAAGTTCTAAGCACGTCTAGGTATGAAATGTTTCAAGTATAAACAATAAAATACTTCAAAATTGGCATGTGGATACTTTTCATTGGGGTTCAGTATATATGGTAGATCTTGCAGCCATTTCAAACTTACAGGGTAACTACTGGAATTATCTTGGTGCATCCAGGGTAGTCGGGTTGACATTCCACCAGTAATGATAAAGAGGAAATTTAGAAGGTAACCCTAGACCATACACCATGATGCAATGAATCATTGCGAACCTTGATTTCCCTTCTCAAATGACCAGTATTAAATTATGATGAGCAAGACATTGACATTGTAAAAATTGTTGCAATGGGCCACTGTTGAGTGCAAACTAAAAGTGGTGTTAACACACTCAGTGCCAGGTTTGTGGTATTAACACTCTCAGTGCCAGGTTTGTGGTATTAACACTCTCAGTGCCAGGTTTGTGGTATTAACACACTCAGTGCCAGGTTTGTGGTATTAACACACTCAGTGCCAGGGTTGTGGTATTAACAGTCTCAGTGCCAGGTTTGTGGTATTAACACACTCAGTGCCAGGGTTGTGGTATTAACACTCTCAGTGCCAGGTTTGTGGTATTAACACTCTCAGTGCCAGGTTTGTGGTATTAACACTCTCAGTACCAGGTTTGTGGTATTAACACTCTTAGTGCCAGGTTTGTGGTATTAACACTCTTAATGCCAGGTTTGACAGTCAACAGCTTTCCTTCCTTGGCATGCCATGGAATGAACTGCACCCACAGTGTACCAAGGAAAGTTGTTGACCTGGGCCACCCTTATGCTCCCTTATGGTCTGTACACCTCTGGGCACACTGGTACTTAAAAGAAAGGTTGCTATACAATGAATACGAATCTGGTTTTATGTCACTTCAGAGCACATCGACTTGGTTATGAAAATTGGATGAGAAAGAGTTTAAGCGTTTGACAATATTGGTGATGCACAGCTATGATTTTGGTAAGTCTGGAGATGGTCAGTCATTGACACTGAGATCAGCACTTTCAGTGTCACACCACCACACATGCACTTTCACTCATATTGGGACCTTCATATTTTGGAGAAGTGGAAAATATAAATTTCTGTTATAATCCTCATTGACCTACATGGTAATCAATAGGTATGCACGCATTCACTGACAGGTACCCAAATTTTTATTTTTTTTCTAAATCAGGTATCTGGAGTATCACCACCTGGTGTACAAATTTGTCCACCGTTCCCACAAGCTACATTTCCACCAAGTTTCAGAGCAATTTTGGGAAAATATCAAAAAAAGCCCAACATAAAAAGTTTTGGACCAAAAATACAAAAAAATCACAATGCCACCTGTGGAATGAAAAAAGGTCAGGGGGGGGGGGAATCCCCGGAAGTGTCCCTAGGGAATTTTAAATCAATTGCTTTGGCAGCTTCAGAGAAAGCATTTGAAGATTTTGCAAAAAAATAAAGATAAAAAAATCATTGGAACATGATCATTTGAATAGACTTGAGAGAGACCCACCCAAGGTACATCCCCACCAAGTTTTAAGAAATCCAGTGCATGGTTTTTGAGAAGTAAAAATGTGAATAGTTGACGGATGGATGCGACTCAGATGCCAATTTTTTTTTTATTTTTACCTCAGCTGACTTGTCAGTCAGAAAATCAGAAAAATAAGTCTATCTAGGGGTGGGGGAGTGTTGCCCAATCTGTTATGAGTAAAGACTTCTATTTTTTTTTTTTTTTTGTCTTTTAAATTCAATATCCCCTCCCCCACCCTTTCCCCCTCTCAAAACTAAAGCAAAATGACACCTCCTTAAGGCATTGATAGATGAAAGTACATGTACAGGACTTTGTTACACATGATAGGCCAGAAAAAAAAAGTCTGTGTTTGGGGTTTCCCTGCCGACCCTTGCCCAAACCCCCCTACCCTAAAACTTTTTATTGATTTTCAAAAAAAAAAAAAAAAAAAATCTAGGCACATTTTCTTCATGAAATGCACAATTTATCCATTTTAAGTCACTTTTCTTCTGTTTTCAGAACTAAACTTAAAAAAAAAAAAAAAAAAAAAAGTCTACCTACCTACCCTATTTATTTTTGGTATGTAACCTCAAACACACTATTTATTTTCTTTGGCCTCATCATAAACTGAACTACATGATAACATCAGCATAGTAACTATAAAAAATTACACAGAAAATAAAACATTAAAATATCAACATGTTAATGCAATTCTCTAAAAATTCCTACAAAATACTGTGCACTGCAATTTTTTCAACTTCTGATTTTTATCAGATGTAATTAACAGTTTTGGAAAATTTTAACCAGTAGGATGTTAAAAGCTTGGGAGAGTTTTGACCAGTAGGATGTTGGATATGAACCACAAGAAATGGCTTTATCTACGGAGAGTAGCCTGACTGCCACTATATTACGTTCCTGACCCTAATTTTCAACTCCCAGTTTTAATCCCGACACTTGGCCCAGAGCCACACCAGTTGCTTCCAGAGATGTCACTGAATTTGACAGCTGACAGTTACTGCCAATCCCATCTCCCATACACACTCTATTTTAACTAAAAATAATCTTTTGATTGTTCCGTAAAATATATGAAATAGGGTCAGAGAGCATTAGAAGTAACTGCTCTGAGTTTGTAAATGATATGAATCACATCTCGGTATTTCCCATAGAACATGAAAAAGTGCAGGGTACCTGCTGAGATGGGCAAAGATACTGTCTCTCAAACTAATTATATCCACTCAAAATCTCTCAAAAAAAAGGCCTGAAGCTTGGACAATAAGCAGAGTAATGAACACTCCTATTTTTATCTGGGGAAAACACTGCAGTTGTATTTGAAAATTTAGACCATACACCAATGAGAGGTTTGTAAACCTTCCACTGAGGTGCAACTTACTGTTATCTGTTGCTTTGTTTTCTTCATGTTGCAAACCAAAACAGACTTGGGTCAATATAATCAGTCTGCAATGCCACCCCCTCCCCTCAAACCTCCTCACTTGTCACATACTGCAAAACATGGCAGCCAGGAACACAAGAACATGCACCTGAAATTGATTTCCAGCAACCCACATCATTCCTGCAGAATTTATTACAGTTGAACACAAGAGTCTTCTCTGAGTACCCGGGTATCTTGCCTGCTTCTGTTGGCAGGTAAGTTATGTGGCCAATCACCATTGAGTCATAGCAGGGAGATGTCCACAGGCAGCACTTGTTCTACTCCAGCCAAGCCTTTTACCACCCAATATTGCTTAACAAGTCAAATGTCATGTGCTTTCTATTTTTCATAAATACTAGAACAACTTTGCATGAGGTCTGTAGCTGGGAACACCCCCCCCCCCAAAAAAAAGACAAGCAAAAAAAACCCTTTCCTTGACATTAGATAGGTGCAGGGCTAACCCATAAGCAATACCAGCAGAAGCTGCTAACTCAGTCTAACATGGAAGGGATAAAAACAGAAGCTCTGCCAGGCCGGCTTTGTCCGTCCATTGAGCACAAGAAGGACTTCTGCAGCAATTGTACATATCTTGTAAAGGAAGTAACACTACCCCCCCCCCAAACAAAAAAAAAACACAACTGACCTTAGGAAATCACATGCTCAAAAGAGAAGGAAAAGGAAATTTCCTACCAGTGAGGTGCTTTTGGGAAATACATCAACAACATGATTGCAAAATGAAAATCTGGACCTGATCCTGACAATGTTCACTACGCAGGGATGTATCACAAGAAAAACATGCTCACATTACAGTAGCAAGTTCTTAGTATCAAATCTTTCTTCAAAAGTCTTTTTCAGGATACTTTATAGTACGGATTGACCACATAAATATGCAGACAAAAAAAAAAATACAGACACGTACAACAGCACACATTCAATGTCTATGACATATACAAGTCGCATAATTCCTGGAATACAAGGCCAGAAAGTAGAGCAAATAGCTACCTTTGGTCTTTATTTGTGCGTTGCCACATATCACATGGTACCTAATTAAATTTGAACAGAGTTTCAGGAAGTGACAGTAACAAAATATTTTGGCAGCGGCTTTAAGTTTCATTAGTAATGACTGGTGGTATTCTTCTGATTAACTTTCGAAGAAATCCATTTTGTAAACTTGTGTAAACTCTATCTGGGTATATATTAAGACAGCATTTACACAGAAAGGTTTCTATACTGGTTAAATAATGTCGTTTTGGTGAAATGGAATGGGCCAAGTATGGACACCTGCCAAGAACCAGCACAGACCCTGATGTTATCATACATCGTATATAAAGTCAGTGGTTTCAGCACAGGGGCATAGGGTACAATGCATAGGTAAATACCCCCTCACTGAACATCAAACCCAATCCCCTAAATGTCTTGACATCTGTACCCCTAGTCATAGCTGTATAATTACACTACTTGCTGGCTTTTGCACCACAAGAGTTGGCTAAGTGGTTGTGTACATGGACACATACCAAAGGTCACCATGCGCATGTCAACCGTAACATCGTCCCTCATCATCTGGTTGACAGGGAAGAGCCTTTGAATTAACATCATGACAGAATTTCTGGGCTTCTCATGTGATGTGCAAGGGGGTCCTTAAGCAAATATGTATGTGCATATTTCAGTTTGAATTGACTGTTGTACGGAAACAGGGTATATTTTAATCTGAAACACAACTTTCTAATCAATTAAAATGCAGGACATGGTAATCAAAATTAACTTGTGCATCACATTTATTTATGATGCCTTGAATTTAATAGAGGAACAAATATCTCTTGGTTTAGACAAGACATTTTAGCATCTAATGCAAAATTAAATATGACATCAAACTAAGGAAAAAATTTTCTTTGACATGTTTCACTGATGATGCTATTCCAAGTCCTAATAATGCTCTGGCAAAAATGATTCTTAACAAGGTTTTCACTAATGAAAATATGCATATGTGTGAATGTTTTTCTGCTAAAGCCAAAGGTTCAACCATGTTATCAAACAGTGGAGAAAGGCCATACATATTGGCACTCAGGTTTTTCCTGGGCTCGCCAATACGGACGGTAAAGTGTTGGACTTGTTCCATGCATACACCAACTTTTCAGGTCCAGATCCTGCCGAAGGAGGCAACAATTCTGCATAATGTGGCAGATACTCATTTGAGAGCGGAACAGTACCCCATTGTACATTGAGATGTCAGCCTGAGGCTCTATCTGCCTTATAGAGTCATTTCATTGTAAATTACCACTGTATCACTGCACTAACCTTGCACATCACACTTTTTTTTCTCCGACTATCTCTCCCTCAATGAACTTCGCAGTGCCCTTTAATATCAACCGAATATCAATCTTGGTTCTGTAACTTGGAAGAGTTCAATTTGATCTTGCAAATTGATCATGCATTTTCTTCCATTTCCTAACATTACCGTGCTGCTTTGTAAGATTCAAGCACAGTCTTGCCGGATCCAGTACCTGTTAAAGTCTACAGCACTGGACAAAACATCAACCCACTTACATCAAAAGTAGGGGGTGTGTTGCAATTAGGGCATGTAAAGACAGCAGTCTGCACAGAGAAATGTCAGGACAAAACCTACTTCCATATCTTGGTCGGCTGATTTCCTGTTACACATTTCTCATCTACTGAGAAGGAAAAAAAAAACTTGGACAGAGATGTAAACAGACCTTGCACATCAATACTCCTGACTGATGACTCATATTTTACCTTATTTTTCCCTTTCTCTCTGTCTTCCTATTCTTTTTAATTTCTTTTATTTTGCTTTTGGTACCATGGTACTGGACAATGTGTTCTCTGCTAGGCTCCTTGATAGCTGCAGCGAGACAGGCAGACACACGCCAAACTGGCAAAGTTTGGTTACTTAAATAGATTGTCTTTCCTACCTCCCCCGCTGGTTGGTACAGAAATTTCTTGGAGTGCCTGTTTTGATGAGAGATTTGACATATCAATATGTGAAATACACAAGCCACATCTTAACCCTTTGTCACACTTGCTGATAGTTACTTGGCTCAATGTCTTGCCACAAATACATCATGAACGGAAAACATTTTGAGTGAGTGAGGAGTCCCATCAGAGGAGCAGGTAACTTTCCTTGGCACAAGTAGAACCCTTAACAGCCAGCATGCACCACTGAAAGTTATTGACTCAGTTGTTGACTGAGTCTTCTCCTAGCCAGGAGAGGGTTAACACGTTACCTTACGTGACCACGAAAGTAAATTATTATTTGAGACACCGCAGCAAAGCCTCAATTTTCTTTAAAGCCAAGATCAAAAGATCTCCCAAGTTAAAACTTTTGTTAGATATTATGTCATACATGACCTGGATAAGTTCACCACACAATAAGGTTTATTTTGTGAATGAACAAAAGTACCAAAGTACTACGTCTCTGTTATCACTAAGCTACCTTACTAGTACTAGAACTAATCATCGAACTGATTTACACTGCCAAAGCTAAATGTTAATAACTTAATCAGCTTATGTTGCTATGGACACTATTTTCTTCTTATCCACCAACAAGATGATGCTCTGCACGTCATGACCCTACATATTCCACTAGAATCTTAGAATTCTTACAAAAGTCTTGTTTTATTTTCAAGAATTAATAATGAATACATCATCTTTATGTTTCAAGTCGCAAACAAAATGAACCAAAATACTATGGGCACTGATTCCCAGAGTCCTC
The DNA here is from genome assembly GCA_964020975.1 of Hermodice carunculata. NCBI lineage: Eukaryota > Metazoa > Annelida > Polychaeta > Eunicida > Amphinomidae > Hermodice > Hermodice carunculata. Next base: position 28,265,556 of record OZ026630.1, read on the forward strand.
TAGTGTTGAAATACTGAACCATAAATTTACAGGCCAGGTCATGTACATCTCCATGATGATCACAAGTGAATCAACAATTTTGCCTATTTTAGCAATTCTATTACATCATGTCGGTACTCTTCTTCGCTAATTTGACCTGTAGTGCACACTGATCCTTTTAATTGGGACATACATCATAAATTGCAGTATTAATATGACAGAGATGATTTTGCATACAAACATGCATGTAATTACAATTTCCATACAGCTTTGGCCACTGTGGTTGTAATACAGCAGTGTGACGGCTGAAAACTAAAATGCATGCAATTCTTGTTTAACCAAATTTTATACACTACTGAATATACAGTTGACAAAAATATATATATTATTTATCCATGAAAAGTGTCAAAAATAATGTTAAAACTAACATGTATCAGCTAATTTTCCTTGCATCAAGAGACTCCAGAGAATATCAATATTCATAAATTGTTATGCAGCCTCTACCAATACTTTACAATGCAAATTCATAAGTGAAAGTTGATATATAAAGAGATACACATGCAATGCCTTACAGCAGTCATGACAGTGTCCACCTATCCAATGTGTCATTACATGATAACTTATGCATCCACTCTGGGGCAACCAATCAAACGCATATCAAGCTATGTCATATGTCCAGTGCTTACAACTTTGCTTTTTATCCTGGAAATATAATATTTTAAGCCTGAGGCAGCACTCAGGGAACTTCTGGTTCAGACAGGCACCGTGTATGGCCAGTCACACTAAACTTATCTGACTTGTGGTTGAATAAGACCAACAAATGTCAAGTGACCACAATAATTTTTTACTACATGACCCCTCTGCTTTGTTATTTTAAGGCATACAACCAAAGATATTATCAGTGACGGGCGACACATTACATATGTAAGTTACTGGGAAAGACACATTGGATTAAGTGCGCCCTGGTAATTTCTTTCATATTCAGCAGTTTTCCTGATATTCCTTGTCAAGCTGATTGCATGGTTTTTATCTCCACTACACGTACATGGGCTGTGACCCATGGTTTCTTCAGTAATGAGTGCAGGGCACCAGGGTACGTGAAATCTCAGGAATACTCCTAATGCTGGTGAAACACACTTAAAACTTGCCGCTACAAAATATAATAAACAGACAAACAAACACAAATAAATAAATTGAAAAAATTCAAGTCTAATCAAATTTTAAACAGATGTTTTTTCTCACTAATATGAAACAACACATTTTTCTCCATTTGGTAAGCAATATAACTTCATTTTCTAAGACTTCACACTTTCTTGTTTCAAAAATCATTCTGTTTTACGTCAGAGATTCTGACTTTCTTGTTTAGGACACAATAGGAAAAGAAAAAAAAGGAAAAAGTTTCCACGTTAAAGACACAAAACAAAGTCTTGGAAATAAAACAGGAGCATTTTCTTCAAACATAAAAGTATAACAATTCTGAGACAATTTCACTTTCTAATAGCAGGGTAACAATCCAAAGACATAACTAACATAGAGAAAATTTGTAACCCTCTTTCGCAACTTCAGATCCTCTTTCAGTTTCCTAAGTCAAGATAATGATCTTTTATGGGGACTCCTTGGTGCAGTTTACATGCGAAAATGCCAGTCTGATATAAGTGGTCTTTATATTTACATAATGTCAGGGAAAAAGATGAAGCTAATGACATTTAAGCCCTGAAACTGTTTGCCTATGATGAAATATCTATCATTGAATACTTATTATCAACTATGGTTTGTATGTGAACCATTGTGCTTCGGAGATTATAATTTAACTCTTTAAGTGCCAAATTTTGGACTGAGTCAACAGCTTTTCTTGGTGCGCATTGGGTGCAATGTGCCCAATGCACATTGAGAAAAGCTTTTGACCTGGGATATTTTCTCTGGAATTAGAGGCATGCTTGTACTTGAATGAAAGGTATTTTTACAAGGAATACAAATCTGAGATCCTAATGATAATTCAGACTAGTTTGACTTTAGAAGATTGACTTTAGCCGTGATTGGCACTGACAGAGTTAAGTGTCAACATTAGGTCTTGAACCCCAGACCTCCAGTACAGCACTAAGCACAAGAATGTAGCCTTTAAGGCTTGGGGGATTGGACAATGTATTCATAAGTCTAGGCATAAAACACCAAAATGAGGCATGAACTGTACGTGTATCATAATATTCAGCATAAAAACATTTTGATAATAACAACTGCAGGAAAAAATTTAAATTTTTTTTAAAATATTGAACATTAAACCTACCAATGAGCTGCACAAAACCATGTAGAGGACTCGAACAGGGATTGCAATTATTGTTGAGAATAAATGGTCTCTCCTAGCTTATGCTTTAGCATAAAATTACAACTAGAATAAATACCAACACGATCATGAATCATGTTACACAAATGATCTCATTTCATGGTTCACAGGGGGCAAAAATTGACGACAACAACGCATCATGTAAATACCCCTTAGCAGCCCTCTATGTACTGACGCACCTTAGTCCTGTCATGTAAATACCCCTTAGCAGCCCTCTATGTACTGACGCACCTTAGTCCTGTACCTGTATATCAGTACATTCAACATTATAAGACCACAGATGCGGCAGCCCAGACCACACTGACTGACTGCAAAATTCAAAAATATCTTGTGTTCCTAACAATTTCATCACTGACAACAGCAACAGCATGAACAGTGCAGAAACCTGGAGGAACAGAGGACTCCCAGACACACATGCAATGCAAGCAAGCTGCACGTAGTGCACTAACTGGATGCCTGTCTAGGTGTGTGTTAGCCCCTTGGCCTCCCCAGTCAGCACATGGCAAGTTACTGCATGCACTTAACTTGCATGAAAGCAGTAATTGCAGGGAACTCTGCGGCAGTGGTGTGCTCCTGCTGCAGTACAGCCACCTGACAGCTGTCATTTTATCAAGTCTTCACAGCAGTCCTACTTGCTGCTGGAAAGTTCGCAGACATGTGTCACTTTATCAAGTCTTCACAGTAGTGATAAACCAGTTGTTGCAGCAAAGTCAGTCACCTGACTTTTTTCTTATTTCTTTTCCCTTTATAACCAAGTCTTTCTTTCTTTCTTTCTTTCTTTCTTTCTTTCTTTCTTTCTTTCTTTCTTTCTTTCTCTCTCTCTCTCTCTCTCTCTCTCTCTCTCTCTCTCTCTCTCTCTTTCTTTCTTTCTCTCTTTCTTTCTCTCTTTCTTTCTCTTATAAGTCTTTTGTTCCTTCTTTCCTTTTTTCCTACATTCTTTCTTTTCAATGAAGTCTTCATGACAAAGATCAACCTATTGTTGTGGGAAAGTTACCTGTCAAATGTAATTTAAAGGTCTCTACCACAGTGCTTTCTCTGACATTACAGGGAAGTTACTTGGACAGCAATGTTTAACTTGTTGTGGCACAAAATAATCAAACAGCTGTTAGTTTGTGGGCTGAGTGGCAGCTCCATACCTATGCTGTCCTCTGACAGTTGCAACTTTGTGGCTTGCATAGTGGTGCTAAATATATTCCTGCCATAAAGTTGTCAGACAGTGATTGGAACGTGGCCTGTAAAGCAGAGCTCATCTTGTGACTACAGCCAAAGGGACAGCTGTCACTTAAGGCTGTGTTCATCACAGTGTTCACTTGTTGCTGCAAAGTAATCTGACTGTTCTGCAACAAAGCATCTGATAGGTGTAATTTCATGGAGTCTTCACAACAATGTTCAGCCTGTTCCTTCGGCAAAGTTATCTATATCACTATCAGACAGTGGTAATTTGATGTGATCTCCACCCTAGCACTGAACCTGCTACTGGAACAAATTAAAGATGTCTGACAGCTATCCCTTGATGTGGTTTCCAGAACACTATGCTTCAGAAAGGACATCTTACACCTATTGCTTTATGTGGTTTCCACAAAACTTCTGCCGTACAAAATTTACTTCAGCGCTGTATCTTCATGTGGTCAGTACAGTAGTGCTGTTTCTGTTTTGTGGCAAAGTTACATGGCAGGTAAAACTTCCTGTGGTTTCCACAGTACTATGGCCTGCTGAAGTTATCTGATAGATGTATCCTCATACCGTCTGAACAGTAGTAATGTATTTGTTGCTGTAACTCAGTTACCTAGCAGCCGTTCTTCATGTGGTCTCCACAGTAGTATTGCATATGTTACTGTAACTAAGCTACCCAACAGCTGTATCTTCATGGGACCCTAATGGACATATTGTATCTGTCACTGTAACCATGTTACCAAAAAGCTGTATCTTCATACAATCTCTACATCAGCATTGTATCAGTTACTGCAACAGGTATCTAAGTGCAGTATCTTCGGTCTCCACAGAGTACTGTGTCTGGTAATGTGACAAAGTTGCCCAATAGCTGTATCTTCATCTATCATTACAGTAGTACTGTATCTGTTACTGTAACAAAGTTACCTCACTGCTGTATCTTCATACAGTCTGTACCATGGTATTGTATCTGTAACTGTTACCTCAGAACTACTGTATCTTCATGCAGTCCATACGGAGCATTGTATCTGTTACTGTTACAGAATTACCCAACAGTTACCTAACTACTATGTCTTCATTGCATCTGTTACTGTAATGATCTTACCAGACAGCTGTATCTTCATGTAGTCTCTATAGTTGTATTCCATCTATTACTGTACCAAAGTTACCAGACAGCTGTATCTTCATGTGGTCTCTACAGTTGTATTCCATCTGTTACTGTAACAGTTACCAGATAGCTGTATCTTCATGTAGTCTCTATAGTTGTATTCCATCTGTTACTGTAAGAAAGTTACCAGACAGCTGTATCTTCATGTGGTCTCTACAGTTGTATTCCATTTGTTACTGTAATAAGGTTACCAGCTAATAGTTCTATCTTCATGTAGTCTCTATAGTTGTATTCCATCTGTTACTGTGACAGAGTTAACAAACAGCTGTGTCTTCATGCATTGTACAGTGTGGTATTTCATCTGTTACTGTTGCTAAGTCACTCAACAACTGTATCTTGGTGTGTTCTTCACAGAAGCACTGTAACTTCTGCTACAGGACAAACTTATGTAATGGCTAGATTACTGTAAAACACTGTCCACACTAGCCCTGTGTCTCTTACCACACTAGTCATACTGACATATTTCCCTGCCATTTTTTTTTCTTTTCTTCTGGGTTTCAATATTTCATACACTACACTGTGCATACACTTAGCTGCTTTTAAAATAGTTATGCACAACATCTTTACCTCTGACTCAGCATTTCTACAAAGTTGTGATAGTACACACACACTGTAGAAAGTACTGCATGATCCCATGCCATTAAAATTACATCTCCTATCCCTACATACAAACCAATCTTACCATGAATATGTGCATACACTCCTGCCTGCCACTGCTAGTATTGGTTCTGTGGAAATGACAGCTATACTACAGAATATACTTTGGGTACAAAGTGAGTAGTATCAAGTGTGGAAGCTGGCATGAAGACAGCAGTAAACTGTGTGCTGCCTGGCTTACTGGTGCCTGGTAGCTGTGCCAGCCTGCACCTTTACATGTATGCATAGTCAGGTCTCCACACATGCTGTATGTATATTGATTACCAGTTAACTCTCTCAGTGCCAACTGCAACTAAAGTTGAACTATTTTAAAATGAACTGCTCTGAACTATAATAAGGATGCCAAAAATACGTTCCTTGTAAAAAGACCTTTCATTCAAGTACCTGCATACCTGTAGTTACATAGAATATAATAGCCCAGGTCAACAGCTTTCATCGGCATGCTTTGGGTGCATTGTGCCCAACGCATGCCAAGGAAAGCTGTTGACTTGGCCAAAATGTGGCAGTGAAAGAGTTAATCAGTGTATACAGGCTGCAGACACTACTAGCAATGTATACGTGCAATAGCTCTCAGTCTGTCCTCCTCACCCATTATATACACTCAGCTTCCTGATTAATTCTTCTATGGCCAACTCTCCTACACACACTATCACACCGTCCACTTAGCCACCACTCCGTCCCCTCATCACCTGCAAAACTGTCATCTTGCACATGCACGGTTTAGTTCTTATCATGCTTGAGAACACTTCCTGTTTATTTTTGGCAAATATCTCCACAATAACAACTGATCACTTTTGCAAAAACAACTCACTAACCTTCATTCACAGAAACTTCTGTTAGACTTTCCTGAGGACTGGGAGATATATATTTTCTGTGTGCAGTGGTAAGTAATCAGCTAAATAACTTATTTACAAAAAAAAAAATAACACTGGAAGTCACTTGGTGATGATATTGATGGATATATACATATAAAAGACTATTAATCCTGTGTTATCACAATAAAGTATGCATCTGCATTGACACTTACTACCTGCCTATGTTACTCCCATCTCATTCTGATATTATCACTCAGTATATTAATCCTTGACCTCTTAAACTGGCCAAAACTGGCTGCTGGTCAAATGTCACCTCTTTCAATGTTTTTTCCCGATAATTTTAAAAGTAATGAAAACCATTTTAAATGACACCTATCAGGGAAGTTTGGTCAAAATGTCATTCAGGCAGGAGGGAGCAAAACAGTGAAACCCTCTCCCCATACATATTGAACAAGCAAAAAAATTTCACAGGTTTTAAAGGCGGCATGGGCAAAGCCCGGTGCTTCAAGAAGTGCTGTCTTCAACCAGTCCTGCTGCTTCAAGTTTTGCCTGCTGATTGATAAAACCATGTATATTCATGTTGGTATGGGTGTGTAGATTAAACATACATAAAAAAGAGTGGGAAAATGGTATCTTTTGTAGAGAAAATGGGTTGTGGTGTAAGGGTCGAATTTGTATATTTCCCAGACTTTTCATTATCATTTGGCTTACAAGCATGAAGATTTGTATTATGATACCTCATGGTAACATCTAGATTTGCTTTCCTCACTTTTTCTACAAATGCAATAGGAAAATTGCATGCAACTTTCACGAAGGTAATCCGCTTTTCATCTTAATCAAACTCACACAAATAAACAATATACAGTATTCCTTCCTTTGAAAGACCACCTCCTTTGAGAGACCATAGTTGTCAGGTCTTTCTGTAGTACTTTTCTTGTTATTTATACCTCCTTTGAGGACCACCTGCTTTATGTGACCACCTTTTGGGTGGCACTAGGGGCGGTCTCTCAAAGGAGGTACTACTGTATTGCAAAACCTGGACAACCAAACTAAGTTACACTTTAAACTCAGCAAAACTTTTTATTTTGTGAAAATCAATTAATTTTTTCTCAGAAAATACTGCTCAAAATTTGATGATTTCAGGGCCAAAATAGGTTTGCCCATGCCACCTTAAGCAGCTCATTAGCAAGTTGACAGGCTGCTCCTGCACTGAATGCACTGACCACCAGCCTTTATGATACACAGTCTGTAGTCCTTCCATCGCTTAGCACTCTTAATAACTTGTGACAGACTGAAGCACAAAAACTACAAGTTCTTTTTATGAAAGACTATACATGTTCTATGCAGGAAGTTGTATCAGCATATTTTAACTCAGTCAGAATAAGTATTCTCTGGCTAATGTTACTGGTGTGTGAACAGACTCAAAGCTATGCCTATGTCTATCATAAGATAGAGTGCCCCAGATCAAAAGGTTTCCTTGGCACGGGTTGGGCAATCAGTAGCACACCCTTGCCAGGGAAAGCTATTGACTCAGTCTGAATTCAAGGGAGAAACAGTTAAATCCCATATCAGTTGCATGCACCAATGATATTATTACCTGGCACCAAAACTTTTGCCATATCAGTGACATCACCAGCTATCCCCAAACTGTGTTCCTTATATCGTCGTCGTCGTCATCATCATCATATCAAAACCCCCATTATACTTGGATGTAATATCACTGTAAGGAAATGTATGCTGCATTCATCTGGCACTAATACATGACTTGCAATCCCCAAAGATGTTCCATTCTCTTCTGAACTAGAGATATCAAGTACATGTATACTTGAAATCATCATGACTTTGAGCTCATTGTGATATCAGCTACATTTAAACCCCTGATGCTCTTCTGTACCAGCGACAGTACATGTACATGTACCTACACATCCATCAGTGCTGCTCTCATCGACCTGTCATATCAGCTGTACTTTAACCTGTGTTGCTCCAGTCTACCTGCGACATTGGCTACACTGTGGAACCTGCCCATTATGAACGTCAGTGGGATAATGAAGCTGACAGCAACAACAGGTCACAATATCCAGGGTCAACTTTTAATCAAATAAAAAAAGGTTCCGGCAATAGATGGTTCAAATAAATAGGAAGTTACATTATCTGGATGGCCAAATAAGAAGGTTCTACAGTTTAAAACCCATACTGACACTATGCAGATGTGATATCAGTGACCTTTTAAACCCGTGCTATTTTTATGTGGCAAAGATATCAGCTATATTTGAACTGCATGCTATCCTTGTCAGGTATATCAGCAATTTTCTAAATGTGCTGACAGCTGTTTTTAACTCTTTCAGTGCCAATCATGTCTAAAGTCGACCTACTTAAGTCAGGCAAGTCTCAGTTATCATTAGGATCCCAGATTCATATTCCTCTTAAAAAGACCTTTCATTCAAGTACCAGTATGCCTCTAGTTCCAGAGAAAATACCCCAGGTCAACAGCTTTTCTCGACGCGCATTGCGCCCAATGCATGTCGAGAAAAGCTGTTGACTCAGTTCAAAACTTGCCACTGAAGGGGTTAACTGACAAGGATATCACTATACTTAAAACCCATGCTGTTCTCATAAATAGGGAATATCACATACACTTAAACCCATAATGCGTTTATCTGACAGTGATATCTGCTGCACTTAAATCCCATGTTAGTGTAATCTGACTGATATTACTTGCACATGTACTCCAAATATTTCATCTGTTCTTATGGTGATATCATGAACACTACTTCAAACCAGTAAATGTTTTGTTTCTCCTGGTGATCCTTTCAGTTTTATATACATCCCACCCATACTGCCCTAATCCAGTTGTACTGATACCAATATAACTGGAATTAAGTGAGAGATACCATATGGATGGCACCTGAATATCATAATAACCATTGAAGGGGTCGTCATGATGTTCATGATGCTGATCCATATGGCTGCCATTTTCTCACTGTCAGGCTATAGACTGTTCACCTGAGCAATGCTCTACCTATTTTGCCCTCCTATCATTCTGGTAACACCGATCACTCAGTAGATCCCACATAGCCAAGTTATGCCTTTATTTGGTTGATGATTTACCAATACTGGTTACCCATTCCTGTTATTACCACAAAACAATCTGTCTGTCCACATATCTCCTTTTTTGTTGCTGTGTGTTATATCTGTCCTGCATAATCATTCTGTTATATCTGTCCTAGCTGCATAATCATTCTGTCATATATCTGGAAATAAAAGTATGTCTGAGTCTGAGTCTGAGTCTGTCCTGCATAATCATTCTGTTATATCTGTCCTGCATAATCCTCCTGCTTCCACAAGTGACATTTATGTAGGACATTACCCTCTTTCCAACTGCCAGGGCTCTCTGTTATGATTTACCTAAATTTACATTTTGGGCCAAAATCATATAACGGGAGTTCTGTTTGGACAAATAATAATATGTTGAAATCAATTGTTGCACACAAGACAGTAGTTATTATAATACTAGCTGCCTTCAGTTTTTTGTTATTACCCACCAGCATGCAATGTCTGGATGAGCTTTTATTATTGCTAGTGATCAATAGTTTTAATAAGTATACGAACTAACCATATAACCACTTATTGTCTGCTCTTGTTGGACCAATTTCTTGCGTACAAAGTCACACTTTTACATAGTGAGTCATACTTCAGGAACCACAAAAAGAACCACAGAAGATGTTCCCCTAAACCACAGGGACATAACATAGAGAGAGAATACATACTTTATGTGGGCCACCAGGCAGATGAAGGCCATTGACCTGCAAATTACACATATTCAAATAGGACCTGGGGAGTCTGCAACTTGTGTGTACTGTATATGACATGTATACTGCAACACTGTTCCCTTCCTCAAAGAGATCAACCTTTCAGCAAAAGTATTAAGTGATTTCTCTTACTAAGTAGCCACTTACTAAAGGTACAACAAACCTGGAAGAAAAAGGTATGAGGGGGCCTGGCACACGTGGTCTCTCATCTGAGGGGTTTCTTAACAGAAAGACCACTGGACAGATTTTACTTTTGAAATTGTCCTTGCCACAGATATGCGGTTTGTGCTCACAGCAGAAGGTCTCATGAAATCAACTTTCTGTTAACCACATGGTGGTCTTACACATGGCCAATGTGGTTAACCAGGACATGAGTCTTAGATCAGGGGTTGTACTGTATCTATGCCACAGTTTGGGTTGGCAGACTGACAGTGGTACGTCAGTGCATAGAATATCAACCATTAACCATAATGTAATACAGCATCATAAACCATCATCATCCAAAAAACGGAAACCTCAAAATAAAAACAGGTTAGTGATCACGTTCTCCAACATAGCAACTTTTTTGTTCTATCCATCAAAATGTAAGTCAGTTCTTTCATCTGTCAGCTCATTTTCCCTCACTGGATTTGACAAGAATATCAAAATAAATTGCAGAAGGTGAGAAGTTCATAGCCAAGAACCATGGAATGCACCTGCTGACAGACCTGACAAGTAGATATATGGTTACACAACAGTTTTGAGACACTTACTTGGGTAATCAATTTCCATACCCCCTGCCCTAAGTAAAAGAACTATCAAACCTATTAACATGTTCAATCAATTTTACACCATTTGCACTTCAAACAGAGATTTCTTGTTTTCCTGACTGTTTTAATCCAAGCATGATCGAAATATACACAGATGGAGGTTGGGGGGTTGGGGGGTGGGGGTTCCCGTTACACTGACACAGGAATAATGTTGCCTGAGCACAGCATAGAGAAAATTAAAATGTTCCAAAATAATGGCCAGCATAAAGTAGAGAAAATAAGAGGCCTTCTGGTATACTGGTAATGCCCCAGTATGCCAGAACGAAAAAACACTTTACCCTCTCCCCCACCACCACCACACACACACAGAGCACATTGTACACCTATGGACAGACAGTTGAGAACTTGGCCTGTCAATCCCTGGTAACAGGATCTACCAAGTAACTTCAGCATCTTGTACAATTACTTTATTTTTGAATCCATCTGACAGCTGTTACCTCCTGATGAACTGAAGAAAAAAGGTTGAAATGCCAGATTTCTGCTTGGTATAGTCCTCTATATTTGACTCGCCACAAGACCATTGGTCCACAACCAGGCCACCACTGGGCAATCTCTCACCTCTCCACTGGAACTGTTTGCAGGGGTAGCCTGTGATGGCACAGACTACCCCTGCTTTTGTGCTCTTGTTGGCGCAATATCAAATAATATGTTTCAAATAGAATTGGCAGTTTACTTTCAGGTCACTATAGGTAACAACATGGTCATACCCTCTAAAATAATCTCACCACACAACAATTATGGACTGGAAAAGTGCAAATTTGCAGGGGTTATTATTTTTCACATAAAAAGCCCCTCACATCAATAAAATGTAGACATAAAGACACACATGAAGGTTCAAATGGTTTTGCTTGTACAAGCCTTCCCAAATAGCCAACAGAGGGCAGTACCAGCAATAGCCATTTTTCTTCCTCCTAGCAGGTACAACAGTGGGTTCATTCCTGTTAAATGATGCTAATTGAGAGTATGCCACAGCTATGTCCAGCAGTTTAGTGCTTTCATCTTGCTCTGCAGTGTCAGTTCAGTATGACGCTTACTGACACATGCATCTGCTCTGGTAATCCCTGCAATTACAGCCACTGCCACCATGCCCATGGGCAAGAAAAATTAGTAACATTCCGGCAAAGATGAATGGGTTTAAAGCTGTGAGACCAAATACATGAGAAAACACAGACACTCTAGTAATATATTTAATGTACAACTCTAATGCACAGCAAAGCAAGCAGACCCCTTTTGGGAAAAATACTGTAATGACAATGCATGACATTTTAATATGGTATATAATATCACACTGGAGTCTCAAAGAAGTCAGGTCAATACACACTTTGGCATCCATTTTGCCCACAATATTTTTACAATTGCTGATTCATGCTTACCTAAATGCCAAACTCTGATTGCATATAATTCCATTACTTCTGTTTCACTTGATCCACCTGGTCCTTATTTATACTTAATATTATTTTCTATTATGTTCTTGTAGTTTTTGCTCCACTAAAATTTCATTGGTAATGTTTAGAGCTGAAATTCTCTGCAGAAAAAAGAAATAGTTTTCACATATGTACACCTGTATGTACATAAATACACAGACAGAGAAACAGAGACAGACAGACAGACAGACAGACAGACACACGCACACATACAAAAGCATAGTACTATGACGACAAAATGCCAAAACACAAGTCACTGGTCTGTTGTTGCTTTTTAAGATGATAAACAAGGTCCACTGAAAAGCCATCACCAAAAGAAAATAAATGGAAACAGTTTGTCTTTGACCTCTATTTGTAATTTTACTTGACTTTTTTCATTCCTTTTTCCCAACTTTTATCAATATGGTAACTTTATATTTTTCATCATATGATCAGAAGTACAACTGTCAGTCAATAGCCATATGCATGTATGTTGTACATGTATTTCCATGTCTTATTCCAACATTCTTCATCCTAGATCAAGATGGTCAAGGCTTTTTCAGGTAGTTTTGTTTGACATGGCAAGTCCTGTTCTGCCTACCAGTGTAACTCCCCCAGCCAGGCTGACTGGTAAGGCACAAACCAATATGGGCCACTGATTCTCTTAAGTTACAGAATCGCCAAATGGGCAGCCTTAAATGGAATTCTGGCTTCTTCAAGTCCTGGCCTTTTTAAACCTATTTGAAATAGTGCCTCATGCAGAACAAAAGGCAATCATCATCATCATCATCATCATCATCATCATCATCATCATCATCATCATCATCATCATCATCATCATCATCATCAAGTGCAAGACTGATCTTTGAAGAAATGCGTCCAGATACGTCATGGCATCTGCGACATTGGCAATCACAGTGAGCAAGCTGGAAATATGGGCCATAGCAATCAACTTGTATGCAGAATCAGGGGAAAGGCAATTGAGAAAGGATGGACGGTACTGTACATACACCTGATATCATGACGCTTTGTTGCTATTTTGTACAGTAGTTGACTGGAGCTTCAGAGATACCATGGTGTTTCACGTGAAGAGTACCTGACATCCCATGGCCAGAGTAATGTATGAAAGAAGAGGGCAATGTGATCAGGCTCCTGTAGGCTAACCTTGACACTACCAACTCAAATTTAAGTCTCACCCTGTGTTATGGGAACCTACAAGTGTTTGCAATTTCCAAGCAATTTGGTCCAGTAGTTTTATAGAAGAATCTATTAAAAGTTTTCCCTAAAAACAAAATGAAACAAAATAAAACTTTAAAAAAATATAAATCAGTAGAGTATGACCATTTGAAGAAACTTGATAGGCTCATGTAAGGTACATACTCCCCAAGTGAGGCGAATCTAGTTCACAGTTTTGGAGAAAACTACATATACCTGCATGTACACTGGTATCCCTATAGTGACCATGATAACATATATACTCTTACTGATCATTACATAATTTCTTCTTTTTTTTCTTTCTTCTTTTAAATCAGCAACTGAATCCCATGTGGTGAAAAATTTGGTGGAGATCAAATCAAGCTACATTTTTACCCTCAATCAAGTTGTTCTGGTTCAGGAGAAGTCAACAAACATTACAACTAAAGTGAGGCCTCATTTCAAGATGACATAAGAAGATAACCACATGCTCCCTGCCAAGCTTGAATGTGTATCAAGATAAGCATTGATCTGCTAATATAGACTTGGTATATATATGCATGATGAAAATGTTCATGTCTCCACATATTTTGGAGATAATTTCACACTGTGAAATACAGTGGTATCTGCTATTTAAGTCAGTGTCCCTGCTGGTAGACAAAAGTGGTCACATATGGCAGGTGGTCTTTAACTGCAGGTAAAGTAACAAAGAAATAAGAGTCTAGTGTCTAGGAAGGGCAGTTTTAAACAGAGTCTGTATGGAGAAGTGGCCTCAAGTTCACCATCTGTAGGCTTACAACATGTACAGTGCTGATGCGCATTTACCAATCATTTTGTACATATATTTTCAAAAATTTATTTAAAAAATCAGAAAATGATTACAGTAGTATGCCTATGCAATATGACTTGGCCAACAGTTTACCCAGGAAATGTGCAAAATTTTAAATGAATCTGACACAAAGCCTGAGATTAGTTACAGATACAAGTTTAGAGTAACCAACATAATGGGTGAACAGACAGATGGAAAACTAAACCAACGGATGGACGGACATGAGCAATTCTATATTCCCCCTACAGGCATATAAAAATTACAAAAAATTCATTCAAGAAATTGGAAAAATATTGCAGTGCTATCTGGACAAAAAATTAATCGAAGATATTGCCTTGCTTGTCTTGTTTTGAGATAAACATTATTTATGATAATCATGTGAAATATTGTTCACATTTACATACTATTTTCTGAAAAAAAGTCTTCATTATTCTTTTAACAAAATTTAAAGATTTTTTTTTAGGTTATAAACTTGGATTTTTTGCAAAATTTCAAAGTGATACATATTTTAAATCTTTGATGTTAAACAGTTATGAATTTTTCACACAATACACTGTCTTTGTGCACAAATATTGACTTCAAGTTTTTGTATATTTTTAGGTAAGTTAATGATGAATCATGATGACTGATCCATGTAGTAAGTCCACAATATCATAATTTTGACAGGGGAAGAAATTTATCCATGGACAAAAATGTGTACAGATAAAAAAAGCAGAAAGTTCCAATATATGCTGAAATCTACAGTTTTACTGAAATGGAATATCTTACTTTCTGGAAAAAATGTAGATATGACAGTATTTCAGTGACAGGCAATGACCAAAGTGGGGTGGATTTGGGAATTCCCCCTTTGTCTGGAAAACACTGTAAAGTTTGAAGTTAAATTCGTGTACTTCATGACTCATAAGTCAGCAGTCTGTCTCGTAATCAGGAGAAAGCATATGCACATGATACTTAAAGACAAATTTTTAAGCCGAACACAGAAATACGCACACTTTTGCCAAATATGCAGAAATTCATTTTTTTCCGTAATGGAGGAAAAGGATCGGTTACAAACTATGTAGATATTGTTTTACAGTTACAAGGTTGGCCACTGTTTTATATGAAGGAAATCTATCCATCACAAATGTAAAAAGAAAGTGTGATCCACAGCCTCATAAGAATCTTTCTATTGCTGTTATCCATTCAGAAACTACATCCCAGTAGCCTGCAGAAGTATTCATTGTTCAACAAGTGTTAACAGTGGGTGAAGTAGAACCAATTTTAGACTTCTACCTTAACAGTAAACCTAACTCATTGACAAGAGAAGGTTCAAATGAGTGTGTACCGCTTAAAATTGATGGTGAAGAGAACTTGAACAATGAAGGTGCCAGGCTGTGTGCCTGCTCCTTGACTGTGTCCATGGACACACTTCATGGACACTTGCCTGGACAATAAGGCATAACCCCCAGCATGCAGACAGCAGTGTCTGGGCCAGCCTCACAGGCTAACAGCAGACCGCTGGCTGAGCGGGCCTGCACACCTGTACCTTGTGGCAGGTAGACCTTGCCATGCTGCACTGACTAATACCTTTAATGCCATCACCACCTCACACACCTTGTAGTCACTGTCTGACTGGCACCTTAAGCATATATGTAACATGACTTATATACTTGTGCTTTCACTGGCTACTTGTACAAGTGTCATCTTCTCACTCTTGCAGGCAGCTATTATCACGTCCATCTCTGTAATTGTCCTACAATTTTACAGCTGATGTCGACTGAATGAAAATACCCTCCAAGCTCTCTGTACATACTCCATACAGTGTTGTTGGACAGGTACTGTAGGACTTGCTACCAATGAAGAATATAAAACTGACCAAAGATTTAAAATTTTTTGCACTGCATCTTCATTTATTAAAAAAAATGGTATCACTGCAAAAAATCTCATATTAGTTGGTTTGACTATGCATCAACATTCACAAGAATGATCCTTCAGGTCTCCCACTCCCCCATACTTATTGTAATTGACACAATAGTATTTCTAGAATGATCTCATTTTATCTGTCACAGTTCATATGTCCCACAGCAGACTCTCTCCGAATTCCCTGGGTGTCAAGTGAGTGGACACATCAGTATTTCCAGTGTGTTGTCTAAGCATGCTGTAACAGTCCTGCCCTCAATGTCTTAGTCTATACATGCTACAACAGTCCTGCCCCTCAGTGTCTTAGTCTATGCATACTGCAACAGCCCTGCCTCTCAATATCTTAGTCCATGCATGCAGCAAGTCCTGCCTTTCAGGGTCTCAGTCTATGCATGCTACAACAGTCCTACCGTCAATGTCTTAGTTTATGCATGCTACAACAGTCCTGCCATCAATGTCTTAGTCTATACATGCTACAACAGTCCTGCCCCTCAGTGTCTTAGTCTATGCATACTGCAACAGTCCTACCAATCAATGTCTTAGTCTATGCATGCTACAATGGTCTTGCCTTTCAATGTCTTAGTCTATGCCTGCTGCAAGTCCTGCATCTCAATGTCTTCATCTATGCCTGGTGCAAGTCCTGCCTCTCAATGTCTTAGTCTATGCATGCTGCAACAGTCCTGCCCCTCAGTGTCTTAGTCTCTGCATACTGCAACAGTCCTGCCCTTCAATGCCTTAGTCGATGTATGCTGCAACAGTCCTGCCCTTCAATGCCTTAGTCGATGTATGCTGCAACAGTCCTGCCCTTCAATGCCTTAGTCGATGTATGCTGCAACAGCCATGCCTCTCAATGTCTTAGTCTACGCATGCTGCAACAGTCATGCCTCTCAGTGTCTTAGTCTACGCATGCTGCAACAGTCATGCCTCTCAATGTCTTAGTCTATGCATGCTGCAACAGTCCTGCCTCTCAATGTCTTAGTCTATGCATGCTGCAACAGTCCTCCCTCTCAATGTCTTAGCTCTCAATAGCACTCCATGTTTGCTTGTACAGGAGCATGGGCAAACCGTGCCTGACCACAATGGACACCTACCTTTGATACAACACTGTTTGAACCAAGCCACTGAGTCTACTGACTTGCTTGCTCTGGACAAACCTCCCCACTTGAGCATAAAGTGCTTTAATCGTCAAATGCCTAATCTTGTCCCTTTCTGTCCACTACCATTAACATAAAAAAAGGAAATGTCACGCTAAATTCCTTCTGTTTAAACAAAAAGTTGCAGGCCCCATTATATCAAGCAAGTTTTGAACATTGCTCAGCTGCACACAGTCAATGAACCCATGCTGGCAAGTCCCATAGCCCACTCCACAGCATATCAATGAACCAAATTCTGAAACACTCTTTTTTTTTCTTTTCTTTTTTTTCTTTTTCTTTTTAAATGAAGCAGAACGTATGACTTGTACCTGAATAATCTGTAATTTCAATGCATACATGTAAAAAGTGCCAGGTTTTTGCAGCACTATGACACAATCAGTGCATTGCTTCCAAAAAGAGTCCCCAGTTCCTCACCCATAATGTTCTAAATTTAAAGGCAGTGAAATGTGTTGCTATCACCAGGTGGCTAATTGTATGTTAATTATATGCATGGGGCAGACCAGTATACATAATCTCTTGTCAGCTCAAGAAGTGGGTAACACCTCAACCACTGTCACCCTGGCCGGCATGCCCGGCTCACAAACGGAGATGAAAGAAAAGCTAATGATTATGTGACCATTGTAGGATGACATCACAGCTAAAGAGCCCACCCAGGAAGTCGAAAGTGGCCCACTTTATCTGCCCACTTCCTACTCCCTTTAAGGCTTAATATATTGTTATTTTCCAAGCAGCCTGATAGTCAGGTATATGGCATATATCTTTCGTGTAGGACACATATGTGGAGTCACCATGGCCCCCACCATGATCAAATAGAAATCAGTTTTGTCAGGATAGTCAAATATCTTTATTCCCTCATTCTGTTATTTCCAGTTGCATACTTTTAAGAAAACTCCAATACTGAGAGTCTATTTTGCTCTCTAAGATAAGATAATACGGCATGGTGTTAATCAGCATAATATGATCATTTATCTTTACAGATAAGTTAATATTGGATAGTTAATCAGCAAAATAACATTAGTGATGTGTACAGCAAACATCGTATATAGATGCAGAGAAAATACAGTATACTGCGAGGCCCCTTACAGATACCAGAGAATGGATGCTGAAAAACTCGGGCTCTACCCACCAAATCTCAAACCACTGTACCTGACAAACAATTTCATTTGCCTCTACTTCTAATATATATTTATATGAATTAATAAATAAAAAAAAATGAAAAATTCACTAACTTTAAAAACAAGAAGCCTGCTAAAAAAGCTCGACTTCTATCATTGCTAAACACCAGACTAATTGTGTGAAATGGCCACAGACATCAATTCATGTACACAGGGTTTCATTTCTCTTTCTGAGACTGGGCTTTTGGGCAGTTGTCCAGTGCACAGCTGCTGGAGTCTGGGTCTTTTTAAAACTTCAAAAAATGTACAGACAAATTTACATTGTGTGGAACACAAGGCTTCCTACTTGGCACTGATTATAAGGCCTTAATGCAGCCTCCAATGGACTACAACAAAATGCCTGATCTTTATACTTGTGATAAAATGTAATGAAAAGAAAAAAGTAGATCTATGTCAAACATGATTCAT
Source organism: Hermodice carunculata (assembly GCA_964020975.1). Lineage (NCBI taxonomy): Eukaryota > Metazoa > Annelida > Polychaeta > Eunicida > Amphinomidae > Hermodice > Hermodice carunculata. Next base: position 28,284,366 of record OZ026630.1, read on the forward strand.
TTTACAATGTACAAATCCTGGTTTCTGTGAATAAACTGACTACATTTGGTCCGTTGATGGTGGTTCTGCTCAATAGTTTTACATGATTATGAGTAATCACTGCCACAAGCTGAAGGTGATCCATAAGCAATATATATGTGCCCGTACATGGTGTATTCACCCCTGGGTCTTCTCCGGGGTAATAATAAAGCTTGAAGAATTAATCTTCCAGATGCTTTGTGTCTATTTTTTCTTGCTGTGCAACACACAATATCCACATAGGTGCACACATACAATGAGCCAAGCCAAACCTCTTGTATTCATGTTGAAATAGTACCAACAAATGTAGACTATATTGTCTGAATTATGTGAGAAATCATCGAAGCCTACCACTATATTAGTCACAGTGGCCTATTGCTATCATCTACCATATCAACTGTACTCACCTCCATACAAGCCACACACATTCTCAAATTTAAATTAAGTACAATGTTGATGACAAATCCATCACGTAAATGATGCAAAATTGAAATTTGAAAGTTTTTATTAACAGCTTTCCAACTTTCAAACAATCCAAAGACTGGAAAAAGGGTTGGTACAAAGTTACCTTGCCATTGCCACTTCTTCCAATTATTCGCAGGTAAAACCTTTTGTGTCACATGCGGGTCTGACTGGAGACTTCAAATTCTTACCTGGTGAGAATGAATATGTTTCCTGACTTTTCCGTTTTCAAAATGACAAAATATATGAGCAAGTTTTTGCTGTCCCATTAAGGAAGTTGGTAAGTTTTATGTTACATATCAACTTTCTCATCCTACATGTAACTTGGACCATTGTCCTTATTCCCCTGACACATCATAACTTAAACCATAAAATACTGGCAAATGGAAAAACATAATATCTATATCTACATTATAACCTGAACCATAAAATACTGGGAAAAGGAAAAATATTATATCTATATATATTTGCAAATTTCCCTTTACGTTTTTGTTTGTTTTTTTAATTTATTTATGACAGTTGTGAGTGGCAGTGCCACTACTACTACTACTACTACTACTACTACTACTACTATGGTGGTGGTGTTTTTTTCTTTTCATTTTATGACAGTACATTTACAGAGCAAAGATGTGCTTACAAAGCTCTTCTGCACCATTTGTTCTCAACAGTCTGCAGTACACTACCAAATATACAGACTGGTCAACTCATGGCGTACAAGAGTTGCTGAGCTTGTCACAGCCATATGCAAGGTGAATTCTTGAGTGAAGTGGTCTCTCATCAGAGGGTGGTCTCTCCTAGCCATGGCCTCTCATGTGATGGCTCACTAAACAAGGTGCTGAGAACTGCCACAATTAAAGTTAACCGATTATTTTTCTTTCCAGACATATCTCAAACTGTAGTATAAAATGTACATGTGGTATTTTTGAACAATACAAATTTTAATAAAAATATCAAAGTTTTGCCATTTCAAAAGCAAAAACTAAAACAGAGACTGTTAATATATTTATAATAATCAATCTGTGTGAACTTTGGGCACATCAGATGTGTAAAACAACCAAATGTTATACATGCTGGGCACATCAAATGTGTAAAACATCTAAATGTTATACATGCTGGGTTGACTCTATTATGATTTGTGGTAATCCGGTAATCCTCCATAACCGATCACTTTGTACATATTTAAGAAACGTAGCAAGGGACTGGATGATCCTCTAACTACGCCACTGTCATCCCCACATACAGCTGTCACCAAAACCCCATCAAATGGGGTGTTAGTGTCATGTACCACAGCCCATCCACCTCTCCCCCATCCACAAATCTTGTCCCTCATCCCTTTCATGCATTTTTACCATCTGTCTCTTTCAAAGCTTCTGCATGTCTTTTTTAACATTCACGTTGTCTCACTTTCTCTGCACTTATGCATATTTATAAACTTAAGACTGTTACACTTTTTCCTGACAATTGTTTTAATGTCTATGAAAAACAATCATACATGTACTTTACTGACGAAGATTTGTGCTGCAACATTGTTGCAATAATTGCCTTTGCTTGGGCAGTCCGATAGAATGCATATTACACACTTTAAAAGTTTTCAGGGCATGGCTGCTTCTTGACCCTTGAAAAGTATATACCTCCAAGTCTATAATCCCCACAAATGACTTAGTCACATCATCACTCAAGCCTAAACCATAACTGTCAATCACATCTGGAGATTTATCAGACTCTGTTGATATCTCATGAGAAGATCTATAAAGAACACAGAATATAAGTCAGTGCAGAAGGTTCATGCACTTTTTTTTTCCTCAGTGGGCTGGTGATGTTTCAGTGAGACACTCAGAAGACACTTACCTGAGTCAGGAGACTGTAGCTCCATACATATAGGTGGCTCACATGCACTGAAGCTGCCACCAGCCAATACTGACCACAGACCACATAACAGCGCTACGTTTAGTAGGCATGCATGCTCTGCCCTGTAATCATACGGGCTCCCATCATTGGCAGATCATTACGCCAGCCCCGCATGCTATAGGCTCCGACTGCTGGCCACTTGCCCACAAATGGACTCCCCCCTTTTAACTGGGAGCACCAATAGGACATATCAGTTGGTCATGCCCCAGTTCTTACAACCTTGCTCCATACAACCAGGTCAGTGTGGCCTGCTTCTTCAAGGCTGCCATACCTGGACGGCATCGAGGGGCCCAGTGATAGGTGTTCTGTATTAGGAAGTGCTTTCATCAACACATGTATCTATAGTTGTGAACAACTGTTCCATCTAGCTATCTGACTAGGCTGCTTTTAAATTCTTCCATACCCACAGGCCCCAGATGTATACTTTCAGGGTGGAATTGTCAGTAATTTCACCTTAACTCTTGTGCATTTTTGAAACAGACATGAAAAAGATCAATCAGACCCACACCAATGCACACCTGATCTGCAGCATACTATGCATGCCAATATTTGGTTTTACAGGAAATTGCTCCATGCATGCACGAGTTTATCTTGAAAATATGGGTGACATTGTCTTTAATTGTGTCCTGTAAAATTACATTTTTCACTCCACATAGTACAATGTACCAACTTTTCTGCAAGTGAATCAATTATGGTCATTCAGTGGGTAAAAGATATGAGTCCTTATGTTACCATTGAATGAATAAATATTGATAAATTGCACCTGTGTAAATTTAATGCTGTGTTCTTGTCATCTTTGTCATTTTTGTGTGTGTTTTATTCCTGTTTGTGATAACGATTCAACAATAACAAAATGAGTACTACTTTCCTCTTCCTGGAAATCATTTAATTATATGCTAGGCAAGCAGGACCTGATTCTTTTACTCAAAATGGTTGACTCATGATGAACCATAACCAACAAAAGGGGACAAGAAGTTGGATGCATGGACTTGAGTATTAAGTCACTGAATAAACGTGAAGACAACCACGTGCTTTATTTGCACGGTTGACATTGTTTCAGGTATTCCTTAGGCTTTACCAGAAGAGTGAAGGCTAACCAACATGACAATCAAGTCTACCTTTATTTTTCTATCAATGATAGATAAGTAGGTGAAGAATCAAGCAAAAATAGTAACATTCTCACTTAATCATAGTTTCCATTGAACTGGGTGTTACAGGTAATGATAAAGATGTAAAATATACACAGAACTGGAAGGTGCTGGTCTGGCAGACCACATACTGGATTCGAACAAAAACAGAGAAATTACAAAGGTCACATGTCAGGACCTGGGGGCTACTGGTATTCACTACATGGAGGTGTGGTTGCTTTGGGTGTGTCACCCAACTAGAATGAGACAGAGGATATATTTTTGGACCAGTATTAACACAGGCTACGCATCCGTCAACTAATTGTCAGCATTTTGTTTCATACATGTACAAGCAACAGACGGTTCTGCTCTCACGTGCTTCCCACATCAGCAATACCTGGAAACTTAAAAGTGGGGAGTAAGGGAATGGTTTCAAATGGAAACTTAAAGGTGGGGAGTAAGGGAATGGTTTGACATGGAAACTTAAAAGTGGGGAGTAAGGGAATGGTTTCACATGGAACTTATAAGTAGGGAGTAAGGGAATGGTTTGACATGGAAACTTATTTTGCACCAAACTAATGGGCTAAAAGGTTGACAGAAAAGAATCAGCGAAACACCAACAATTAATTTATTGAGGAAAATATTACTCTTTTCTTCCCACTAAAACACACTTAAGAGAGAACTGCATAGAATGAGTGACTGTCTTGTGATATAGGTAAGCTGTAAATTCTTTTACACCATAAATTAAATTATCCTGCCCTATATTACATACATGGCCACTTTATCATCATAAAATACTGGCAGCAAAAGGGCCAGGGGAACAAAGCTACAGCAATTGGATCAACTGTGTCACATGGTTTCTTTAAAGATGTATGAGACTAAGAAACAGGAAAATAAGTTGTGAATTTTACATATAAATACATGAACTGATTTTGCAACAGTAAAATATCATAAACTGTATACTTATGAATTATTTAAAGATAATCAAATTATTTCTTTGCTGACAGGTATGTTGGTTTATCAAACAGATAAGAACCATGATTTAAGACATGCACACTACAGACATTTTTTCTTAAGAGATTGAGGATTCATAAAACAAGAAATATTACTCTGCAGCCTCTGCAAGGTTATTATTTGTAAAATACAGGAATGCATATTATATTGCTCTTCTTTAATTTTAGCTGTGCCACCAGGTCAAATCAACTGCACTACGTTCACATTATAGATACTAGAACTCTGTAAGTCAAGTCCTATCTTCTCCCTGTCCATTCTCTATCACTGCCTACTTTAACCATATAATGCCAAGACTTTGAGGAATTTAACCCTTATCTTCACCACAGCAAATGCAACAAAGACTTTTTTTCGAAGACAGGATATTTAGTCTGATAGATAATCTTTATGATCTTAGGCTGGTAATGATTAGAACACATCTCCAAGCCTGAAATACCCAGACATGTACATCTGACATCCACTGGTCAGACATATACAGTAAATTGCTTTAATTTGGCTGCATTTTTACTTTGCTCACTTTGCTGAAAGCACAAAACCATGATAATAAAAACATAGTTAAACAGTATTTTAACACTGTTTGAATAAGAATTATGTCCACAATAGTGAAATGTCAAAAACACAATAACCCTGAAAATATGAAAAGACGAAAATTAAACAATTTACAGCAATATAACCTCCATCCCACAAAACTACAACTATAGAAATATCAGCAGTATTTTCTGCAGGTAGTACCTACCTAGTCCATACATAGGTAGCTCTCTTGTGTCCCATGGAGAAATAATCACCCTTATATCTTAGCTTGTCAATATCACGAAACTTTTTTTTTTCATGTTTCGTTACTGTTTAAGCAACAGGAAGACACTGTCAATTTTTGTTTGCTGTCACACTAAGAGTCTACAAGCCAAAACTGGTTCTTCCCTCAAAATGTATTTGTGTACTGTTGTGTGATCTAAATTGGTAAATAAAATGAAAACTTCAAACAAACTTCATGAGGAGAAGTTAAGGCTATTTCCATTCCCCAGAATGCATTTTTTAATTCAGATTAACCCTTAAGTGCTGATCACAGCTATAGTCATTTTCTCGTTACTGTTAATGTAATGGTTAAAAGATTGACAATTCCTCATGAAGATACCTTTCATTCAAATACAAGCAAGTCTAGTCTAAAGCAAAAAGTCATTTTAGTAAACAGCTTTCCTCGGGGCACTTTGCGCGAAAAGTGCACCGAGGAAAGCTGTTTACTCAAGTCTTAAATCAGCGCCTTAGGGGTTAACCTAGGCCATCGGTTAATTTGATCCCAGAATAATTTGAGAACATGCAACAGCAGCCAGAATTTCAGAAATTTTATAGGACATATAGTACACCCTTGAAAATACTTATGTTTGGGTGATAACGCTTTTATTTCACACACCCTGTCAAGGCCTAGCACTCTGGGTGCTGCTGTCATCCAGTATGCTGCCTCTCCTGTGCTGTGGCAAGGGGCCCTGGGCCTCCTTGGTCAGGCAAGGGGCCCTGGGCCTCCTTAGTCAGGCAAGGCTCGTCTCTATTTACAAATTCCTAATAATGAATGCTTTAATTTTGTCCTGCTTATGCACTGTAGTGCTGTTCTATACCATGTTTTACATGATAACAGATTCAGTTGCATGCTACCATGAGTCAGACTTGATCCTTCCAGTCAGGCTTGGAGGATTACTCCAACTGCCCTCTAGTGGTAAAAACCAATACATCCATGGTGACAAGCAAGGAAAAACTGCCTTTCTTTCATGACACCAGTCAACCAGAGAACACAGCAGCTCTGTAAAATATCTTGTGTACAATTTCAGTGATCAAATTGTACAGTGTGGTCCCCAATCAGAATGCCAGTTTGACCAAATCTACAGTATGTACCTCAGCTATGTGAGTAGTTAGACTAAGCCTCTGCATGTACACATGCATGTGGCAATCTTACATTTAGGACCCGGTCTGTCATGTGTTGTCACTTTGGATGCAAATCCATGCAAATGCTGTGTCTATACCAGTAATGTGCATGTGCTGGGCATGCAAGTCAACATGGAGGGAAAAAATGACCTACAAATATACTGTGCCAGTGACTCAATGCTCAAACTATATACATATACATGTATACACTTATTTCCTCTTTTTATGCTGTCTGCTATTATGCTTAAACATTACTAAGCCTTTAGAAACTCATTTCTCTATTTGTCTCACAATTTCAATGCACATTTCTCTTGCATATTACATTTACATGTACAGTAAAACCTCTCTAACCAAACACCTCTTTATACTGAACACCATTTCTCGGTCCCAAATATATACTTCCAATGTAAGCAAACCTCTCTATACCGAACACCTCACTATACCAAACACTTTTTCCGGTCCAAAGGGTGTTCGTATAGGGAGGTTTTAATGTACAACAATCCTTGAATCCTCTTTTGTGGCCATGGCTACTTGTCCTGAACAACATCCTCTCCATGATGCAGCATCAATTCCAGTCCATTATTTGATCCACATAAAACACAGCATTTTGAATTACTTATGTAAAAACAAATTTGTTTACCTACATGTCTGATGAGTTCTGTATTTATGCTTTCTGGTGACGAGATTGTTGCTTCTTTCTGTACAATCCGTGTTAATAATCAATAACCACTTTTTCAATCATTTTTACCATAATACAGTGTTATCTCCCTATTAAGACCACCTAAGGGACAAGAAAATGTGGTCTTAATAGGGAGTGGTCTTAATTGAGGATATTATTTAACTAAGGATAAACAAAAAGGGCCTGTAAATTGGTGGTCTTAATACAGAAATGGTCTCTTTCTGGAGGAAGTCTTAATCGAAGATCCCCCTGTGCTTGTAATCAACAACCACTACTTTCAATAAGTTTGACCATAATTCTCATTTACATTCAATAACCTATTATTGCAATCATTTTAACCATAATTCTTATTTATAATCCACAACTGTTTATCTCAATCAGTTTGACAATGGTAGCTATAATTACCCATAATGAAGTTTAGTTTACATGTATCGACACACATCTTAATATTTACACAGCTTTATATCTGCCACTATGTAAATACATTTTTGCCAATTATACCTTACACATACATAGATGACCTATATAGTAAATCACTAGTTCTTACTCAGATTTATTAACACACAGTTTTGCCCACGTCACTGTGTTAATACATGTATCCTATAATGAGACTAAGTCAGCACACAATCTACTGGTGTCAATTCACACACTTGTTCCCAAACATTTTTTTGTCTGCTTTCTTTTTTTCACCAATCCATATAATTCAACACACATTTTACCATCCCATACCACTCTAAGTTTATAATTTATCCTTATTTCAATATAGTCCAATATTCCTCTCCCCCCCCCCCCCCCGAGGTGGGAGTGGGGGTTTAGGTTCTGTTATTTTTTTCCTTTCTTTTGTTTTATTTTTGTTTGAAATTCAAGGATGTCCACCATTCATAACATTCTTCAGCACAGCATGAGCTTAATGTTATCCCTGCAGTACACCAAGTTCAATGCGAGGATTACCAACCTCCACAGAATCTGCCACTTACTACCCTTCTTCATGGACTCGTAAACTGAACTCATTCCATACCAGTCCCTGATTTTCCCATATATATGTATATATATATATATATATATATCTCGATTTAAGACGATAATTGCATATTTAAATTCTTCATGAAAGCTCAAGTACAAACATGCCTATTGTCTTAATCAGTGGTTCTGGCACTGCCTGGCAAGTCATGCTGTAGCTGCCCTTGCGGCAGCTGCAGCATGACTTGCCAGGCAGTGCCAGAACCACTGACCAAGGCCTGTGACCATCGTATGGAATGAGTTAATAATCCCTTTACAGGTCAGAATAAGACTGAGTCAACAGCTTTCTTTGGCAGGGGTTGTGCACTCAACCTACACCAAGGAAAGCTGTTGACCTATGGCGTGCCATCATGGTAGGTCTGAAGTACAATTCTTGGCAAAAATGTTGACTTTTAACATGACATGTAAGTAACCACTTTAAAAAGACAATTTGCATCTGGGAGCCTTTGGCGATTTGAGCAGCAGAGTTAACATGCAACACACAACAGGAGTATGATGTACCATTATTGATGTGATCTCTTCCAGAATGGAGCTTGCCTTGCCTCCAAAGCACACCCAAGCTGCATATTTTGTCTACTCTACTAGGGTCTGCCCTACTTTGACAAGGTCATTATTTTAGCATTGGAAAAGGGACTCAGTTTCTAATTGGCTGAATCTGGCAAGAACTACAATGTAAGGCAAATAGTATAACAAACAGCCTCAGAGAGAACTACATGTAAGGTGAATAGTATAACAAACAGCCTCAGAGAGAGCTACAATGTAAGGTGAATAGTATAACAAACAGCCTCAGAGAGAACTACAATGTAAGGTGAATAGTATAACAAACAGCCTCAGAGAGAACTACAATGTAAGGTGAATAGTATCACAAACTGCCTGCAGAGAGAACTACAATGTAAGGTGAATAGTATCACAAACAGCCTCAGAGAGAACTACAATGTAAGGCGAATAGTATAACAAACAGCCTCAGAGAAAACTACAATGTAAGGCAAATAGTGAACAAACAGCCTCAGAGAGAACTACAATGTAAGGCGAATAGTATAACAAACAGCCTCAGAGAAAACTACAATGTAAGGCAAATAGTGAACAAACAGCCTCAGAGAAAACTACAATGTAAGGCAAATAGTGAACAAACAGCCTCAGAGAGAACTACAATGTGAAGCAAAAGTATAACAAACAGCCTCAGAGAGAACTACAATGTGAGGCAAATAGTGAACAAACAGCCTGAGAGAAAACTACAGTAACACATCATTCTTATTGATATCTGGGGAATGGATACACTGCCGACTGTCCTGATCTACATTCTCTTTGGTGCTGACCTTGACTGTTTTCAGGGACTAGCAACTTCTATTTTTCTTTATTTTACTTTTTTTTTTAGAGGTGAATAGTGCACTGCAACCTAGTTTCAAACATATTTTTTACTCAATATAAGTACACTGTAACAAATGGAGAGATGGCCTGGGTGGGGTGATATTCACCAAAATAAATTTTGATAATTGAAGATGTGCATCTGGTTCATTTTGTGCTGAAGTTCCATTTAACAATGAAAGGTTTTTAAATAACACCACAGGCCCACAATAAACTTCTGTTGTTGAATTACAACAAACACAGGATGGAAGCAACACAACATAATCAGGTGGAATAAATGACAAGGGCAAAGAGGCAGACTTAGAGTAGACAGTAGAAACAGTAAGAGATCTAACACAAAAAGGATTTAATTGAGAGAGAGAGAGAGAGAGAGAGAGAGAGAGAGAGAGAGAGAGAGAGAGAGAGAGAGAGAGAGAGAGAGAGAGAGAGAGAGAGAGAGAGAAGAGAGAGAGAGAGAGAGAGAGAGAGAGAGAGGAGAGAGAGAGAGAGAGAGAGAGAGAGAGAGAGAGAGAGAGAGAGAGAGAGAGAGAGAGAGAGAGAGAGAGAGAGAGCAGGCATGATTTGAGGATTTCAAATGAGACTACAATGTCAACTTTGTGTAATACTCCTTAAACAAACATTTTGTGACAAAATAAGTTTAAGTGTTTTACATACTTCCTGAATTTTTGCTCAGGATTCAAGTATACAACAGTATATGAAATTGCCAGGGGTTTTCTTGATCAATATTTGTTTTAGAATTAGGTAAAGCATGAAATTGATGTTAACACATTTAGGGTCCCTTCAAGATTGAAACGCCCAACTTGGAGAACTGAAATATTCATCTCAAAAAATAAATTGCCCTGCAACATTCCTGTTTCATCACTATCTGAATTCTTTTAGCCAAGGACTATATTCTCTATGTCCATTCCTGTCACTGTCTAATATGTAAAAAATCTTGAGTCACTTTCTTTAGCCTCATAAGTGTGTATTCTTTATTTGCGAAACACACAGCAATTGATTGAACATGTGTAGTAGTATTCACATTGGTGTTGGCATCTTCAGCCATGGAGACAACATTGGCTCTGTCAGTCTCCCAAGATTTTTCAATAGTACAAGGAGTTTTCTCCATCTTCAACATGCAAAGGTCGTTGAAGTCGCCTTATTTTGAAAATTTACTGACTTTCGACTGGGCTCCAGCTGCCACACCCTCCAAGATGCCCTTTTGCAATATAAACAAACCCACGTGGGTATCTCCTGAGCTTAATTTGGATCTAAGGGACTATGTGAAGACCTATGAGTTGAATTATGGCATCAACTAATTCTATTCTGGATGGCGAGGTACTGTTGGGGTTTTCCCCTTAATCATTAAGAGCTGTAACTGCAAAACAATCATTGCAACAAGTTGCAAGTGAAAACAGCAACGACAACACTAGGCCTATTGTGTCCATGACAGACAACAACGACCACAGAAGGCCCATTGTGTCCATGACAGACAACAGTGACAACACTAGGCCTATTGTGTCCATGGCAAACAGCGACAACACTAGGCCTATTGTGTTCATGACAGACAACAGTGACAACACTAGGCCTATTGTGTCCATGACAGACAACAGTGACAACACTAGGCCTATTGTGTCCATGACAGACAACAGTGACAACACTAGGCCTATTGTGTACATGACAGACAACAGTGACAACACTAGGCCTATTGTGTCCATGACAGACAACAGTGACAACACTAGGCCTATTGTGTCCATGACAGACAACAGTGACAACACTAGGCCTATTGTCTCCAACAGAAAGAAATTGTCCTGTATTATATATTATAGTACCTTGTACATGTACATGTATACTCTACTCTGGTCAAATAAATGAACTGAATCTTGAATCCTGCCATTTTTCATGATCATTACAATGATTTAAATCTCACATAATTATGCTCGAGACACTTTTATTTCTTATTAAACAAAGTCACACTGACCATCCTCCCTGTTAGGAGTACTTCCTTGTCCATACATTTACAACTGTATTAACTTTGGCTTATATCCCTTCATCAATAAGTCGATGAAATTTATGTACATGTAAAACACAATCACAGTTTGTTGGTAGTGTAATGTATGTCTCCCTCTGCCTGCAGTGGGTCTGACCCAGATAGCTGAAACTTGTGACCTACTTTTGTCATATCACGTGCTTCAAACCTGGCAAAAGCGTGGACTGTGTAAAGTTTCATCAGGTGTTCATGAAACACAAACAGTTGGGCTGTGTAAACAGCCCATGCATACTCAGCTGACCAAGACACAGTCACTCAAACATAAGCCCTGACTTCAGCTGAGTCGAGTTGAACTTCACCTACTGCTTGAAGTGACCTAAAATGAGCAACGCTGAGCTGAGCTTTACTTTGAGTTGATAATATTTAAGAATTGAAGATCCTTTCTATTCCATTCATCAGCGAGTGTTTGCACTTTTTGACACCTATTTTTCATGATGTCACATTTGTTATAAAGGAAGGTCATTTTTTATATTTACATTAAATATGACTTTCTATCAATATTAAAGGTAAAATTGTAACTGATACTGGATTTACAGAAGTTGATGAAATTTCAAAATTTTGTTTATTAGTGTGAAGAGCCAAGTAGCCATGGCTACCTTTTGACTGCTTAGGAAAACAACAACACATCACTTGTGCATGAGGCTACTGCATTCTTGGAAAAATGAATGTCAAAATGTTTCTTATTCTACTAATGCTAAAGCACTAAATGTGACTATGTCACTATGAAGCACCAAGATACTTAACCTAATGACCTAGTTTTACTTAGATCCCACCACGTTGCATCCCAAACCAAGTTTCAAGTGGACCCAGTGAATGATTTTAAATAAAATTCCTGTGTACACAAGTATCATGAAATATCTGGAGAGACCACTCCTGGAGATAACCATATTGTGGTCTCTCAAGACAGATGGTCTTTTATAAGAGTATAAAATACAATGAAACATACCACGTGAAGTAGCCTGACAAGGTGGTCTTCCAAGACAAGTTTCACTGTATTCAAATATTAACCATACTAACATGTACCCTTATTAATCATTTCACAATATGAAAATGTATTATAAATCAGGAAATGATAATAATAGCGCAACCAAATATACATGTATGATGGAGATCAAGTCAAGCAACATTTCCCTGAAAGTGAAGAGGACGCAGCAGGTAAAAATGAACAAAAAAATCACTGAAAATCCACAAATCACTCAAGTGTGACAAGTTGAACAAACTTAGCAGAGACCGATCCAAGGTTCAGTAGTCCCTGTCACGAGAGACCCCTGTCGTGAGAGACCACCGTCTTATGACAGACCGCTTTTCAGATTCCCAAGTCCTATTATTCCCATGTTAATTTACCTGTCATGAAAGACCACCTGTCTCATAAGACCACTTTTTTTGTCGCTGTAGGGGTGGTCTCTGGTGACGGATCGACCACTGTACAACTCCATCAAGTCTGAAGTGAATCTGGTTGATAGTTTTGGAGAAGTTGAAAATGCAAATTTCTAAAGCAATCTCTATTGACTCACATAGAACTCAAAAAGAATGCTTGCATTATTCGACAGATACCCAAATTGAAAAAAAAAAAAAATGTTAAAAATCAGGGATCCAGAGTATCACCATCTTGTAATCAAGTTTCTTAAACCCTCCCATAAGCTACATTTTCACTAAGTTTGAGAACAATCTGAGAAGCGGCTTTGGAGAAGTTGAAAATAGCTTTAACACAGAAAATTCATACAAAAATATAAAATTAAAGACAGTGCCACCTACTGAATAAATTAAGGTCTCGGGGTCTGCAGAAGTGTTCCTATGCAAGTTTGTAGCAATTGGCTGAGTGGTTTCAGAGAAGATCGTTTAAAGATTTTGCCAAAAAATTAACAAAAAAAATCATTAAAAATAAACTTAAAAAAAAAAATACTAGAGCATGACTATTTGAAGAAACTTGGTAGAGACCCACCCAAGGTACATCGCCTTGAAGTTTGAAGTAAATCTGGCGGATGGTTTTGGAGAAGAAATTTTAAATGTCAATTGTGGACAAAACCAGATGGATGGACAACAGCTAGATGCCCAACCAATGCATAATCTTAGCTGACAATGAATCTGTTGAGGTACAAAACCTGGACACTGAACTATTTAATTGGGACAGACCCTTGCAAGGTATACCCCCATTAAATTTTCAAAGGCATTCAATCTACATTTTTGCATGTAATTTAAAAATGTGAAATTGTTGATGGATGGAGCATCATAAGATAAACTGCATTGAAAAGTTATAGCCCAGTCAGGAATGTGCAACAAAACCATGCACGCACGGAAAACGCATTTACTATTCCTCATGGGTCAGGGCATAATTATTAATCTGAAAAAAAGTATTTAAAATTATCATTTTGGCATGTTCCTCTGAAAAATTAAGACTGTATCAGTTGTGTTCCTGTCTCACCCTGATTTTTATCAAAAATGACAAAAAAAATCAGTAAAAATCATACAGCAGGTGACATTGATACATCAGTATTTATGGTCAGTTTGAAGCGGAGAAGGCCAGTTGTAAGGCTTTATACTTTTTCACTGAAAATCACAGAAAAGTTAAGCAAAGATGATCACAATTTACAATCTAACAAACTTACATGCTGAACCAAAGCATGACAAGACAAATTAGATCAAGGTTAAAGAGTAGCACATGCAGCCTCCACAACCCAACTTAAGTTGAATGTCCATCCTTACCGCATGGCAATATTGAATTCAGACAATGCTCATAACAGGCAGTTCTTTTCCTGCCAAAGAGAAGGTAACTAATTGTCTGAATACCTGCCAGCTAATTAAACAGACAGGTAAATTCTCCCACTGATTTACTTCAAGTGCCAGTCCACTCCTGACTGTGTGCAGGAAGCCCCACACAATAGCATACAGTTGTGTGTCAATGATGCACGTGCACAATTGCATGCAGATTCTGGCCTGGAAGAATGCAAATAGAAAGTATAACTTACTGCCTCCATTGTAAAGCAAGTCCCTTGATGCCTGCTTTCTCAAAGTCTGCCCCATTGACATTCTGTACAATTCATGATGGGAGTTCTTATCAAATTACTATTGGTACTGTTAGCAGGAAGACTAAGCTTACTTATATATAGCATATGACTTCTTTGCACTTGTATCTGGTACATGTAGGTCTGCAATTTTTCTGTCTGCAAGTTTTTAGACATGAATTGTGGTTCACCGTCTGCCATGTTAACAGGCATCAACATGTGCTGCACTCCCAGTGGCCAAATGAAATTGCTATTTCCTTATCCATGATTGAAAAAAACAAAACAAAAAAAAACAAAAATCTCAAACTGCTACTTGTTTCTCATTTGACTGAGCTTCTTTGCAAGCGACCCAAACACAGACAATGAACACTCTGAAGTGGAATAAAAAAAAAATGTCTGGATATGGATGTATGTTGTCGCACACATGCACATGTATATCCAAATTCAACAAGTAATAACCGTACAAAATGAAAGTAAATAAAGTTGTTTAGAATAATAGCATTGACATAACATGCCAGATGACTGGATAACAACAGACTGAAACAATCTACCCATATAACAGGAATAATAGGAGAGAAAATGTTAATGGGTACACGAGTCATCTAAGGAACTTGATTTCAGCAGGTAAAACAATTGCTCCTGTGTACCTGTGGACATCTATTAATTGTACTGAATGACACCCAGTCCTGCCTACCTGCCTTGGAACCAGTGCAGGTTCAACATGAGCACAAAACCAAAGTGAAACTGTAGTGTGTTTATATGCAAGTTCATTGTGATTTACACTGCACACTTTAAGAGTAAGTGCTACACATATGTGGACACCAAACTGTCATATAAGTGGATCAGCAACATTAACTAAGTGGATTAGCCTCACCTGAAAAAATAATAATAATAAATTCATCCACTTTACAGGAAGTAGACTCCTAATATACCAAGATAACAGTGCATCTGCTGTGTGAAGGTATATTTATACTCTGCTTCTTCCACTTTCCAAGTTTAGTTACCAAATTGTTTACAAACACTTTAAGCTGTCCAATTTCCTACAAGTTTTTGTTTTGATTTTTTCCCCTCAGAATTTATTGCAAGTACTTAGAGACTCAGAAAAACCCTTACAATGGGTTATATCCAGGCTAGTGGTAGCCAGAGGCTTATCAAGATGGGGTTTGGCTGATGTTTTGCAGTTCTTTACTTTCAAAATAAAATTTGAACTTCCATTTTCTAGCACCTGTATACTGAATGAAAATTGTATGACATGATGGCTTGGCCAATGAAATAAAAACATGGCTTAAGTACCTACATGATTTTAGCCAAATTCACTACAACTACAATGTATATAATTTGTAGCAATAGCCAAAGATCTTTGGCAAAAGCTTTCAATTAATGCTACCACCCACTGGAGATCGCAAATAAATTGCTTACAAAAGGAAACTTAATGGAAGTGGATGGGCCAACACAAGTATACGTGCAGTGTGGATGGAATGTCCACAGTGAGAAAGCACGGGATGTAGAGTTAAAACTCACAGCAATTTCTGACTGCAATGCATAAAGTGCCCACTACACTTGAGGTAAGAGTATGCCAAGACCTTCTGCAATCATAAAAAAGCCATAAGTGCACCAAATAGATCATTTAAATTGGTGCTATGCTGCTAACTACTCTTGGTCTTCTTTGAAGTTCCTTGAGGTAACTGTTTACCCTAGCAAAGGTTAATGGTATTCTCGCTCTCTCTACATGTAGAAATTTGTACGTTAGCTGAGAATAGATACTGGGGTCACTAAAGTTGAGACTTTCATCAAATATTTTACATAGGATAGATCATTTGTACAAAACATTTCCTGTCTGTATTTTTAGAAATTTCCCGAGATAAATGTAAATTTGAAAGAAAAAAAAAACAGTCTATCTCACTAATTGCATGGGTAGATCCAAATTTTCCATGAATCTTCAAATCTGAAAGTATTAACCCTTTCAGTACTAAGACACTGAATTAACAGATTTACAAACATCCTTTTAATTTATCTTCAGCAAAATGCGCTTTGACTTCAAATTACACTGCATGATGCTCCTTGTGTTACTTTTTAAATTTCATTGTATCAACAGCAGCCCATGATATTCAGCTGACCAGTTTGCAAAGTAATTTTCTAAACTGTACTACTGACAATTTTTCATTCTCACCTTCAGAACAGTTACTTTTTATAATATTCATATTTCAAAATATCTGCCTGTCTGTATAAGTGACAGGCACAGTTCCTTTTCCTATTTTCTTGCTGCTTCAAAAAGTTCCATTAACATGTTATATGTGCGCTAGATACTAATTTTAAACAACCAAAATAAAATAAAAACTACAAATAATTTGATTTGCTTGTCAGCAAATCAGTCTGTGCGCATAGAAAACTTTTAAAGACTGCCTATTCAGTATTTATTTAACAACTGCAACAATATTTTTTTCATGCGACTGTGTCAAAAACTTATAAATTAAAGTTGGAAAGTCATCTCAATCTACTATATTTTTTAAGCTATTCAAGATTAAAATTTTGTGTATTTGCCTAATTTGCACAAAATCAAACTGCTTCAGCTTTGATTCCTGGTTCTTGGATGCAACTATCCTATAAATCTATCAATCGAAGTTTGAATGACACCTCAGTCTATAGTAGTTTTGAAGCTATTCAAGATTTAAATTTTATGTATTCACTTTACTTGCATAAAGTAAAAACCTACAACTTTGGTTCATGTTTTATTGAATGTCACAAACCTAAAAATTGAAGTTGGTGTGACAACTCCATATGTAAGAGTTTGAAAGCTGTTCAAGAATTCAATCTTGTGTATTCACCTAATTTGCACAAATCAAAATGCTACAACTTTGGTTCATGATTCATTGGATGTGGCTCTGCAACAAACCTACAAATTGAAGTTGGATTGATACCTCTATTTATCATAGTTTTGGAGATATTCAACTTTCACAGGTTTCAAGTGCTGTTAATTAGCATAATTTCAAATGCTACAGTTTTTGTTCACTGGCCATTAGATTGACGGGTGTCATAAACCTGCATATACTACTTTAAATTTTGTGTCTAACTGTTATAGGTTGGAGGATACACAGCTTTTGAAATTTTAATTGCCCTAATTTGCATAATTTTTAATGTGACATTTACATATGATGGAAATATGTCTGCTTTATGTGTATTCTGAGGAAATTCATTGACAGAGTTATGGCTGGATGAAAATTGAAAATGGCAAAATGACCTTGACGTTTCACCTTTAGAGGTCACATGTAAATTACAAAAATGTGCAGTGTTACAAACATATTAATGGAAGTTGGATTGGTTACCTGTACCTACAACAGTTTTGGAGATATTCGAGATTTAATGGCCCTAATTTGCAGGATTTTAAAAATCATCATCCCTCTTCATAAAAACACATGACTTCATGTCCGGAGTTATAATCATGGCAAGTTTGGAGTTTCTAAATGTAATATTGTCTGGTCTGACAATATTGTCAGACAAAGCTGCTGGTTAACGAGAGAGAGAGAGAGAGAGAGAGAGAGAGAGAGAGAGAGAGAGAGAGAGAGAGAGAGAGAGAGAGAGAGAGAGAGAGAGAGAGAGAGAGAGAGAGAGAGAGAGAGAGAGAGAGAGAGAGAGAGAGAGAGAGAGAGAGAGAGAGAGAGAGAGAGAGAGAGACCGACCCATGGGCCTAATGCTCTGCTGACCACCATCATCAAAAATATCATTTTCTGAAATATATTCAATCCACAACCTTGAAAACTTCATCAAAGTTGTTAGCCCTATTATGTATTATCAAACTTCCACATGATACATATTTGTGATACATTTAGCATCACTTGCCTTTTTCTTTATCAAGAAATTGAATATGTCCTTTTCTTAAGTGCTTAATGACCTTGAAAAATAAGTCAAGGTCACAATCTTTGGGTCATGATGAACCAAAAAGTAGGTCACCAAGTAGATTTTTGTATACAATGCAATCAAGTCTAATTTTTATCTGGATGCTCAATTCCCTTTGCCATTGATGTCCAAGCTACACCCTGCCATTACAAAATCACCTTTTCAACTTTAGAGGCCTGGTGACCTTACAAACATAAGTCAACACTACTGATATTATATACCATGCTCCCATTGGATAGGGTCTATATCCCATAAATTTGGCAAGTTTAATCCAATTACTTTTCGAGATATGGAACTTTATATCTTAAACACATTTTGGCTCATAATTTCCATCAAATTATCAGTGGCAACACAATTATCATAAGCAACTTAAGACTTTGACCTCCTCCATTAACCCGTTAAATTTCATGAAGATTTATCAAGTATTAACGATGCTAGAGGGGTCGCATGATTTTCACATTTAGACCCATATATCACATAATAGTGCAGGTGGTGCCAGTGTTGCCAACCTGGTGAATGTATATTTTTGGGAGATTATGAAATGATGAGCGGCGAAAGCAGCGGAGCCCTCCTAGGGGGTCCTGGGGGAATGCTCCCTGGAGAAAAAAAATAAAAAAATAGACATCAAAATAGCCATTTTTGTGGCATTTGAGGGTACTTGGATTCAAGTTTCATTATGCCGCAAGATGCACAGCAGTCAGCAGCTTAATTTGCCTTAAAAATATCGTTGTGAAAAGCATATTTGTTAAATTTTACCATATTCTGTTTTTAGCCATTTGTGGTGATTTTCGTGAGATTCTTGGAGTAATTCGGGTGTCGGGAAGGTAGACAGCAGGTGCCTGAATTTTCTGGAGACTCCCCGATAATTCGTGAGGGTTGGCAACACTGTGGTGCCATCAACATTTAACTCAACCTAGATTTTCATACATTTTATATAAGTTCTGAAAGTTATAAGGGGCTATCTTAAAAACTGTGGACTCTATCGTGCTCACAAGCAAAAAGTTTATGGATGGACAGACAGCCATCAGTGATTGTTAAGTTCTGCAACCTTTGGTCAGCAGAGGTAAAAACCCAAGGGAAGTGGGCAGACAATGGCATGATAGGCTACTGTTTGATTTGGGAACCAAAGAATCCAGTTAGTTTCACCAAATAAATCTACATTATTTCAACTGTTCGCCTCACATTTTCTCATCACGTGTGAAAATTGGTGTTTCATGCCTCTTTGCATGTCCATCTCTGGGTAAACAGACGCCCTTTTAAATTTCGATATAATTCCCAAATCCATTAAGCATATTCTCTGGACCTGAAAATCAACCAAACTGCACCAAGTGAAATCATATCCTTCCACTCCTTTCCTGCTTCTTTCCTGGTCTATAACTTTCTTGCCATAATCTCTAATATCTGTTTCTTACAGTGTACATATCCACAAACTTATTTCTGCAAACCTGTTGGGTGCCCTGACCCATCTGTTTTCAAAACCAATTTTGGCCAGCATAAAGAGGACAACCGTTTACTCTCTATGAGTATTATAAATGTCTTACCAAGGGCTAAAATTATGCCACTGTTAAATTCTTGAGCAAGAGTAAACTAAAGAGCTATTGAGATCCTCACAAAGTATGCATTGCATCCTGAGAATTAAGCCTTTTCCAGCCAAAGGCATATTGAAATATCAGGATTACTTCCCCCTAAGTCAGCAAAGCCTTGGTTTAGACTACAGACAAGTTGGGAGAGAAAAGGGGGAGGATGACAGCTGCAGAGTTGCATCAGTAGGAAAGTGACTGACATGCCTGCAACAGGAATTGTCAAGCTGCGACTCAGCAATGGCTTTGTGGAAAGATTTACCTGTCTTTGATTTCATTCTCTGTTGCCTTCTTAATGCAACACCCTTATAATGTTTAATTGTGTTCTCAATGGAATCATTATTGAACAAAGCAAAATGACAAAAGGAAAAGTACCACGTAATCTATGACCAAACTGGCTGGAGTTCCCACGCCTGGAGAAAGGGGTGTGCTGGCGGAACACAAGCCACACTATGGGGACTGGATGGGCAGCACCCAATGCCAACACATCACAGGATGTATAGACATAACACCAGCACCACATTGCCATGCACCTTTCTGGGTGACGTAACACTGGGCTACACCTGGTCTCATCTGGCTGCCATTGCTTCATTCATGCACGTGTCACACCCGCCAGCACGAGCCACAAATCCAAGCAGGTGTGCCCAGTCAATGCCCTGTCATCAAATATAGGTCAAGGCTCTTACTTTCAAAGAAATGTGTCTCTTCTCTCATTTTATTACCTAAAGATGCTGCTTTTGCAAACAGCAGGCATAATCTTTTGGTTAGTTGGTGCAATGCCACTCAAAATGACAATAGAACAAAGCTGAAGGTCAATGGACTGGTGGGAGAGACCATCAACCAGGTGACCCAACAAGTGCCTTCCTTCCCCGTCACTGCCTGCCATACTATGGACCCAGTCTGCTTCCTGTGACCACAGCCACGTGCAGTCTGGCATAATGGAAACATTTCTCCCATTCGATTTATCTGGAAATGTCTTATACTGGACAATGAAACAGTGTGAAGTGGAAGAAATTGCCACAAAAAGACAGTGTGTCTGTCCCAATACATGGGAAGTCATAATGGTCATTACTGCTATTGATACAAATTTTAGAATTCTAAATCTTGTAAAGCTCTACCTGAGAGTAAAATACATCCAACAAATTTCATTTCCAATGAGAGTGACTGCTCACTGACCAGCAACTGTTTAGTTTCAGCAGCCAAAACTGAGCTTCTCCGAACTTTTCTGCATTTTGCTGATTATGACAATTTTATCAAAATTCCACAATGACGCACTCTTCCACAAGCTATTGTTCACAGTAAAACAAAATTTCTCTTGACATATGACCAATTTACAGCAATATCAACAGTTACCTTCAGCAGATAATACAATGTAGGCAGACGATGCACTGTATCTATAGCTATTACATACAGCTATCAGCACAGAAGTTAAGATAGCTCCATGATTTCTCTTTCATTTCACCGATCTCATATCAGAATTCCATGAGCTATGTTTCACATTGAGGCCAACAACCAGCAATCTTATGAAGTGGAGGTGTTATATACTTTTGTCTGGAGCCTTTGATACTAGCCAGTGGCTGAGAACAGTGTCTGTGTGGTACTGTGGGCATTTGTGGCACCTGTATGGGTCCACATTTACACCTTGCGACAGATGGTGTATCCAATATCAGATGTAGTGTGTTTTGTCAATGGCTAAACACCTGAAGAGACTGGTCAACACAAGCTGTAAGACCATTACCACATTACTGCCTAATGCTTGGGTAACAGGGCCCTGTGTTACACAATGCTTACCCACTGTTAAATAACCATTACAGCCCTGTGTTAGCACTTGTTGCAGTTCGAGCCACCAATTGACATCCACTGTTCATTCTGCCCTAACACACTCTTACCTAAACTGTCACAAACTTACCCTCATTTTCCACACATATTCTAGCAGCTAGAGAGAAATTGCTTTTATTCTGGTGTAAAAGAACATTTGAGGAACAAGTACTTAAAAGCAGTCTGCGAATTGCTGCAGACTGGAGACCTCTCCATCAGGGTTAGAGTTCAGTAGTTGTTGGGGGACAAGACAATGAAGCACTTGTGGGAGCAGGGTGGCCGGCAGGAAGGGCAGGCAGACAGATGGTAGATGTACAGGAGGCACACCCAGTCACACACCCAGCCCAAAGACACCCTCACCACTGACAGTTAGCACAAAATCTATTTTCCTTTTTTTTCCTTTTTCAACATCAATAATTCTGTCTGCCGCTTTCTGACTGAAAAACATAATTTTCAAAAAGAACTTTTTTTTTTCTAAAGATCCATACTAGCCAAACTGTCTATTTTATATATATTTTTTCCAATATACATACACTATATTATTCTCCTTACCACCTTCCAACTGAAAAATGTGCAATTTTGGGGAAGAAAACAATTTTTCTCAAGTGCCATAATTACCTAATTGGCTTTTTACCTGAACTTTGACATATAATGTTGTTATAAAAAGCCAGTCTTCTGTACCTGTACAAGCTAACTTTCTTCCCAAGAAAAAATGGCAATTCTCTATGCAAATATGAACTACCTTTTTAAACTGAAAGAAATAATACTTTCCTGAACTTCCAGTGTCACCCATGTGGAAAAGACACCCAAAAAGAAGCTTTGTAAGTAGAGGTAATTAGTTGTAACATTTACAGATCAAGGCATATCTTAATTTGCCAAGACTGGCTCACAATGTAGTGGTAGCTAGGTTTAAATATCAAAGGTACTCCTAGTGGCACTTGCTGACAAGTCTCCATTTATACTACTGACAAAAATATGTTCCACAATGATGAGATTTTGAATGGTCCTTAACATTATACCTGTGCATGTGGAGAAGGAATGAGATTCCTGACAACAGTATACCTATAATGACCTAATTAAGTAGGCAATTAAATGCAGAGAGATGGAGGGAAATATGATCGTGGCTTGGTGCAGAGGGCAGTGCAGTCTTGTAATTACTGCTGTCATTCTACTCACAGCTGGGGTCAAGCCTCTGTCAGGCATGTATCATGCCACAGAAATCCTAGCTGAGTGAGTCGTTAACTTCATGTCCTCAGTGACCTTGGGACAGGTCAAGGTCACCCAGATTATGTAATACAAGAGGCCTGAAGGCCTGGTGCAGTGCTGACATTGCCATTGATACCCAAGCTATACCCTGCCATTACAAAATCACCTTTTTCAACTTTACAGGCATAGTGACCTCTTAAAAATAGGTTAAGGTCACTGGTATTGTATAAAATTCTAGCTTTGAACATTGTCTATATATCCTATAAATTTGTCAAGTCTAATCCAATTATTTTTCAAGATATGAAATTTTATATCTTGAAACACATTTTGGCTCATAATTTCTGTCAAATCATAGGTGGCGCCACTAGTCTCATCAGCAGCTAGACTTTGACCTCCCCCCACCCCCAAATTTGGTGAAGATCTGCTAAAAATTAAAGATGCTAGAGTGTTCACAAGATTTTCATATTTGACCCCTATATTGCATAATATTGTAGGTGGTGCTCCCAATATTGCAACGAACCTAGATTTTTGTACACCCTATTAAGTCCAGAAAGTTCCACTGGGCTAAACTGAAAACTGTGGACGGTATGGCAGTCACAAGATTTTCACATTTTGACCTGCACATTACATAATACTATAGGTGGCATCACTAACATTGATGTTGAGACAGATTCTCATATACTTTATCACTCCTAAACATCATATGGACCTATCTCTGGGGTGCAGAGCATTCATGCGATGACCCCTATATTCATACTGCCCATTTGACCTACTGAGATTAAAAAAATGTTATCATCAAAACATGCGCCCCACACCCAGCTTTCCATATGTGGTTTGTTTGTTCAAATCTGGTAATAACTGTTTGAGTTATTATAGAAAAACAATAAATTTGGACAAGGGCCAAACTCCATAATACCTAAGGTCCAAAATAGCAAGGACCGCAGGTAGCCGCTGCAGCGTCAGGGTCGTTTCCCAGTGCACCTTGTGGCAGGTTAGGTCGTTTCAATATAACAGCCATATTGTGCCATAGTTAAAGTACAGGCAAAATACATCACCAAAGTTGATCCTTATTTTCAAATGTACAACAGAAGTATTCACAAGGTACAATGACAGTCTACAATTACAAAGTTCCTGACTGTAAGTCAGACACAAGAAAACTGGGTAAATTGGATAAATACCCCTGGGGGAAAGGCGTAGCTTTCCACGGTTTTCCTCCAAAGAAAGAAAAACAGAAACGATGGGAGTGGTTGAATATAGTGAGAAGACCAGAAGATTATGAAGCAGGCAAATTTGACAGAATTTGTTCCAGACATTTTGTTGGGGGTAAAGGTCCGACACCAGAACACGAAGTGCCCACGTTATTTCCATATAGCAACTAGATGATTGCAGAAAAACAACGCACAACAAACCGATGGCAGAAACATGTGAGACAGCCGAGGATCGAGTGACCTACCCAGCAACGGAGAAAGGCCAGATGCCAAGTACAGAATGGGGATGTGATCGCTGCGTTGTAGTGGTAGCTCACAGTACTAGCTAATTTGGACCAATGGTATTACTGGGGCACAGTGACCCAAAAAGTAGATCACCAAGTACAGTTTTATGTACTATGTAATCAAGTGCAATTTTGATCTGGAGGCTCAATTCTCTTTGCCGTTGATGTTAAAGGTACACCCTGCCATTACAAAATCACCTTTTCAACTTTACAGGCATGGTGACCGCACAAAAATAGGTCACTGATATTACATAACATTCTACCTTTGGCCATGGTCTATATATCATATAAATTTGGCATGTATAATCCAATTACTTTTCCAAAAATGAGATTTTACATCTACAGAGATATTTTGGCTTATAATTTCCGTCCAATTATAGGTGGCACCACTAGTATCACTAGCAACTTAGACCTTGACCTCCCCAACAATCCTACTAAATTTGGTGAAGATTGGCCTTCAATTACAGAAGCTAGAGTGTTCACAAGATTTTCACACTTTGACCCCTATATTACATAATGTAGGTGGGGCCACCAATATCAAAAGGGGCCTAGATTTTCATACACTCTGTAAGTCCTGAAAGTTATACAGGGCTAACTTGAAAACTGTGGACAGTATCATGCCAACAAGCAAAAGTTTACAGACAGACATGAGCAGTCAAATAAGCTCTGTGACTTTTGGTCAGCAGAGCTACAAAGGGGGGAAAACAAGCATCATGAACTACTGAAGCCAGTATTTGCCTCTTATATGTATAGCATATACATCTTGTTCAGTAAACTTCCTTTTGTACTGTATTACGTCAACTTTCTATTTGATTTATGAATACATATTTGTTTACGAAGATATGTCAAAGAAGTCCAGAAGGTCACTACGTCATTTACGTTGTAGTCTGGGCGAAGGTCAGATTTGCACAAAAGGCAAACTATTTATATACTTAACCAGATATACAGAAAAAATAAAGATTGCACAAATTTTTGTTTCTAATATTGACAGAACAGAACATAATTTGTAAAAAGTTGCCCCACACTGTAGCCAGCTCTTCCACTATGGAAAAGATGGAAATCACATAAATGCTAAGGGGCCGTCCATTTTTGTCATCATTTTTGCCTATGAACAAAAAATTCATAACTTTTTGCCCCCCCCCCCCCAAATTATGACCAAAATCATCATTTTTTGAATGCCAAGCCCACCATACCTGGGTTTTAAATGATTCATACTTTATATGGAATGCTGTCCATGAATATAAAATGATGAAAACATGAAAACATGAAAACACATACAGGAATTATTACAAAACAAGATTTTATTTTATATAAGACAAAATCATGTCTTTAATCAAATTTCTCTTTGGTGCGAGTATGTACTAAGTACAAAAGCCTTGTCATAAAAAATTAAAGTGCATTTTGACACCTAAAGGGGGCCTGCAAATAATGCTAACTTTGTCTCATTTAAGTTTTTTTGACATTGACAAGTTAATAAATTTGATTTTTTAATTGATTTTAAACAAAAGTTATGACCAAAAATCATCATTTTAATTCTGACCCCCCCCCCCCCCTACGAATCTTTTGTTCATAGGTGAAAATGATGACAAAAATGGACAGCCCCTAACTGAACTTGAATTTGTTTGAAAAAAAAATGACATGTTGTTTCTTAGTGCAGTGTCACCAATGAATGACTTTTTCTTGGTATTGAGGAGACCTGCCTCTCTGTGCAAGGTAACTGGTCATGTAAACTCTTTGACCTGTCCATGTCTGTGCCAGTGCACCTTTAAAATGCTGGTACTTACAGACGTATATATAATGTGTTTTTTTACAGAATTCAGGAAACAGCTAATGGTCACATAAAATCGCTCTCACTTAATTTAGAACCACTGAACCTACATGGATGTTGAGCTTCCTGGGAACCAGTATACCCTGAGGATTCTTGTGACTTTATGACTCTGGCCACAGAATTAAGGCAAATAGCACTGCAGGTTTTTGGGTGACATGAACTAAGGTAGCAAAGATAATTAATAGTTGTCCTGCAGCGATGCAAAGAGTGTTTTTGTATACATCTGTGTGTGCAATGGTGGCCACTGTGTCTACCCTCTGCAATACAATATAGTACCTGTGTATATCTTGTCTGCAGGCATGCACAGACTAGGCATCTGTGTCTGGGTGCTCAAGGTGTGCGCTATCTTTCTCTGCAATTTTATGTCCAAGGGAATACCTTGTCCGTGGTCATGCCGAGACTATGCACATTCACAACAGTACCAAAAATATACAGCTGTGTGTCCAAGCACAACAAGAAATTAGAGATGCCAACTGTACCTCGATCATTAGGGACAATCCCTGAAATTAGCTGAAAATTTAACCAATATACAATGGGTGTCCCTCATCAAAATTGAGTACTTGCTGCTATATTCTTTGTTAATTGTTTTGTGTCCCTGATGATCTTGACTACTTGAAATGACACTTTCAGCATTGGCATCCCTGAGAAATATGCATCTTTGTAGCAATGGTACAAACTGTATGCATCTTTGTCGCAATAGTATAAATTGTACGCATCTTTGTAGCAATAGTACAAACTGTATACATCTTTGTAGCAATAGTACAAACTGTATACATCTTTGTAGCAATAGTACAAACTGTATACATCTTTGTGGCAATGGTACAAACTGCATCTTTATCTGTGGTGGGCAATAACAAGAGTACATGTACACACCTTTTCCGCAGATGAGTATGCACCATTGTCTGCCATGGTACCAACAGTATGTGTCTATGCATAAGTACACAAATGCATATATCATTGTTGACAGTGACGCTTTTGTTTCCACTGGAATAAATTATCAATCAAATGGAACATATTTGAAAGTATAAATATATTCTATCTAATTACCATTCACAGCACCAGTGAAATTATTTTTCCACCACTGTGACCAGTGTTGCAAATTTCTTCAGTCAAACATGCTACTATTTATGAATTATTATATAGATTTAATCATAAACAGTGACTGCATTGGCTATGGAATGTAGTGAAATTATAATAGGCACATAGGCCTATTTTCAATACTGAGACACAATAAGGTTGATCTGAGCAGTTTCCAAGTATTACACAGTTAATGATGTGACTCTTCTACCTCACATTATTACATTTGCATTTTACTTCCAGTTGGAGAACTGGTGGTTATTTCATCTCATAATGTAGTTGGGTCTGCTCAAAGGCCAAGTGTTCTAGTTTAGTGTGGATTTACTATACTTGATTGATTCAATGATTAATTTTTGATAGGCCTAATCATGCAAGTTAGGCATTGACATATGTTTGGTAAAAGTAGTTTGTGCTTAGCTTTAATTACATTTATGTAATGTGGGCTACATTTATAAGCAGGCCTATTAAGAAAGGAAATCATATTCGCTAATTCCGTAATACATCGCCAGGATGTGTGTGATATACAAACATGGTACCACCAGTTAGCAGAACCATTTGTCCAGGGATTAACGGCACCAAACCAAGTCTAGTGCTGGTTCCCCGCTGATGGCCCAATTTAAATAAAAGGCTAATAAAGCCTAAAACTTTCTTCTAAATTTCAAATTTTAT
The DNA here is from genome assembly GCA_964020975.1 of Hermodice carunculata. NCBI lineage: Eukaryota > Metazoa > Annelida > Polychaeta > Eunicida > Amphinomidae > Hermodice > Hermodice carunculata. Next base: position 28,312,465 of record OZ026630.1, read on the forward strand.
GGATATGATTTGTTCCTCATACAAACTAATTCTTCATAATGGTTCAGAAATCTACAGTCATTCAGTGAGTGGTACAGAATAGGACTTTGCTCTATGAATATCAGACCTGATAGTGTTCAAACAGTGCTTGGGCTTACATATTTGGGTTTGCTAAATTTTTTAAATAAATTAAGCTTCTCTAAAAAATTAAAGTTGTGGCACACTGCAGAAGACCAGAAAGTGGGCAGGGCACTAATTAGGGAAGGACACTTATTAAACACATATGGTATTCAAAGACCTTGTTGCCTAGTACATTTACACTGCTATATGCTTATCAGACCAAGAGATGGTGACTGCTGACCTATCAATCCATGTCGCTGTCTGCCTTTGTACTGCTACCATTACAAAGGCTTCAACAAACGAAAATGCCACTTAAAGATGCAATGTACTTCACCTATATACCACAGGTTCTAATTTTGTATGGGAAACAAGATATAACAGTCTCTCCTTTGGGAGACCACCCCTAGGGCAGGCCCAACAGAGGTCATACAATGCAGGAGGTCCTTCAATGGAGGTCAAGTAACATGGAAAAGACGGCACCAGGGACCTGATGAATGCAGTCTTAAAAAGCAGTTGGTCTCTTAATGCAGTGGTCTGCATATATTTAAACTGTTTTCATACTTATTCTGTATCTAGAATGAAGCATATGTAAAACAGTAGTTTCAGTTTAAATGTAGCTACTGCAGTTTTATGCTTTTATTTGCCAACATTTCCAGTCATGAAATTGGCACAACTGTACAGGAACCTACTGCTTTAACGCAATCAAAGAGCAACTTTTATCACTGATAACTGGTCAACGTGCACCAGTTTATACCCCTCTGAAATCATCTGTGGGGCCACTCAACAGTCTGCTCACGGCAAGACCAAGTGCACAAAATGAGCAATGCAAAAGAACGACTCTAATTGGCAGGACTCTCATACCAACTAAAATAGCCAAAAGACTGCAATTAAACTGAAACAGCATTCCTTTGATGGCAGGAATTCAAGTGTAATGTATTCAGTTGTGGACCAAATTCACACTGAGTGCAAAGCATTGGTGAACAATCTGACCATTCAACAAGAAAAACATATAAATGTAACCACTTCATGCGTGGTATGCAAAATTTAATTATAAATGTATTCTACTAAAAAATCAATTTCCCAGGTATTAATAATGTAGTTTTGGCAGCACTAAAATGACAAAGAGATTCAATCTTTGAAAGAGCACACAGGACATTGAGATCATGCTGACAGAGGAGTCAGGGGAGGGGACAGCTCTTAAATAGTCAGTCCCCAGACACCAATGATGCAGCAGGTAATTTCACGCTTGGTCATGTGGACATGCCATGATACAGGAGAGTTAATGGACAGTGCTGTATGACTGCCACACTGTCACCCAGCATACAGGTGCCTCTACACCAGCAACTCTAATCATCTACACTATTTTACTTTTGTAGTGGTTTTACTCAGAGATTTTGCAGTAACTATCAAACCATGAATTTATGGACTTGGCACAGAACTGTATGAAGAAAAGACAGTACAGAGTGCTCCGTCTGTATAAGGTCACTCATAACAAGGTGGATTCTGATATAACATGGTGGGTCCCTGGGCACACACTCAACCACTTCTCCTGTTACTTTGATGTTAAATGTTCCCTCATTATAAGGCAGTTTGTTATAACATGGTCAACTCCAAGGACCCCATCGTCCCTAGTGAACGGAGGGAGCACTGGTCTGGAACTATGGAGAAATGTGACCCTTGCAAATACAAGACTTCTGACACTCACACATAGGCCTGCCTGAACAGAACTCATATTCTGAGCTCACACTTTCTTGCAGAAAATAAACTTTCTTCCATCATAATTTAGATATGTGGTACTAAAATACTTGTATGTATTTCATTTTAGCATTAATTTTGACAACTTGAACAGTGCTGGTGCTAAATACTTTCTAGTCCCATCTGCTCTGTAAACAGCTCTGGTGGTTTACTGCCATTACTACATGTACCAAATAATTTTACACATTGATCTTTGACACAGTTACTGTGACATGCAAGTAAAATATCTGCTTGCATGAATTGCCAATCTGGCTTTCGTAAATCCAACAACAAGTGAGGGTTAACCTTGAAGTGATTGAAGGGTTGTGATAAGCCAGCTTGCATGAATGGATTAAATTAACTTTACATGTAAATGGCTACCCATTTTAATTTTCGGGGGGGGGGGCTCTTTGAAAAAACTTCGAAAACTTGCGCTAGCAAAAAGAAAAGAATTTGGAGCATAGCACACACAGCAAGTCTCCCAAGTTCGACCTCACTTTTTTGTAAATACGCACAATGCGTGTATGCAGATGTATATATATATATATATATATATATATATATATATATATATATTTACTTATATGTTAGGTACAAAGCAATGAAACCCGATATCTGTCTCCCAGCTCAACTTCGCCCTTTTTTGTTACAAAATCATTCACACATAAATTAACTCCTACACCTGGGAAATCTTAAATCTTATAATTATATAGAGTTGAAGTTTTTATGACTGGGCATTGGGTGCAAGGGCATCTACTTGTATGTCATGTGGTATCGTGCCATATATCACACTGTAATGTTCCTCTGCCATTACCCTGCTGATCCTGACCTGTATGCTAGATGTGTGTACACCATGGTCACTTTAGGAAGATCCCAGCTTGCATTACTTGCCACAAAGAAGCAAGTCATGCATGGACCTGTGCCATCATAAAAAACACACACTGAAGGTCCCCGACATCTGCCCCATCAACCTGCAGCCAAATTTACATGCAGTTCCAATATTGTTACTTTCTAGATTCTGTTACTTGAGACACATTCTACTGATGGCAACAATGTAACAAGAGGACTGTGACATTCCTATGCTCAGCTGACTTTGGATGCTCAAACTGAACTGGACCTGTAACCTTTGGAATTAATTAAGGTCACCTTTCTTTAAGAACATCATCATGTGGAAATATCTAAGTGCTGGCTGAATAGTTCTTAAGTGACCAAAGAAAACAGAAGCTAAACAGTTCTCACATAAATACTCAAACCACTGATTTCACTAAAGTGGTCATGTGATCTTGGGAATTAGGTCAAGATCAGCCATGTTTATCTCCCTCCTGTACAGGACCATCACCATGTGTGACATTGAAGTTGTAGTAGCTGAAATAACTGATCCAATACCCAGAGAACAGTGCAAGTAAGTAGGAATTGCTATGACCTTGGTTACAAGACATCAATGTCACCCATGTGTACTGTCAAGCTGGACCTTTGGGAGCACCATCACTATTTGCAATATCAGTCTTCACTCACACAGATCTGGAGATTTTTTTTTTTAAATAAGTGACAGTACCACCATTACCAAGATACAAGCCAATATGTCATTAGAATGTCATTCCAGGTCAACATTAACCAGAGCAAAGGAAACCCAATAGGTACTTTCCTGGTAATGTTTAGCAGTAACCATGGTCCCTAAAATCTACCATACTGAGCTTTAAGCTAATATGTCTGTTTGACTACTGAGAATCACTCCATGTCAAAATTAACATTATAAGACACCCTCTGGGTACTTTTCTCTGAGTGATGAATAGCAGTCATGGGCCTAGGATTCACCATTTTTGAGACGTAGTAAGCCAATATAGAAATTACAGCATACCTTGTTGAACAAAAGTATGGGCTAGGGATCTCCAGAAGTGTCCTTATTCAATTTCAAAGCAATCGGCCAAGAATTTTGGGAGAACAAGATTTTTCGTAAGACTTAAAACAAAAAAACAAAAAAATTAACAAAAAATTCATTAAAAAATCACAAATTTACTGGAGTGTGACCACTTAAACTTGGTAGAGACCCACCAAAGATAGATGTCCACCAAGTTTGAAGGGGGTCTGCATAGCTATTTAGGGATTAAGTAAAAAATTTGATATTGTTTGCAGACCAACAACGGATGCCGACAGACAAGATCAGCTCAGCTAACTGATAAGTCCCCTGAACTAAAGATAGTTTATTGTGACAACAACTTGATACTATGTTTATCCTAAATAGGCTCAATGCATTATGGAGTGCATAAACTTGCAACTTTATTTAAATCTTAACTAGTGGTCTGTTTGGGCTGTATGAAAGTTGCCTGCAGACTGATAGAGCACACAGTCTGTCAGCACTGCTCCTGCCTGTCTGACTCACAGGCAAGCCTCTCTCCACACGGCTCCTTTCATTGCACCCATGCATCAAATAATTTGGCTTGCTTCCTGAAAACCTTCACTTGGCAAAGTTCAAGTTTGGGTCAGCCTGCACTGTGCCTTGGCCTGCTATCATTGAGGTCTGTCAATGACTGGTCTGACTGCCCCATACATCTCTTACAGCATTCCCTTGATGTGGCATGCTGATAAAACAACCAGTTAACAACCAGATAGCCCCCTTGTATCTCTGCAACCTACACAGCCAGGGCTCTTCACAATCATTACAGCACTTTCAACTTAACCTACCTGGCTGATCTAGAGCAAACTTGTGTAAGCCACTTTTTAATTCCACAAAATGTAGTTTTGTTTCATGCAATGCTAATGTGCCTCCTTTAACATCAAGCAAAAGCTTGAAATATTTCCCATAAGGGAATATTAATTTTCATGAAATGTTGGTTTGTTGTTCTGAACAACAAAGTGCCTGGTGCCATAATACCTTGCCATGAACAAACTGTACGAGCTTCCGCTAGCTCACCTAAATATCTTCTAGATGAGCTTAACTCATTCCATACTATGGTCACAGGCCTTGGTCAGTGGTTCTGGCACTGTCTGGCAAGTCATGCTGCAGCTGCCCTTGCGGCAGCTGCAGCATGACTTGCCAGGCAGTGCCAGAACCACTGACTTAAGACTATAGGCATGTTGGTACTTGAACAAAAGCATTTTTTATGAAGAATTTAAAATTTTCAATTGTCATTTTAAATCTAGATAAATATACGAAAAAAACAGGGACTGGTATGGAATAAGTTAATTAATGAACAGCTACACATAGCAAGTTATTATGCAATATAACTTGAATGTGTGAGTGACCAACGTCTGACCTGCAATCTTTCAGGTGTGTTTGAACGGCAGCACAAGTGATCACTGGCCAAGATGACACAATCATAAAATCAAAACACGGCAACTGTGTTTATTTCTTCTTCACATATCAAAAAGTCACTTCACTGCACTCTGCAGTAGAATGGTTTCAGGCAGATAGTATAAAAACTGATGAATGATTTACGTAAATTCTATCTGACATCATAACCTGGCAACTGGTCATGGTCAGTTTGATGACATATGTATCAGATCCATTGCCTCCTCAAGCCAATTACTCCCAAATAAATTGGCAAGATAGAAACAAGATGTAAAGAGTTGTAACCAGGTGTAGGTCAGAATGTCATGACGGATACACCTACACCTCTCACACCTCTCCTCCATCAGAGATAAATCAACAAGCACAGGTTTACAGGTCACTCGAAAATGTCGAAATTAACACCATAAATGTCACCAGATAAATTTGGCAAGTCAAAGTATTCATAAAATGGACACAATACTTTTATCTGGGTGGGTACTATCACAATACACCCCATTCTTCTGTATCCTTTATCATACATTTTTCTCCATACTTATCAACCTTTTGGGAACACACAGTGACACTTGGCAATTTTGTTTCTTTGTTGAAAGCACCGGGTCTTTCATGACAAGATATTAAATATTTACTCATAATAAATATGACAAATACTGGTAACGAGACCAGAACTTGAACTCGAACAAAATTGAGCATGCATGTACATGAACTTGAGACAGATTCTTTGTTTTTCTTACAGGTAACGTCAATGAAGTACTAATGGCAAGGAAGTCTATTGAAATGGCCACACAATTCCCAGATCCACATGAATAGCTTTGCATGATATGGGTGTATTGCTTTCATTATCACAATGTCAGTTTCATGTCAGGTATTCAACATCATTATTTATAGATTGGATTGAAACAGATCAGAATGTTCATCAGCTTCTACTTCAGCACACCACGCCTATTCTAAATGCATGACCAAGCCTTTAGCTATACATTGAAATGTTCTCAGTGGTACCCAAGTCTGTCAACTGTCAGTATGGATTAGTGGCCTACATGAGCCCCCCAGGCAAGGGCCACAAAGGCCAAGTGAAGTTATATCATAGTGCAGGCAAGTTGACCGGAGATCTTCCACAGAACGTGATCTCTTGTGAAGAAGCCATATTATCGTAGGTATATAGAAATAACAAGGTTGGGGTGGATGGTTTCCATCAGCTGGTCACTTTCAGGGAAATCTACGTCCGTTACCAAGGCTGAAACATGGCAGTAATTACAGGAGCACTGCTGGTAATCATATAGCACCTGCCTTGTGCTATCTTAGCTTCCACACAATACTGCTTGTGACCTAGAAGTCATGACCCCGCCACCCCTTATACCTAATACATACGCAGATACCACTCACCTATAATCATATTTACACCCTTCAATGTTATCTCAAGTATTCATGGATAAGTACATTGTGCTTCTAATAGAGACCTGTACACACTGCTGTTTTGCTAATAGTATAGTGGAGATGAAGAGAGGTTTGCCAATACCATGAATACTAAAGGCAATAGTTGTACAGGGTCTTCATTTTTCACTCATTCAGTGTGGTAATCACAAAAGACAGCTCACCATCTTGCTTTCACAAACAAAACATATTATTTTGAGTGTTTTGTATATGACAGCTGACAGAACTTGATCTACTGTTTGTAACTCTGTCGTCTCCAGGCAGCCTGATCTTCTGCAGAGGCCCTCATACTGGCTATATATCCAGTGGTAACAGTAGCAAGATACAAATCACCAATACATCTAGTATATGACAGAAATGAACTGCTAATTTCCTGCCGTCCACTCTACCTTTTCTGTCCGATACCATAATACACAGAGGCTCCACAGCTTGTATGGTTATTATTATATACAAATACCACTGTATATGTATATGTAGCAATAACATTTTCCCCCTTTTATATTACGTGGTGGGGAAAGGATGTTTAAAAATTAAACAAATTCTGGGTACACAAAATTTTAAACTTTGAATATATTCAAAACAATAAAATTTATAGACCTAACTTCTATCTATACATTATTGACTATTGTGCATCTGATGAATATTGAACAAAAAGTACACATTTACATATTTAATTTGACTCATTAGAAACTTTAAACCTTATATATCTTTTAAATTATAAAAGAAAGGAATGCTATTTTAACTTCCATATATAGGCTATTGGATGTTGGTATTTACTAAATATTGAAAAACATAGCATTTCAATTGCGTAAATTAGGTACATTTCAAGTTTCAACTTTTGAATATTTTCAAACCTCAAACACACATGTAATGCCATTGGAACTTCTACACATCTGTTATTGGCTATTGTACATCTACTGTTCACTGAACAACAGTCACAGCATTTAACATCATGCTAATAAAAGGCACTCAAAATATCAAACCTTCAAAAGCTAATAGAGATGCTACTGCTGCTTCCGTCTAAATGTTTTTGGCCATCTTACATCCTATGAATAATGAATAAAAGGTGTCACATTTTTAACAAATTGCCATGGATGTGAACTGTATGTAGTGAATACAAGGTCTAGCATTTCAAACTGCTGTCAACTGTATAGCAAATAAAATATTTAGCATAGCAAACAATTTGCCACTGATGTCAACTATATTGTGAATAAAGGGTGTTGCATTTTAAACAAGTTGCCACACATGTCAACTGTATAGTGAATAAAAAGTGTCACACTTTAAACAAGTTGCCGGTGATGCCAGCTGTACACTGAACAAAAGCTGTAGCACTATAGACAAGTGGTCCTAATGCCAGTGGTATCTCCCATCTACAGTAATCTTTCTCCAAGTAGATGTATCTTCTTTCCCAGAGTCTAATAATTTTCTGTACATAATTAACATAGCTAGGTGACTACCCAAACCCAATCATGCCACAGCGTACCTACCATCCCAGGGCTATCTCCATAAAATTTTCTGATGGTCACAAACTACAATTTCTGAGTAACAGCCCAAAGGAACACACGTGAGTGAGCTGAATACACTTTGCTAATTACAATGTAATAAAGAAAGGAGGATAATTAGCCAAAGAAAACAATGCTAGCCCACACCTGTCATGGGAGGTCTATTAGCCAATCAAGTTTCACATGGGTCACTGCAGAATGCTCAATGAAGAAGTCCTAGAAAGCCTCATAATATCGGACGATCTTTCCACATAAATTAAAGGAGGAGGAAGAAGAGCCAATAAGATAATTACATAGTGGTCCTACCAAGCAGGAGCTGCTTCAAGGGTTCTTTTCCCAGACAAACATTCAGGGGGCTCACCACAGGGGCCACTCAGAAACATTTGGAAGAAAGTCCAAGAGTGCTTGATAGACTTTGCTAATTTAATGACAATGGAGGCTAATTATTCATACAAAACTATCAAAAGGCACACCAAGCATGCAAGGTTTAATATATCTGTTATGAAAATTAAGATGTCTTGGCACAACAGCCTCAGAGAGATAGCCCAAAACTATCTTGCAGGCAGACCACCTGACAAGAGTGACAGAGCCCACTGCCACATCCCTCTGCATCACGTCATGGGTGGCACAGAAAAGAACCAAGCCAAATTCCAAATCTAAAACATTGCCGAAAGTAAGGTGGAGAGAGATACTGCTCAAACTGTCATCTACAGTTCAACCTGGCATGTACACAGATTTGCCCGTCAGCAAATATTCCTGTCCAGTTTATATTTGTGTTGCTCCTGACAAAAGAAATCTGATATACATCAAACCATTCCCACTAATGACTAACACATATTGTAAGCATAATTTCAAACATCAAAACATTGTCACTAATGTTTGACAAATATTGCAAGCCACATTTCAAACTTTTAAGCTCATCATAGGTACAAAGTATCAAAATGAATGCTAAATGACTTGTCTACTGGTCAAGCAAAAGGGACACCTTTAGATGAAATATGTTCTATCAATTGATACAAACAAGTCCTGAGAGAACACCTGTCTCTGCCATCTATGTCAATTTCATATGTGGCCACTGTCTCAATGTGAACTGGTAAGAATCTGTATTGCGATCATTGTAGCCACCGTCAAGATATCCAAACGTAAAAATCTCAAGTGTCACAAATATGGATTCACATCAGCAATATCTTCTACTTATTTCATTCAACCATTTAAGCATAGCCTTGGACAGATTCACACACTGATAAACTGTTAGATGATATGGGTTTTTCTTTCTCTGCCTTTTTTTTTGTGTGTGTGGGTGGGTGGGGGGGGGGGCTGGTGAGCAGGTGGCTCACCCAATACTGATCTATTTCAGAATACAGTGCATCCTAAGCCTATTTCATAACTGCTATTCCCAGTGAGTTCATATTTTGCTGGTAATTAAGTTGTTGAGAGACCTTGGATATTGTAAGAGGAGTACCATACTGGCACATCAAAATGCCACCTGCACATTATAGAAACCACAACTTTCTTGCTATACACATGTATGCTTTAATAATCGTGTATGCTTTAATAATCGTCACTGACAAATAGTCAGTACCCAATGAGACAGCTGATACAAAGATGTTACAGCCAAATTTCACCATGCAAGGCCTTAATCACTACTTTGGTATTGCCTCGTAATTTGACTTGCTTGGCAACACAAAATCCATTGACCATAGCCCAGTCATTAGTTTTGGTATTGCCTTGCATCAAGACTTGCTTGCCACTATAAAAACCAATTACTGTAGCCTAAGGTCACTGGTTTAGTATTGCCTTGCAGTCATGACTTGCTTGGCAATGTAAAAACCAATACATCCAGCCTAAAGTCACTGATTTTGTATTGCCTTGCAGTCATGACTTGTCATATGATACAAGAGACCCATGCGCCTAATGCTCTTCTGATATATAATCTGATGACCGTCACCAAAAAGTCATTTTCTAAAATGCATTCTGTTCATGATCCTGAGATATTAGTCAGTTGAGGTCATCCATATGATGCAACATCAAACTTCCACATGATACACTGCTGTACTGCTGGCCTTATTTCTCAAAATGTAGAAAATCACTGTCCTTTACGGCAGCCTCAATGACCTTGAAAATTATGTTACAATCACTCAAAAATCAATAAAATTTGATAATTGGCTCAATGCATATTTGTGGTATATTTCAAAGTTGTATCCTGATTCATAATAAAAAAAAAAGTGGATTTAATGTACTTCTTACAGTGTAATGCAAGTTTGACTTCCTACCACCAGTGGTGCCACCATGACTCCACCACTTCTGTCTATATCATGTTTCTGTACTGATATATTGATACCAGTGTACACATTCAGATGTGGTGACCATAAGAAAAAAAAATTCCTGGCATGCATTCCCTCTGTGACCTTGAGAAAGGAGGTCAGGGTCATCCATATCAAGCAACATAAAACTTCTACATATGATACACATTTGTGGTGTATTTGGAATGAAGTCAAGTCAGAAGTTTTGGTGTTGCCTTTTATCAAAACTTGCTTCACCATGCAATGCAGAAGCCACTAACCGCACCTTAAAGTCACTTGTAAGCCACTAATCACACCCTAAAGTCACTAACAACAGCCTACAGTCACTTGTAAGCCACTAACAACACCTTAAAGTCACTTGTTTTCTATTGCCTGGCTGTCATCACTTGCTTGGAAATACACACCCCACAGCCTGACCACTCAGGAACCTTACTAACATATAGCCAGAGATGAGTAAAGCAACAGTACCTAGGAATACTGGTTTAACCCTTTCCCCCTTATATTAAGACTGAGTCAACAACTTTCCTTGGCATGGGTTGGGCACTTAATGCCCAACCCATGCCAAGGAAAGCTGTTGACCTGGGTCATGTTGTCTTGACAGGTCTCATCTTCAATTCTCAGTCAAATTGTTTTTCATTGCTGTTGAAATCAGTTGAAAAAGCTGAAGCAGACGACATTTGACCACCAGCCGGTTTTGGCCAGTTTAAGCGGGAAAGGGTTAACATATTTTATTTCAAATGAAATACAAATAGGAAGAAGGGCATAGCCCTATATTAATCCTTCTTGTAGAGAACCTAGGAATATTATATATCTAAACACTGAAACTAAATAATCTTTTTCAAAACTGTTCATTTCACCAACACATCAAAAAGTCATGACACTAAATTTGATGTAAACTCACATAAATGGGTCTGTGAAGTGATACAAAGGTTTGCAACACAGAGGACACTTTCCTTTTTCAATGTAAATACAGCTGCCCATCCTCAACAAGGCAGCTTCGCAGCACACAAGAACTTGAAACCATGTGACATAACATCAATATCAAACTTTCATACATATCAACGGCCTACAATGGCTCATTTGTATGGTTTTAAGTGACCTGCCTGTTGTCTGTGAGAGTGAAGGAGCTTGTCACTCCATTCATTAAGCTGGAGCAGTGCATACCCCAGCCAGACAGCAAGGCATGCCATTAGGTCTCATGCAATCAACTAGTGTCACCTGTGCCTAGCTGTTTACTTTCTATGTGTAGTGCTGATTGTCTTAACTCTTTAAGTGCCAATCACATCTAAAGTCGATCTACTAAAGTGAAACAAGTCAAAATTATCATAAAGATCTCAGATTCGTATTCCTCGTAAAAAGACCTTTCATTTAAGTACCAGCATACCTCTGGTTTCAGAGAAAATATCGCAGGTCAAGAGCTTTTCTCAGCATGCATTGGGTGCAATGGGCCCAATGCACACTGAGAAAACCTGTTGACTTGGTCCAAAATTTGGCACTTAAAGAGTTAAAGCTGTGTATGATTCACAGCAAATATTTTAATCACTTTGTAGACTGCCAACCATGTATTCTCTAGAAGGAAGTTATGATTCAATTATATTAAAACATTTCTGCAATCCAGAAAAAATATGGCTAACAAAGCACAATTTGTCACAAGTGTTAAAAAGTCTTAAACAATCTTCTCACTATGCTACACGGTCCAAACATAAAACAAACCAACAACCTATTTTTTGGAGAAAGAAAAACTACTTTATCAGCAATTTCACATACAAAACACAGCTGGTGACAGACCAAAATATCCCATTGTACTGGTGGAATTTAAGGAAGTGCTCCAGTTGCATGTATAACAATGGCATGTCCAGCAGAATGTAATTGGTATGGCACTGGGACGCACGGTCTTCATGGCCCAGGTGTCTACAGACCTGTGCTGTGACACCTGCCAGCAACTCAGCCAGTAACCCTTCACACTGTTCCTGGTCTCAGCAGATTACTCAAACTAATCCTGCCACTTGAAAAAATTAATATATAGGTTAGAGGATAAGAAAGCTCACTTGACAGGTATGGGGGCTTACTTTCACTGGTTTCAACTTTAATTAGGCCTTTTGCCCTCACAGACAGAATACACTGCTGTCACTCAGTAATGCATGGTACCTTCTCGAACAGCATTCATTCACTGCTTGATGCATGGCTTGATGGCAATATAGCTGTACATTCATGCCTGGGTCCTGTCTGTTATGGGTTATATCTGGTGGTGTATGGACTGTATTCTATCTGACAGGCGAAAGGTCCCTACAACACACAAACATAGCTGTGCAAGAACTCCAGTTTAATGTTTTGGCAAGGTGCTGCCAGCCTGCATCTTGCCATATTCATGTTGGACCAAGTATGTAGGGCAGCACCAATGTAGGGTAGTAGACCACGGTCAGAGAGTGTATACAAGCAATAATCACTTGAAAGGGCCTATCAGTAGTAGGAATCTCCATACTCTTCATGTATATAACTAAACATATATACACAGAGACAAACCACAGACAGCTGCCAGAGCACAATTCCAGTCCTGCTGTGTCCACACTTCATTGTGCCAGAACTACATCATGCAGCCAAAAGTCAACACAAATCTTCAAGTTGCAATAGTGTCCCTTCCTCATGACCTGTACACCAGGGAATCAGAGACAAACTTGATAGCAACTCAAAAGGCATGACATCATTGCATTTACCAACAGGCCTGACCTTTGACCAGAATGCACAAAGTTACCATTCTACCAAATTAATGAATAACCTTGCAGACCTGCTAAAGGTACCCCAGGATTTGGGCAATCGGGATCCAGCTGCCCAAGATTGAATACCATATTCGGATAAGGCTGTCACTTCACTCATTGAATGAAATTTTGATGACACTAATAAGTATAATTATGATTATTTCAATCATAATTATACTTACTTACTCCAGAAAAAGAGTTCATTATAATATATATGATACGGACAATAAATAACTAAAACATTATTGACTGTTGTGAGACTTTTATTCACATTATACTCATATTATCAATAACAGACACTTTGTATTCAATGAACTCCGAGACTATCAATTAGAATGAATATTGTGAAGTCATTTCTGCCCAGAATGGGAAGAAGGGTATATCCTCATTTGTAGTACTTAATGAGGAATTTTCAACAATATAGCCAGCACCTGTTGTCCACTGAAGAAGGCTACCAGACCAAAGCTAGTAGAGAAGGGGCCAATCTTAAATATGTATCAGTCTTTACTGAGTCTGAGTGATCTACCTGTTGGCAATGTACTGAGTCTGAGTGATCTACCTGTTGACAATGTACTGAGTCTGAGTGATCTATCTGTTGGCAATGTACTGAGTCTGAGTGATCTACCTGTTGACAATGTACTGAGTCTGAGTGATCTATCTCTTGGCAATGTACTGAGTCTCAGTGATCTACCTGTTGGCAATGTACTGAGTCTGAGTGATCTACCTGTTGGCAATGTTCCTTTCATTACCAATATTCATAAAGAAAACATTGTTGCATATCCTCAGTAAAAATTATGACAATCAATCAACAAATTTAAATTTTTGAATATTTAAGATGCTGTCTGTATGCAGCTGGCTAGGTAAACAAACAGGGACACGCTATGCATGCACCATGAATGCCAGCTGTAGAATAAACATACCAGATTCCTGGTCATTTTTAGATATGGTATAAACAATAAATGATAAAATAGCTTTGCTACTTTAAACAGTGAAATCTGAGCGACAGGCTATAATTTGTACAGTGAAACCTATCTTCAGAGACCATTCCAATAAGACTACCTGTCTTGAAGGGCCACATTTTCAAGGTCAAACTCCCAGTGCTTTTCGTCCAATTCAGACCTCCTATGAGAGACCATAATTTGATGGTCCCCAGGAGGTCTCTGAAGACAAGTTTCACTGTATAACAAAATAATTATTGGTTCCATACATATAAGGGTGGCACAAAAACTATACAACCAGAAATGCAAGAACAGCCTACTAGATGTTACACGGGCCTGGTCCGAAGTAGCTGAACCTCTCCAGCATTGAAAGTGACAAGCATGCAGCCAAAGTAAAAAAAAAAAAAAAATGCCAGGATGCACAGAAACAGCAGACGATTGCCATGAGAAAAACAAGTGAACATCAAAGCTTGCACATGGTGCCGCGTTAATGCTTACTAAATCAATATGGCATAAATGGATATACATGTAGTTCTCCCTGAACAAACTGATACCCTTAGGTGTCAAAACTTTTGATCTTTAGAAGCTAGGACTGCTTAGGGTCTGTATCTATAGATCAGATTGATAATACTTCAATGGGCACTTGATAGCTTTATGTCCTACTCCTTGTATCTCTCTGATTACAGATACTCAATATCCATTCCCCTTATGCCCCATTGACCACAGTGGTTCTCATACTGGTAGGAAGGTTCACCCAAAGTTAATAAAGTAAACCTGTAATGACATACTTCCTGGTTTCTCCTGAATGTCTCCAGAATGAACCAGAGGGATGCTTGGAATCACACAGCTTCTTCCAGTTTCTTTATGTAGCGACCAAATCATATAAAGGCAAAACAAATTTTCACAATATATGATAAATGGACCTTTCACATTTCCATGAAATTTCGCAGTCTTACTTAGCCACTCCAGCATTTCCGACCATTTACTATAGAATACTGTAGCTTCAAATCTAATTGTCCAGATATCTTTATGAATAAAATGCCATTTCAAATTGAATCTTTACTAGTAATCCATCTTTCCAGTTAACCACTCAGAATACCAGCATAATGGTGGTTAACAGAGCAAACCTAAAGCACACAATATTTGTTCAAAGATTTCTTTTCTATTCTATTCTGTCCAGTGATGCCCCATTATTGTCACAGCACTACAACCCGGTCTTATAGGGTCATTTTTTTTGCCTTCTTTTTGAACTCAGTCAGGTAGTGAACAGAGAAAAATTATAGTACGTGTTTACTTCAGTGGCAGTCAAGTATCATCATCTGAATGCCAGCAGATGACCCTGAGTGACACGGTGGCAACAATGGCTTTCTTTCCTTTCATCCTGACATCAACCACTGTTGCTATAATAAGCTGGATGAACATCAATACAAAACAACCCCTCTCTCCTCCTTTGGTACTGAATTGTATATATATTGGCTGAGTGGTTTCTTGTAGAAAACAAGTCTCCTGTAACTTTGAGAACTGAACTACATACTAACTAGGCCATGCAGGCCTCCTCAAAAAATATTTGAAAAAATATCTTACAAGCTGAATAAGGGTTAGTCAGTCCTAAACTTAACATGAGGATCATTATGATCATGTGCATCGTCGACCACGACATAATTATATTTGTGAACCCCTTTGACCTTGACGACTAAAATTCTAGGGTCTAAATGAAATGCTGTTGAACCTTTAATTAAGAGCTGGAATCATACCGTTATAGCCTATTATTTTATTCTCAAGGTACAGACCAAAAATTTGTCTAATATTTACCAAACACAAGGCAGTAATGCAATCAAAGATCACGACAGTGACCAACTTCTTGACAAACACAGTAAGGTGTTATTCATCCATCCCATCCCATACCATTGAATTTTCTTGAACCCTTATGACTGGTGTCTTGTCTGTCAGCTAATTTCCCAAATATACTTCAAAATCAACTAATTTCCCAAATATACCTCAAAATGTGGCATGCAAATACAGAACCTTGGTATTTCATCAGTCTAACTATATATTCAAATTCAAACCTGATCCATGCAACATTTCACAGATTACTACCCTATCTAACTACCTACAAAAGACCATAACAGTGTACAGCATAGAAATGCTCACCCTGCATTTCTGACATGGTATACACTGGAAGCTGAATTCCAATCCCTATCTCACATAACCTCAAGGACTGCCTCAGGTCCATTCATATACAACTATAATGTTGCAAAAATATATATATATTTTCACCACAAAACTAACTGAATATTTCACTTTTTATTTTTATTTATTTATTATATCTTTTTAAAGATAAAGGAACAGTGATAACTTAACCAGCCATTCAAGCAGGCCTACAAAGCCTTTAATCAGTCGGCCTTATCCAATTATCTTTGCCTGGGGTAGCAGGCAGGCAGGCAGGCCCAACACTGGCCCCTAGTCCACTTGTTTAAAGTAGTTTTAATTCCTGTTCTTTTTAACTTATTATTTGCTGATGTTAACAGTAGATTTCAAGGGGGGGGGAACCTATAGCTGCTAACAAACATCTTTCCATCATTTGTATGAGTGACAAGCTACAGCTTCATTGCACTATTGTGATAAATATACTGCTCCACTGCCACTATTGTGATGAATATCAAAATTCCAACTCTGAGGTACTTGAAGCTACATGTATAAATTAGGTTTTAAATAGTCCCACTAACCCATTCATAAACATTAGGCTGATTTTATAATGATATTTACATTTAATGTTACACTTTGATCTTCTGAATTTCAATAAACACTGTATTCAACAGCAGAATTCTAAATCCAAATTAAGATACTAGATATTATTGAAGTGGGCTTATCAACCAAGCACACATACTAGACATATATCTTTTATTTGTATGTCACAGGTACACATACAGGCCTATTCCAAGTTAACCCTTTCCCCCTTAAACTGGCCAAAACCGACTGGTGGTCAAATGTCGTCTGCTTCAGCGTTTTCAACTGATTTCAACAGCAATGAAAAACAATTTGACTGAGAATTGAAGATGAGACCTGTCAAGACAACATGACCCAGGTCAACAGCTTTCCTCAGCATTTGGTTGGGTACTTAAAACCCATGCCGAGGAAAGCTGTTGACTCAGTCTTAATTCAAGGGGGAAAGGGTTAAAGAGATGGTTAATTTGACTGTTTTTATTTTATACTGACGAGAAATTATTTATACAGGAAACACCTTGGAAAACCAGTACACATATTCCTGTGTTATATGCTACTGTAATAGGCATATCCAACTCATATTACCAGTACACATACATTCTGACCTGTTTTAGTTATAGGCAGTTTTAATTTTTGAGACTGAAGTCAGGCGTTATAGTGGATATCTATATTTTTCTATGTTATAAATGTCATGTGTCATTTAAGTAGGCCTAGTCACTTATACAACTAATCTTTATGTATACAGACATATGACATACATATGTACACACACATATATATATACATGGGCTTATTCCAATTGCAGACACAGTATTATTATTGTTGGCACTGTTTGCTGACAATACTACTGACCCATTACTGATAATAACTGTGAACTCCAACACTTATTTCAATGCCACAAATTTTATCATATGTGACTGGAGTTGGCTTACAAACCTCTTTCATCAGTGAATATAGGTCTATTCCAATTGTACACATGCTTATTTTATTTATTTCTTAAAAACCCCCATGACTGGGGAAATAGTACAGACAAACATATACAGAGTATGCAAAATACACAACACCAAACCTATGAGACATGGCTTTAAATCGTAACACAAAAGTTAAAAGAGAATAATAAAAGTCAAAAGGCACTAGTTAGTAACTTCCCAAGATGGTGTTCAATGGAGTCCTGTTTATTATAGTGATTGTGGACAAGGAGGTATCTCAGTGAGTCAGTGATGCCAACTGGCATCAGCGGCTCATTGAGATTATCTGCCGAGCTAGTAGCCTGCCATGCTTAGTAATATTGTAAATATTTGCTGATAATAATGATAAAAAGGCAATATGTGAAAATTGCTGAGTCAGCAGAAAAATGCAACAAGGATTTGACACCGACCTTGACCTCAAGGTTATATATGATTATATGGGACAAATTTCCCAGACCCATAGCTTATTTGTACCAAATTAGGAGGCAATAGGTCAAGAGGGGACAGAAATATACGTTAAGTAAGATACACAGTGATAACGGCAGAGACAGCAGACAATGAGACTCAACACTATATGCATCCCTTCCTACCGGGGATGCACACTGATCTCATTCGGGCAATAATTATGACTAATATGCAGACTGACACTGTACAGGCATTTTTTGCACATGTTGTGAAAAAAAAATGATGACTGCAAACTATATGTTTACAGCCCTGGTGGACAATGTACCATAAAATAAACAAGGGTCTCCTGAAGTTAAAATATCTACACAATCTCCCAATTTCCAGATAGGCCAGTCAAATTGGGCAACATGTACCCATTCTTATGGAAGATGAGATAAAACACATATAAGTATTAAAGGTGATAACTTTGAAGATATAATAAATTCATAAAATCTAACACAGAAAATGATCAAATTCCTGCGTTATTTCACAGCACTGACACTCAGTTCAGTAGCTGCCCCAGACACCATAGCAATACAACACTTTTAAACCTTCTCCTATTTCTGATATGCCTTTTTTGAGATAAAACGCCTTTTGCAATAAAATTGCAAATATTTCTGTAAGTTGTGCATCTTTCCTTTTACGTATTTTAAAACACCGGCTGTACGAAATCTGTTTTCTGTTGAAAATTTGCACAAATGCAGGAGAAAGCTCTGCTGACATTTGCAATTGAAGACCAAAAAATCAATTATTCTATTGATTAATATCCTTAAATATTGCAAATCATGAAAAAATGAGGTATTGTGATGAGTGTCCATTTAATATTCTTTAAATTTGTGATGCAAATTTGCTTACAAGTGTGATTTAGTAAAGCTCTAGTGAATTATCGGAAATAGGAGCATATTAGAAATAAGCGAATCCACCATAAATGGCAAGGTGTTCACAAACTATGTCACCACCGCCAATGATCTGATGACAGGATGATCATGTAAGCTCTCCCCAGTTAGCCCCTATGGCAAGTTAAAAAGGTCACTCATAGTTCTGTTTGGTGGTCAAGATTGGGGTTACATGTCATGCCCTTTTCTGAGGTATATTGGCCATAAACTTACTTATAAATCAGCATGATTCTTCTGAAGCTAACGGTTTTCAGCACACTGGCAAAAATAAGACAGACAAGTCCATCAGATCTTGAGTGGTCCTCCTCTGAGACAATGTAGCTTTTTTGTAAAAGATGTGGAACAGTTGCTACTGTCATACTCTCCAGATTCTATATTCCAGTGTGTCATACATAATGACTGCCTGCACTCTGCTGACCAGCACAAAGGCAATGGCCCACTGCTTATCTGAACCAAATTATACACAGCAGTTGCTCCTTTGACAGACCACCCCAAGGGCAAGTCCAAAAGTGCATGGGATCTCTAAAATAGGGCACAATAACATGAAAGAGAGACCATGGACCAGTTAAATGTGATCTCTCGATGACAGACTAATGCTCATGTATAAAACTAAATACAACCTACTCAGGAAACATCCAATATGAAGTTGAAATCACAGCATAATCCTGTGATGGGGTAGCTCAATCTTCAATGACAATTCAGTCTTCTTGAAAGGGTAGATATTTTAACAGAAAAATAGTCTATGGTTGTGATCAGCTTGCAGTTCTAGGAATACACCAACAAGATGCAGTCAGAAAGATAAAAGCTGGTAGTAACAAATGGTAATGTCAGGCATCTTTAAAGGTCAACTGACAAACTTGAAGACAACCCTTCATTTATTACATGTAACAGTATATGACTAAAGGAATGCTGTGGAGTAACATTGCAATCAAAATGCAATCAGAGATTGCTGGATCCATGCCCCCCCCCCCCCACCTCATTTATAACCTTGCTAATCATAAATCTCTTTTTGGAATAACTGTGTCAATAAAAATAGGCTATCACTGTGATCCAGATACTTGACCTAGTGACGTACTTTTGTTACATGACACACCCTTATGCCAAGATGCACCTGCGTGTAAAATTTCATTAATGTAAGTTGAAGGACAAGCAAATTACAGTCTGGACATGAATAATGGACAGACAGACGCAAGGATACATAACACCTGACCTAGTCACCTGCTTTTGTCACATGACAAAATTTTGGGTCAAGATGTATGTGTCTGAAGTTTCAAAAAAATAACTAAATAACTTTATGAGTAAAGGAATTAGAGTCCGGACATGGTTTTACCAGGATATACCACTGTGACCCAGATGTATGACTTAGTGACCTACTTTTGTTACATGACACATCCTTATGCCCAGATGCACCTGTGTGTAGTTTCCTTCATCTGAATTGAAGGACAAGGGAATTATGGTCCGGACACGAAAGATGTGTATTGCAGTTTTATATTAAGGCCTCACTATGAGCCACATACTTGACCTAGTGACCTACTTTGGTTCCATGACAAACCTTTGGGTCAAGATATGTGTTTGTTTGAAGTTTCATGTAACTAATATAATGAGTAAAGGAATTCCAGTCTCGACAAGATTTTAATAGAATATACCAGTGACCCAGATATTTGACCTAGCGACCTAGTTTTACTTCATAACATACCTTTGGGTCAAGATATGCATGTCTTTGAAGTTTCATAAAAGTAACTTAATGAGTAAAGGAATTACAGTTCTGATATAATTCAACCAGAATATATTGCTGTGACCCAGATATTTGACCTTGTGACCTACTTTTGGAACATGACACACCATTCTGTTTGGCTGCACCTGTCTGTGGAAATTCATT
The DNA here is from genome assembly GCA_964020975.1 of Hermodice carunculata. NCBI lineage: Eukaryota > Metazoa > Annelida > Polychaeta > Eunicida > Amphinomidae > Hermodice > Hermodice carunculata. Next base: position 28,333,425 of record OZ026630.1, read on the forward strand.
AATTTGAGTAGAAGGACAAGCCAATTACACCAAAGACACAAATGACTGCATTGCAGTTTTATATAAAGGCTTCACCATGACCCACATACTTGACCTAGTGACCTACTTTTGTTCCATGACAAACCTTTGGGTCAAGATATGTGTATATGAAGTTTCATGAAACTAATTTAATGAGTAAAGGAATTAGTCCCGACACAAATTTACCAGCACAAACCTGTGACCCAGATATTTGACCTAGTGACCTAGTTTTACTTTATTGTATTTGTGTCTTTTTGTCCAGAACCATTTCCTAGTAGTCATTACCCTATTCAGCAGTCTGAACTCTTTACTCTCCATAAGTTGGCCTGTCCTTGTCTAACCTATATACATATGGAAGTACTATTTGTCCATATTGCACACGTTCCTCTGTAAAATTTTGACATAAGCTGTATTAGCCCAAATAAATTAAAGGGTCTTATGACACATCTATGGGTCAAGATATACACATGTGTGAAGCTCTGAGATCCTAAGTTCAAGATTAAAGGAATTACATTCCAGATATGAATTTACAAGGATATGTCACTGTGACCCAGATACTTGACTTTGTTCTACTTTTATGCATGACACACCCTTGTGTCCAGATACACACCTGTGTGAAGTTTTATGATTCTAAGTCAAAGGACAACAGAATTACAACCCAGACACGAAGTTTTACATGCTTGTATCACTGTGACCCAGATACTTAACCTAGTGATCTATTTTTTTTCATGACACACCTTTATGTCAAAATATAGGTGTGTGTGAAGTTTTCTGAAACTAAGTAAAGGAATTATAGCCCTAATACAATTCTACCAGGATATGTCACTGTGGCCCAGATATTTGACCTGGTGACCTACTTTTGGCACATGACACATCCTTATGTGCAGATTCATCTGTGTGTAAAGTTTCATTAATCTATATTGAAGGACAAGCCAATTATAGTCCAGATATGAATAGCGGACTGACAGACCAATGCGTGCATGGAAAAAAGCAATTATTATATGCGCTTCCTCCAGAAGGAAGAAAGCATAATAAGAAACCCATCCTCATCAGTCTTGTCTGTTCCAGACACCCAGCATCATTGTACATGAGATCTAGCTCATTGTGACAACTTTACCATTTTCATCAACTGTCATATTTATTGGTTGTCTCAGAGGTGTTGGTTTGCCAAGTATACAGCAAGAGCTACATAACAAGGCCTGACCCAGCTGTGTGCGCAGAAGAATTGTTGTACAATGATAAAAGGCAATCAAATAAAAGATCAATTTTGAAGGTCTCAACATGGATACTTTGTGTCGGTTTGTTAGTATTTAGTGGCACATGCCAGTTACGGGTAAATTACTGTTTCTCCACATACCTACTTTGCTACACCCTTAAGCTGATGAGAAACAATAACTTCTTTTTTTATCTCTTGGTACAGTTCTCAGTGTTACCAGATGTCCATGTAAAGGTCCCTTTCACAAATATTTAATCACCATCTGCCGAACTATACATGTCAATGAACTTTATTTCTGATGTTGGACTCAGAATACTGGGAAACTGTAAGCATAATCCAGTGAAGAAGATACATATATGAGGAGACATTTACGAAATAAAAAAGAAAGGAAAAAAAGTACTCTAACCTAGAAAGGCATTTGCCTTATTGATATTGGTTATGAGATGTGTGCAATGTGTGAACCAGCCAATTTACAGATAATTCTGAAAGTTTGCATGGTAGCATGGACCACAAATTAGTATTTTATGCAGCAGTACTTGGTTAAAAGTGTGAGCAGACATTTTGAATGTCTTTTACCTATCCTAAAACACAAATTTCAGAACGTAGTGTGAACACAGCACCTGAGTCAGTGTAGACTAACATGATAAGGAAGTCATGTGAAGCCATATTTTCTCACAGAGGCCAAAGCCACCTGTGCTGGAGTGTTTTCCTGCAGTAAAAAGGCCAGATTGGTCTCTCGTTGTCTCAGCTTTCTAGGTCATTTCTCAACTTTCAGTTGTTCTGCAGGTCTTGTCCAGCCACAGTGTTGCCTGGAGCATGGAGTAACCAAGGATAATTACACCCTCAGAAAACAAGAACACAAGACCTTAACTGTGCCAACCAAAACAACCTGCTTACACAATCTTGGGAGGTGGACAGCCAGGGTATTTTAATGCTTGTCCTTGCACTTTTGACCCAAGATCAAAGAGATAAAGCCATGTTTCATATTAAGTTACAGTGACAGCACCAAACTTCTTCCAATGTTCCTGAACCATGACAAGAGGTTATCACAAATATCCATATGGACATTCTCCTGGTCAATGGTCAGTGTTCTGGGAACCCATTTCACCTGCCACTTACTCGTGACCAGGATTTTCATAATTATTGTTTGTGCGACCCCAATTAGTTGACTCCTTGTTTGCGCTATATTTTATGTTTGCTCATCTGGCATTCAGCAAGATTTCAAGCATAACATCCACTTTGTCCTCAAATGTGGCTTCCTTTGGACACTGTAGCCATGGAGGTATTACACAGATATAATACCTCCATGCTGTAACCAATCCTCATCTCCAATGCTGCATATGCTACTAAAACCAATACTTTTTTCACAACAGCATATGACAGACATAAATTCCAAATGTTGCATTTAAATCCTTGTGATTTTCTTTCAGTGTCAATTTATTTGCAGACATTGAATAACAGATGTTGCTTTGTGTTCTCCAATATTCTACTAGTTTCAAACACTGGAAATGTTTCTGTTGATACATTTAATCCAAAACAACAAAAAATTGTCCTATAAACCATTCTCTGCATAAACTGAATATGCATGAAGCTTGCACCATGAACAACAACAGGCTCATTGTGCATCCACACCATGAGCAGCTGCATCATCATGCATCCACACCAAGAATAGGCTTGTTGTGCATCCACACCAAGAGTAATTGCCTTAGCATGCATCCACACCAAGAATAGGCTTATTGTGCATCCATACCGGGAACAATAGGCTTATTATGCATCCATATCAAGAACAACAGACTTATGCATCCACAAGAAGAACAAGAATAGGCATAATATGCATCCACACTAAGAATAAGAAAGGCTTGTTATGTATCTACACATGGGTCAGGCTATTAAATTTTGGTGATACTGAATTATACTGCCAGAGTGCATATGTGGCCACATGCATGGTACAATATTATCAATACATTATCAAAGATACTTAAGACACCAGTCCAAGTTTGTGGCTGGCCACATTTAAAAAATCTGTAGATATAAACTGAAGTTTCCACAAGAGTCTGCACCTCAGGCGGCACTTTGTCTTTGACTGCTGCATGCCGTCTGTTTCGCTCCGCGACTTTTACACCAAGAACCACAGGTATGTCTTTATTCCATATGGAAGCACCCTAGTGATCCACAATCCCCCCCCCCCCCCTTTTAATTCCCTTTGGCCACAAACTTGGACCAGTCTCTCCAGTATCTTGGATAATGTATTGATAATATTGTACTATGCCTGTGGCCACATAGGCACTCTGCCTGTCTTATTCAGTATTGCCAGAATTTCTGATACTCTCTCAAATGCTCTGATGACCACAATTGAGCACATCTATTAATTAATTGCGTGCTTAAATATGTTTTGATCAAAAATCATCCTACACTGTATACTTAAAAGGTTGAAAAATTAAGACCCTAAGCAGCGCATAAACTCCTGGCTATCTACCTGTTACATCAAAGAAATGTCAACTGTTTCCCCATCTGTTCTCTCTTCATAGTTTTCAGTTTTCATGTCACATTACTGTGCTGAAGTTTGAGAGAATTTTGTGTTTGTGCATGTGGCCATTTTGCTGACACATCATGTTATGGTTCATTGTTCATCAGTCTGTGCTCGCACCTGGAGCAATCGTGATGTTGCATAGTGTGAATATTTGGAATGTGGTATCAGGATTGTTGTGTACTCACAACTTTATATTGTACAAGATGACACTGTACATAATGAATTTTATTAGGTGTCTATAGAAGACTTATCAGACATAGGAAGGCACACTATATTCTAAAAACAAAGGGTTCAAGTTGCATTTTTTCCACTTTTGTCCTTTAATTGTCACATGTTTGCATGTGGCTAACTTCCCTTGTTAGATATATTTCTACATACATATGTATCTAATAAACCAATTCAAGGTTTCATTTTTATTCTTCAACAACTTGGATAGAAAGACACACACCCATGAATATATAAAGAATTTTTGAATGTTGTTACAAATAAACATTACTTCAGGCATTTATTATTAACCTGTATGACATGATAAATGCTGTAAAAAACAAACAAAATAATTCAATTGTGCAAAGTAGTGTCTGCGATTTGAAACCTTCCCTGTCACCAGGCTTTTAAAACTGGTCTTATGCTGTAGTTGGTTTTTAGTTAAAGGTAAAATATCCAAGCAAATGTCTTGAAAAAGTGATCTTAAAATGTTTTAAAGTTGGAATTTGTAGGCACTATAATTAAGAGCTTATTTGGCTCTTGTTTACCAAATATTCTGATGACACATTAACAAAAACCACCAAACAGCATCAGTTTTGTCAAAACATTACCAAAATGTTGCCAGGGACTCACTTTTGTCAGGTCTAAATATTGCAAACTAGCACCTCCACCAACAGACCACATTTTCTGCATACTTTGCTTAGTACTTTCCATGTTATTTATACCTCCCGTGAAACACCAACAGTCTGGACAGACCATATTATGTAATTCCTGGGGGTTCTTTTCTACTAGGACAGGTTTCACTATATACTGTGCAAAAGTTATAGGATACACATAACAGATCTACATAGGAGAACCTACTCATTCAGAGGAACTGGAAGCAGGGGAAAACCCAAAACGGCAATTTATTTGAAAGTGCTGTTGTGGATAAATTGCCTGTGCCTTGCGATCGTAAAAAGAAAGGACTGGAATGGTCAGAGGGATACACTGCTGAATATGCCAGCTGACACCGGGGAATAGCCAGCAGGCCCCTGTGTCAATTAGTCCTGGCTGCTGGCCTGTCCCACACAACTGCCGGTCTTGAACTCATTGACAATCAGATCTGCTTCACACAATGCCGGCAGCAACCACTTTCATTTGATGATATAAACTGAGGCTACACAAACAGACTGTGCTGATCAAGTGATGTACTCTCGCTGGCTCTTTGTATTAAGCCCTTCATTGTCATTCATGATCAATAAAGTTGCACTTGCTCCCTTCCCCTGACCCAGTTTGATGAACTTTTGTTCAATCAATGAGCTACTTCCAAGAAGAGCTGATACTGCCGGACTCCCTGGTGATGCTTGCTATATCCTCCCATGTTCCACTTGATTTTCTTCTCTTCCCACTTTCAACCACCAGATTCCACAGAGGTGTTCACTTTGGAATGAAAAAGTCTGAAACTTGAATGTGTTTGACTATCATAAGATACTGATTGTAAAAAAGCTCAATGGAGAAAGAAGTTGTAGTGGAACACCATCAACTATTACTGATATGTGATAACCATGGATGATATGATAAAATGTCATAATTGAATAGAATACCTCTCAACACAATAGTTGGATTTACAGTTCATTTTATTGTTTTTTTGTTTTTGTTTTAATGCAGAATGAAGCAGAAATTGTTTATTGCACATATGTTCAAGCGCACGCTATTTTAAACATGGAATGCAAAACTGGAGACACGTACTACGTGGGTACCTCCCACGTACTCGGTGACTTGCCAGGTATTGATACACATTGCTATTTGTATCTAAATATAACACAATCAAATAAATATATTTTATCAAACCAGGAAATAGTCTCAGAAAAAAAGTACCATGAGCTACCCACATGATGCACTAAGTACATACAAGAGTGGGTACATCCACCCCCATGGTACCAGGGTGACGTAAACCCAAAATACAGTTGTACCTCCTATCTACGGCCACCCATATGGCCAGCGAAAAGGTGACTCATATTGCAGGTGGTCTTATAATACAGGTAAATCTATTACAGAAACAGATTCTAGTGTCATGACAGGGTGGTCTTAACAGACATGATCTGTTGGTGAGGTGTGGGGAGCAGGTACCAGTGTAGACCAGTCTACTCCATGCTGCCTTAACTCATTCCATATGGTGACAGGCATTGGTCAGTGGTTCTGGCACTGCCTGGCAGTGCCAGAACCACTGACTTAAGACTATAGGCATGTTGGTACTTGAAAGAAAGCTCTTCTTATGAAAAATTTACGTATGCAATTGTCGTCTTAAATCTAGGTAAATATACGGAAAAATCAGAGACTGGTATGGAATGAGTTAAGTACATCTACGTGCTGCTTACTGCCAGTAATACTCACTCACTTTATTACACTTCTACATATATAATAGGACTAAATCCTTCTTTACTTTTACTTTGTGGTGATCTATGTCATGATGCATAAATTAAGAATGGATGGAACAAGTTCAGACAACCCTTTCTCCCATCCAAACTAAGAATGCTGAATTGATGGAAAGAAATTTTAAAACATTCATGCAATAAAATCAAACTTCAACAAAGGTTAAATATGATTTCAATCACCAAAACACATGGGGATGTAATTTATATTACTGGGGAAAGGATCTAACCCATAATATGATGATGTTATCAGTTCATTGAGTTAAAGTCCTCTACATTGGGTGTTCTTGATTGTCGTAGATGATGGACATTGGGAGGACGTGTACTGCATGGCATGGCAGATCGGAACAACTGTGCAGTTTGTGTTGGTATTTGGGGAACACTTTCGAAAGAAGTGATTTACCGGTCAGGTAAAAGAAGTTTAAACAGTACAGACAAGCTTTTGTCTCATAAAGTTCTACCCTTGATGTTGCAGTGACAGTTTACAATGCAGTGAGTGGTCTCTCCCTTAAGAGACCATTCCAACAAGACCACCTGCCTGCAGAGACCACTTTTCTCAGCAAACTTAAGGGTACACATTTTTTTCTTATTTCTACCTATGACTGCCCACCTGTTTTCACAGACCACACTTTGACTGCCCCTAGGGGTGGCCTTTCAAGAGAGGTTTCACTGTGTTACCTATCAATACAGTCATGCCAAGTATCACGCTGAAAGCGGCTGACTGAATTTATAGCTAACCTAAATCAAACATACATTCTATTGGAGCTAACATAACATCAACTTCTGGTATACATGTACTTTTAAAATGTTAGCAATGCACAATCATACTAATTCCCACTGTATTCAGGAAAGAATTTCAATGGGAAACAAAGTGCTGTGCACATCTCTAATGATACATAATCAAGTTTCAGATAATGTATTTAAAAGAATTAATTGCTTCTTGCACCTGTCAGTTTCTACTTTGGAAGCCAAAACTCTTAACTCATTCTGCCCTGATAGAAGATTGAGTCAACAGCTTTCCTGGGAATGTAATTTGGAAGGATCTTCCATGTAAGTTTCATCCAAAATTTTGAAAAATAATCCCTAGATTAGTAAAATACAAGAAGCAGACGACATTTAGATATCAGTGGGGAAAAGCGTCTTTAGGGTGCAGTGAGTTAAAAGATATTCTTGTGCCTTTTGCTGGACATTACATCAAACTACCACACAATGATAAGCAAGATGGCCTGCATGTGCTAGGTATGTAATATAGCAGATGCACAAGTCCATCAGGCACTGGTCCATCCATAACAGGCAGTGAGGCAAAGCTTTCTACTTCCACCCTACTTGTGACCTGGCTGCACACACAGCAGCCCTTCAGACTGTCATAGTTTCAATGGCTGCTCTGTAGGCAAGTTTGGGCACTTTCACTTTGTTTTATTAAATATATTTTTGTTATTACTTTTTTTTTTTTTTTAAATTTGTGAGCTATTATGCTCATCATAGAATCAAACACTTCATGCACTTCAGTCTGTCAGGAGCATTTTTAACAAAACGTTTCAGTGTCTGAAAATGACTGAATATTAAATCATCCTGACAGCTGTCCCAGTTCTGCATTATCCTAATTATTTCAGTTATGAGCTTTTTTTACAGCACATTGGCTATTAACTCATCAAATTAAAAATTGCTTTTAGAGAACGGATTATCCTGTGCGCCCACTATCTTTTTTCCCTCAATTCTGCATTTTTTGGAGACTTTGCAGTAGAATACTTTGCATACAATTTTCATATTGTTGTCTATGAAATGAAAGAGCACTTTTGGATATGTTGTTGAGGCAAGTTCTGGTGACAGAGACCACTGTACTGTGCATCACTCAGATGGCCATCAAATAAATATTTCAAAATGTTCATAGCAAATTTGAAAATAATAAGAGGAAGCTGGTTTTCAATAGCAATGTGGTCCACTATAATGTGCATCTCTGAAAAAAAAATCGGTGAAACTGCATTGGATCCTTGTTGAGATATTATGGTAACGTTGTCCCCTTGTGCACCACTCTGACTGCCTTGAAGATAAATACTTTCAAGTTTCACCAAAAGTTTATAAAAAGAAAGAGGGAGCTGGTTTTGAATAGGAACATGGTCCATCATAAGATGCATCTTTGATAAAAATTGGTAAAGCTGTGTTCAATATTTTTGTAGATACCCAATAACGTCATCAGGGTTGATGCCATTCAGATGGCCTTCAAATAAATACATTACAAGTTTCATAAAAAGTTTTAGAATAATCAGAGAAAGCTGGTTTTAAATAGGAACCTGGTCCATCATAAGATACATCTCTCACAAAAATTTGGTAAAGCTGCAGTCAATTATTTTTTGAGATATCATGGTAATGTCATCAGGATTGATGCCACTCAGATGGCTTTCAAATAAATACATTAAAAGTTTATTAAAAAGGTAAACAATTATCAGAAGCTGGTTTTTAATATGAATCTGGTTCATCGCTCTTACAAAAATTTGGTAAAGCTGCAGTCAATATTTTTTGAGATATCGCAGTAATATCGTCAGGGTTGATGCCACTCAGATGGCCTTCAAATAAATACATTAAAAGTTTCATAAAAAGTTTAAAAACAATCAGAGGAAGCGGGATTTCAATAGGAACCTGGTCCATCATAAGGTCCTTCTGTGACAAAAATTTGGTACAGCTATGGTCAATATTTTATGAGATTATGCTGTTACATTGACAAGACAAACAGACGATATCGGGGACGACAATACCCTTGGGCACTTTATGTGCCGAGCGTAAAAAGTAATTTCTTTCAAAAACATCAATATGTTTCTTCATAAAAATATAACATGAAAATTATATCAGATGTTTCCAGGTATGTATCGATTGCTTTGATCTTCATAAGTTGTGATGGCTTGAAATCATTTTCACTTGTATTTGAGACTTTCAATTCTCAACAGAATGACAGTGAAATGGCATCCTTGTAAAAGTAAATTTGTCTTTTGGTTTTCTGTGTTCTTGGTGCATCCAGACCTGTCTACAATGCAGCATGTGACATGCGCCCAGGGAGAGAAGGACAATGTGTCTGCACATAAGACAGTGTGCATCAGGCTCTGGGTTACACACTGACCAGTGTCCATCAAATTGAAGCTGACCTCTACTGCATGCAGTGTTGTGAGAACAAAGGCCTGCAGCATGACTGGGGTAGTTACAATGACCAGTGCTGTAGGAACTGGCCTGTATTATATACTGGTCACAGTTATGCTACACCCCTACAATGCCATGCCTGTCTTACACTCACGCTATACCATCTGTCCACGACAGCCGCTCACCCCCTTGCGTAATGAATGATGAGGGAGGTCTGTCCTCTAACTGACAGGCGGTATGTCTTGGAACCCTCACAGTGAGAGCCCTTTACCCCCACCTAAACATTACACTAACTGCACCCAAACAACTCCAACACAACAGGTAGACAAGTCCAAATATCCAGTCTTACACAACCTCTGTGTGGTGTTCTCTTTCATCTTATCATGACAACCCCCAGCAATGACAAGGGCAGAAGTTTCTTACCTATATACTTACAGTTAATGTGGTCCCTACATATGCTCATTCCCTTTGACTATGTAATCTAGCATGCACGGTTACCCTGGGTTATGGGAACTGTAGTAATAAGCAATTATGTTCAAGTACTTACAGAAATCATTACGGAATGATTACGCTGCCATCACGGCTGATGGGGCCCTGCTGTTCATGGATGACATCTTTAACAAGTGGGCCCTATTCTACCCTGTCTGTTGGAGTTCTCACTAATGGTGTGGTTAAAAAACAGCTATCCAGCAGTTAGATACTCTTGTTATATGTGGTTACATGGTCACTTGTCACTATCATACATTTGATAGCCTACAGTGTCCATTATATAAGACAGACTCTTAAACAACTTTTAAAACGAAACACAATGGCCACTTAAACACCTTGAACCTGTTTCACAATCTCCGCTTCTTGTGTTTCACCAGCAGGTTCTCTACATATACCTTCAACACTGAAAAAAGCTTCTTTTTTTTTGCAAAAAGGACAACTTTCTCCACTCTTCTCTGTTCCACAATACTACAGTCTGTACAGCCCACTATTGCATTGTCTTTATCTGAATCAAGCTTTTATTTCAAGATTAGCACACTGCAGTTTAAGTAATGTTATCTCCAGTAACTTTGAATTCTTAACACCAAAACGATGTCTTACATAACATGATAAATTGGACGTCTCCTGTTGCACAGAAATTGCAATTTGCTCAGAAATCATTACATCGCAGACTTTGCACCTGGGAGCTGATAGCACTGTATTAATTATGCTTGAGTTAGCAGGCATGTAATTACACAACTTTTACAAGATTCTGGGATTTTCTTTCTGCAATTTTGAAGCAATACATTAAAATGAATTCCCAATGTACATACATGGTGAAGGCATACTATAACTTATTCAACCCACATCATATGCACAAAATGTACCTTATATATTATTCAAAACATGAACACAATTTACCGAATAATGGGAAAATGATGAGAACACTATCATTCTTGCACTCTGTTATGGAAATGTTCACCGTCAAATCTGTTCTATATAAATATATAATTAATCCCTGCGGGTACTGCAGCCTGGCTGTGCTGAAAGGAATTTGTAGCTGTACCACACAGTCCTACTTTCCAGTCACATATATTTGACAATTTGGAAAGTGAAGACCTCAATAGATACCGGATTGCAAAACTTGTATTTAAAATGTGTCAATAATCAGTGAGTGTATCACAATTGACCTGGTCACACAGCAGTAGCATACTAACATAATTCACCATTCTGGCCAGTGTAGAGCAGAATCCATACTACACACAAAGCACAAGCCACAGACAAAACCACTCATAGCGACTGATAAAGGTTACAATACTTACAATGGGCACAGAGGATGGGCTTGACAAAGTAGGTTTCCAATAGTTGGTGAGACTGCCTGGGAGTCACTACAACAGAAAACACACACACATACTGACAACATTCAATCTTACAAAAAATGATTTTCTCATAAGTACCTCAAAAATGAAATCAAAAGCACAAATAAATACCATTTCAGGTGAGCTTACGATTTATTCATACCCATCTCATCTGTTGAGAGAAATGTTGAGATTTAACAGACAAATAACTATATGCTCCTGAGCCAGTTTTTGTGGCATCTCAAGTTTACATGGTACACTCAGCGATTTTAGTCAATGCCTGCCTGCTTGGTGTGTTCACATTTTAATTTAATCAATATTGGGTAGTTTGTAAGCATAATTGCATTTTTCAATGCTGTTTTGATCAAAAATTATTTCTGACATCACGATCAAGCACAAAGTCAGTGCCATGAAAACCAAGATGCCCCAAAAACTTGCAAAGACACCATACTTTCCATTAATACCACTTCTGCCATTTTACCCTCTTCCCCCCTTGTTCTTTGTCAATATATTAGATTGAAAAAAAAAAAAAAATTATTGTTCGGAATCTCCTTGTCAGTCTAGCTCAACTGTTTATAGTTCTTAGTAGATCCACCTGGATCTACTGAGATCCATCAGGATCTCCACGAAGGAAACAGCTGCAATCACACATACAAGAGCTGTCACATGACACACATAGTCTATTCATTTATATTTTTTTCAATATATCTAGACAAACCATTTCAACAGTAAAGGGGATCTTTCTCCTGAAAGGCCCCAGGAAAATGTTATTCTGAGGTCCAGTTTGCACTTTGAACTTGGGCACGTGTAGAACGAATCTACAGTCTGTTTGACGTCGTGCCACTTGGCAGACCCAGAACAACCAGTTCAAACTAAGTGCAGTCATCATGACTGTGACGTCATGATAGTTGACGTTGACTAGTGTGCCTAGCAAAGTTACCTGCCGTATAAAAGAACCCATACGTCAGCTTTTCCCTTAGAACTTGCACAGTTGTAGGGTGTACCTGATGAGCCCAACGGAGGGCGAAACACGTCGCACAAGAAAACACTACAGCTAACATGCCAGCTTTTCTGGCTTTGCCTCGTATTTCTCAATATATTAGATTTAACATCCTTTACTTAAATAATGACCTTGAAAAAATAGGTCAAAGCCACATGACTTCGAACAAAATCTGACCATTGGCCCAATGCATATTTGAAGTAAGTTCTACAGTTCCTTCACAATTTATTTATTATGTCATGGACATCACTATAAAATTATTTCCTGGTAAACATTCCCTCTGTGACCTTGAGAAAGTACATCAAGGTCAACCATGTTATGCAATAGCTAACTTCTACACATTTGTGCTATATTTGGCATTGTTAGCCTTCTTATTTCTCAAAATGTAGATTTTAGCATCACATACTACATGTATGTCCTCTGTGACCTGCAAAATTAGGGCAGCCATTCATAACTGGACCACGGGCTAAACACAAGTCTGGAGCTGCATCTCATTTCATAATCAAAATAATGAATTAAATGTACTTTTCACATATATGTAGCATTAGTTCCACTTTACACCATAATGGCCACTATGACCACACATCAGAGATTTTGTCTCTAAAATGTTTCCCCAATGGTATATTGATTCATGTGTACAGGTTCAGATGTAATTACATGTACCATAACAAAAAAATAATTTCCTAAAATGCATTTCCTCCATGACCTTGTGAAAGTAGGTCAAGGTCATCCATATAATGCAATATTGAACTTCCACATATGATACACATTTGTGTTACATTTGGTATCATTATCCATATTCTTTCAGTTTCCATGTGTTTTTGTCTTTTTGTCTGATTGACATTCCTACCATGCTTCAAAATTCATGAAAAACTTCAACACCCCCCACCCCCCAGCATTCTCAATATTTTCATATTTTGTCCTATATATTACATAATACTACAGATGGCACCACCTATGTCGAACCCACCTTGATTTCCATACTCTTAAAATATCCTGAAAGTTATATAGGGCTATCTTGAAAACTGTGGACTGTATCATGCCCACAGGCAAAAGTTTACGGAGGGACAAACAGACAGAAGGAAGGACAGACACACAGACAGACAGGAAGGACTGCATGAGAACTGCAACCTATGGTCAACAGAGCTTAAAAACAAAATCTTTTTTCTTTTTTCTTTTTTTTTTCCCCTAAGATTTACCCAGACAAAATAACACTCTACAGTGAAGTGTAAAGGTGCAGTATCTTCTTGTTACACACGTCAAAATAAACACATCAACTTGCCATATGTATTCACCCACTAAAGCCTCACTGTTGACAATATTGTGGCTTGTATACACAGCAAAGAGCCTGACAGTTGCCCACAGTAGTTACTGCGAGGGGGGGAGGGGGCAAAATACAACACCAAAATCAATAATTTCCTAATATTAACCCAAGTCCCACAAAGCTATAAGTAAATACAGTGGCTCCTGCTGTATGTGACCACTGCCACAACAGAACACCTGCTGTTTACAGCCACTTTTCTCAGGCATCAGGAGTCAATTCCTTTTTAAAGTGACCTGTGGTAAAAGACCACCTGTTGTATGTGACCACTTTTTCTTGGTAGAAGGGGTGGTCACATACAGCAAGTACTACTGTAGTACATGGTTTCATTTGTACCTTCCTGTTTATGCATCATCCACTCTAGTTAATATACTTCTCAAAATCAGTGATTTATGCCTTAAAAATAGCATTTCAATACATGAGGTTCTGTTTAATATAACATACATGTACTTAAGAGCAAAGTTTTCAAATCACAAATTAAAGGTTGGCATGCTCACATTTGAAAACCAAAGCAATTTACAGTGTATCTTGTAATAGTTAGATTACAGAAAAGTGTGGATATAACAGACCTCCTGGTTACTGCCTTGAGGTCTATTAGCCCACACTTTTCTATAATCTAACTGTTACATACTTGTATTGCCTTTGTGTCCATCTTATGCCCTTTTGTCACCTTCTCCTGTGACATGCGGAAAGATCACATGTCTACCTCTGTCTGCTTGTAGTTCTAGTCCCAGGAAACAAAGATAGTAAACGTAAAGGTCAGACTCTCACTTCTCTGCTCTTTACTCTTTCCCCAGGTTTTTTGTGTCTATCCAATAATCACCTAATCATGGCGTTCTGGTGTATGATGTAACATCTCTGCAAGCATTATGGTGTGTGACCTACTGGTCCACTGTGTATCATTACAAACCTATCAAGGCAGACAACAAAGGATACTTTCAGACAGCAGTGAATTATCTGCATTTGCCACATAATACAAGAAGCACATCAGCTCATCATCGACACAAATCATGCACTTAATTACAGACAAAGCCAGCAGTTTGTCTTGGGAAAATACCTATTATACAACACATAATGACACATTAAAGGCTTAACTAATAAAACTGAAATACATCAATGACTTGATGCCTGTAAGATGCTATTTGGTTCCAGCTGAGTCTCACTGTCTTCCTATTACAAAATATAAGACATTTCAACAAATTTAGATTTCCAAGAACTTTGCTATTATAAATGCAGTAGACATGGTTGCTCCCTAAATTTTCCTGACAACATACACTGAAATCCTACTTCTCAATGACTTGAGAACATGAGAAAGCATGTAGGCTTCTTGACAGGGCTATTTTTCTTTGTATAAAAAGGTATATGTTTCAAAGTTTATGCCTCCTCAGCATAATGTGCTATCTTAGTAACTTAATGTACTATCTGAGTGACATAATGTACTATCTTAGTAACATAATGTACTATCTTAGTAACATAATGTGCTATATTAGTTACATAATGTGCTATCTCAGTAACATAATGTACTATCTTGGGCGTAGCCACAGGTGATCTTCACTGCAGGTTCCACTGTACCATATTAAATGATGTACACAGCACATTTTAAACTTTCAAGGAACCATCATTCAAAACACACACACTAACTTAAAGGTATTCCTATATTTAAGTTTTGAAACTCTTGAACCATACAAATGCCTCTTAATGAAAATCTGTCAAAATCAAAAACAAACAAAAAAACAAACTCATATGAGCATTATTAACTAGCACAAACTTAAATGCATTCCTATACTTAAGTTTTGAAACTCTTGAACCATAGAAATGCCCCTTTGTGAAAATCTGTCAAAATTCCAAAAATTAACTTTGAAGAGCATTAATTCTAAAACACGTATTACACTGTTACAGAGAGCATGCCATGCTATTTCACAATAGCATGGTGACCATGGCTCTTTGTGGACCACACACTCCACTGTGGACCATCAGGACTCAGCAAATACCAACTTTGCGTTCATGCATTTTCTTTGCTTTAGCTTTAACATGTCAGGAGTAGAATAAGTCTGACTACATTTTTCATCAAATTTTCAAAAGAAAACAATTGCTTCACATGTCCAGGGGCCACCAAAAAGCCTACCATTATATAATGACCGACCCTTTTTCTGTCCAAAAGTTGCAACACGGGATAATTGGTAAAGATATCATGGACACCATATACAGCCAAAGCCAAGCTTGCCCATCATGGCAGCACAAAGTTAATAACAATTCCTAGGTTTGCCTGCTACCTGCTGGTATCTCTTATGCATACATGTATGAGTGAGGCTATCACGACTATATTGTGGTACTTGTTACTTAGCACCTCCCTACAGCCAGCAAAGACAGATCTCAGATTACAGGTGGTCTCAAAATACAGGTAAATTTAAAATCTACAGCAGTAGCCTATGGTGTCATGAAAGGGTGAAATTGAAAAGACACATGGTCTCTGAAAAGAGGTGGTCTTTATTTCAGGTATCACTGCATCACTCTCTGTGTGGTGTGTGAGCCACCTGTGTATTATGTGTCAGCCTTTGTGTGTACAATATACATGTACATGTACCTGAGGACTATGCACAGTCCAAGATCTGGAGTAAATACATTACCATGATTACCTTCACATAAATGTTCTCCCAGTTTGACATTTATTATTATTATTATTATTATTATTATTATTATTATTATTATTATTATTATTATTATTATTATTATTATTATTATTATATCATTATCATTATCATTATCATTATCCAGTGTATCATCCTCTACTACCACTGTGCAAATTACATTGCCTGACAGACTTGTTACAGAACAACCTCACAGCAGGTCTTTCTGATTGGTTGATAATGCTAGACAGTTTTTGTGGTCAATATGATGTGATATCAATGCTACCTATCTAAAAAACAAGGAATTGTTTGACTTTTTGTGTGTGTCTGTAAATGTTCATCAGCTATCAGTATACACATACATATACCATGCACATTGCTCATAAAAACAACAGACATTTTTGGGTCAGTAAAATATGGTTGCTTCACAGTGTTATCACATTTTTCCCAGTGGCTATTTTACACAACTTCCATTCGTTTGACAAAGTATCTGGTTATTGAGAGTTCTTTATCTCTTGACACATTCAATCTAACTTTTACTCTTAAGTTGATTTGTTTATTTTGTGAAGTGAAGTTTGTATCATTCATCACTTCATCCACATTAAAAAAGTTCAGGCAGAAGATCTGTGTGTTGACACAAAGACTATAATTTTCAAGTCTGGAGTGCAGAGCAGTGGTATTATTTTTTAATACTAGATGGCACCACCTTCCATTGTTAACTCAAGGAGGCCACCGATTTGTGTACAATTTTAGCTTTTTAACCTAAGTGTGTTTCTGCACTTTTATGTACATCTCTCATGTGTTTACTACGGACAAATGTGAAAACATACTAAACAAACAGTGTTGTCACAACAGCCTGTTAAATTGATGTACAGACTCACATTTGCTACCAATATGTTACCAGCGATATCATTTGATGCAGGATGAAAACCATTGCTACTTTATGTTGTATTCTACCACACACACACACACACAAATAAAATAAACACACACACACACACACACACACACACACAAATAAAATAAACACACACACACACATACACACACACACAAATAAAATAAAATAAAATACATGTGTACAATTAGAAAACCGTCTTTGAGAGGACTCCGTGAAAAGCTGGATTTGTCCCAGATATTTTGTACTTTGCCATCACATTGATACAATATTGCTATAATGCTTACCATTTAATTTTGACGTGGATTCAGTTCTGCTTGCAACGTTATTTTGACATACATTCCACTTTACCTCGGGTGTGAATTATGCATAGGCCTAACATACCAGTCTCACTCTACATTTCAAATGTTTCATCACTGTATTGTTTCATAACTCACATTTGTAAGATGAACAAGTGTATGAAAAAATAAATAAACGAACCTTTGACAACCAGTATCTCATAAACATCACCCATACAGACCTTTATGTTGCTTAAGACCCATTTTCAGACTAGGTACATCACAAACATGCAGACTCAAATCACCAAGCAGTATCTGTATGTATAATTTAATCTGCCACAATGCTTCTTTCTGCTTTATATTTTTCATTATCAGTACACATTTTGAATAAGAATTGTAACTAGAAAAGAAGATTTGTTTCAAAGCAAATCTGTCTGTGTGCCTTCAAAAGTTTTAAATATGACTAGATGAACATTTTGAAGTTTAAATGACCTTGACCCTGAGAGGTCACAGGTAAGTTACAAAAATGTGCAGTGTTGCAATACCTATAATTTGAGTTCAACATGATAAAAATTGGACAAAAAGTGACCAGGTTATGGCTAAATGAAACTTTAAAAGGTCCAAATGACCTCCACTTTTGACCTTTAGAGGTAACATGTAATAACAAAAATGTGCAGTGTTGCTATATCTACTATTTGAGTCCAGCATGAACCAAGTTAGATGAAAATTAACTAAGTTATGGCTAGATGAAAATTCCAAAGGGCCAAATGACCTTGACCTTTGACCTTAAGAGATCACATGTAAATTACAGAAATGACCTTTGACATGATCTTTGACCCTGACATGGCCTTTGACCTTGGCATGACCTCTGACCTTGAAACAACCTTGGAGCTTTGGCATGACCTTTCACCTCAATATGATCTAAAATTGGAAGATATTCAAGATTTAAAACTTCAAATGCCCTAATTTGCAAAATATCCAACATATTTTCTCCTCTATATTAAAAGGGACAAATTCATATATAGACCTATAATCATGCCAGGTTTCATGTTTCTGACTGTAATAGTGTTCAAGAAAACTGACAAACGAAACTTGGTGTAAAAGAAGAAAGAAACAAACAAAAAAAGAACTCTAGGAAAAACAAAATGTCTGTGTTGGCACACAGATATAATGAGTCGCATCCCAGCAGCATGTCTCAGGTCAACAGTTAATTCCACTGTTTTGTGTGTGTTGGGCACAATGTGCCAAACCCACACCAAGGAATCCTGTTGACTGAGTCTTGTTACTGTGAATACATTTATTATCAAGGGCATTTATTTTCACGGTTTTTGCATTTTGTGCCTTTCACTGAGACTTTAAATTCACTATTTTAGCTTTACTTACAATCAAGATCATGTTAAGAACCTTTTTTCACTGTGTTCTTAATTTCCCAGTTTTAAAGCATCCGTGAAAATAAGAACACAGCAAATTAAATGAATTTACAGCATATTAGGACAGGTCAGAACCAGAATGAGTTACTCAATGAGAAAATGGTAACAACCGCAACACCAAAGTAATCCTTTTTCCACTTTCTAAATGTACAGAATTAATCTAATCATACAACATGCGTGAAGCACTAGAAAAGTGATAGTGAACTTAAATTCACGCAGCTCCCAACTCAAATGAGCAACCCAGTAATGGCGTCCAACAGATGAAGGACGATCAGCGAGCACATGCACCATGAGTCACCATAGATCCACAGGAACCGACAGATGGCACCTAGGGACTGTCAGGTTTTGCGAACAATTATGTGACTGAACTCAGCTCGATTGTCTTGGATGTTATGCCGCGACACAGAGGTCTTGGCAATGGTAGTTGAGAGCTAAGTATACTTACTAATACCGAAATTACTAAAAATTTCACATTTTAATGTGTTTTGATACATATAATGTAAGTTCCAATAATTACCACCAGTGATGCCACCACGACTCCTTATATCATAAACTTTTGTCTGTATATTTTATTCCTGTAATGGATGTACGAACACAAGTTAAAACTGAATGACCACCACAAAAAGTATCATTTCATGAAATGCATGCCCTAATTGACCCTGAGAAAATACATCAAGGTAATCCCTATCATGTAACATAAAACTTCCTTGTATGATAAACATATGCGGCATATTTAGTAATGTTCGTCTTATTCTTTCTCAACATGTTGAATTTACTGTCCTTGACAGTGCTTAATGAACTTGAAAAAGACATCAAGGTCACTCATAATTTTGCAAAATCCCACAATTGACCAAATGCATAATTGGTTTAAAAATATCTTTCACAGAAATGCATTTCTTCCATGATCTTGAGAAAGGAGGTCAAGGTCATCCAAATTATGTGGTATCAACTGTCTACATATGATACTCTTTCTTTCTTTCTTTTTTTTTTTTTTAAATTTCATTTGAAAAGCATGAAACATAAAAACTCCAAACTTGGCACAATAATACTTCTATAGATTAGGTCTTGCCTTTTTACAATGAGAGGTCATGCTTTTCAAAATTATGCAAATGATGGCTCATTAAAGTTTTAAATCTTCAATATCTTATATACTATAGTAGATGTGGTTCCAAGTGTATGGGAGTTCAATCATAGCAAGGCAAAGGTCATCTCAAATGTCAAGGTCAAAAGGTCAATTTTAGGCCAAAATGTCATTTTTGAGGTTATGGTTCACAACAGGTAGAGGTCATCTGAAGGTCAAAGGCCACTTTCGACGGTGGCTTTCTTCTAGCCATAACTTGGTCAAATTTTATCCAATTTTGATGATGTTGGGCTCAAACTGTAGCTATTGTAACACTGTACATTTTTTCAACTTACATGTGACCTCTAAAGGTCAAAGGTCAAGGTCATTTGGACCTTTGAAAGTTTCATCCAGTCATAACTTGGCCAATCTGCATTTGCATCCAATTCTCATCATGTTGGACTCAAATTGTAGGTATCGCAACACTGCACATTTTCATAAGAACATGTAACCTCAACAGGGCAAAGGTCAAGGTCATTTGGCCCTTTGAAAGTTTCATCTTGCCATAACTTGGTCAATTTTCATCCAATTTGGTTCATGTTGGGCTTAAATTATTGGTATTGTAACACTGTGCAATTTACATGTGACCTATAAAGTTCAAGGTCATTTGGACTTTGTAATTTGCATCCAGCCATCAGCTGAATGGAACGTGTAATGTGAACTACCAAAGGATAAAAGTTGAAGAATTTATATTTACAACTTTTGAAGGCACACAGATTTGCTTTGAAGCAAATCTTCTTTCCTAGTTAGCTTTATTCTTTCTCAAAATACTGAATTTCGTGTCCTTTACGGAGTCCATAATGACCTGGCAAAATGTGTTAACGTAACACAAAATTTGGCCATTGGCCTAACATGAATTTGGTGTTAATTTTGAAGCTCTGTTTCAATTCATTATCACAACAATGAATTTAATGTGTTTTTAATACCTCCAATGCTTCAATTGTTACCACCAGTGGTACCACCACAACTCCACATCTCATAAGACTCGTCTGTATAATGTTCCTGTACTGGTATATGCACGTGTCCACAAATTCAGAAGTTGATCAAGGTCACCCATATTAAGTGACATTCAACTTCCACACATGATACACACTTGTATATTTGGTGAAATAAGTCACAATTTCTCAAGATGATGAATTTCATAAATTTTACCAAACAAGAAGTCATATTTCCTGTTCACCTACAATAGGGGTAATCTGGGTTGGCTTAATTTCTTGACACTCAGCCTTTCATTCCCATGGTGCATATTTGTGACATCTAGCAACCCATGCCATTTGAGGTAGGGTGTAAAAGTGGGTCAGCAAAGTCCATTACATTACAGTGAACCTTAAAGTCCTGAAAGTTTCACCCTGCATATGAGGAAGAATTTTGTATTTATCATCTAATCTACCCGAAGTACACACAGTCATCCTGCAATAACACCCTGGTGTGATAAATGAAAGTTAAAAGCTTATTTGACAACATACAGGGAGGTTAAATTTATACCTGCTATATGCCAAAAGGTGAGGACCATGGAAAGTGACCACAAGATGTGGGCAGTCAACCATGAACAGGATGGGCAGCACCACCTTTAGGTGAATTTAGAACTAACCCAGCTCTCTCCTATTGGTATCACAAGTATTGTTCAGATTATATATAATCGCCTCCTGAATATTTCCTCCAAATTTCATAAGGATCCATCGAAAACCAACACACTACAGCATTTCCAACTTTCATTTTTGGCCCTTCCACTAGGTGGTGCCACCAATAGTGAAAGGAACCTAGATTTTTATGGATACAACATGTCCAAAAAAATTCAAAGGGATAACTTAAAAATTGTAGATGCCAACATGTTGACAACCAAATGTTCATGGATGGATGAAATGATGGATGGATGAAACGGATTGATCTGGCTGTGCCACCTATGGTCAGCAGAACTTAAAAAAAATAAACAAACAAGAAAAATATATGCAGACAGTTGCACAATGACCTGGTACACAAATATGTCCTGTCATGGTCAGCACAAGGCATACATTTTAGACACTTTTTCACTACTCCATACTCTGCCCTACCTTTTAGATTGCAGTTTCTTCCACTGCATTTTTTCCATGGGTTATTGCCGTTGAGGTGTCCCTTACAGCGCAAAATCAGGTAAACTGAGTGATAGGATGGAGCCACCATGGACGGTGTCCTTACTATGCTGTCTGCCATCACTGACTGACCCTCCAATATCAGAGCAGGAAATCAAAATCATTATGTCTCATCTATCTCTTTCTGCACATAATCAGCACCATTAAAGCGGCAAATGCAATGTGTACATAATCTGGCCCAACAACATGCGTCATTTTACGTCAACATTACACTGTGCTATTTCAGGATACGAAAGGTTAACAGATCACACATAAATGATCCAATATAAACAGCAACATGTAAAAAAAAAAAAAGAAAAAAAAGAACACTTTAAAAATGCATTATGATTGAGAATTTTTTGATGATAGATAATAAGTACTGTAATCCCACTTCAGAATAATGGTTACATGGTGACACCCAGCTACTGCTCGCTTTTAAACCAGACAGACCTGTAATTCTCTTACCAGGCTGGGGTGTCAGCACAGCAGAGCAGACCATACAGGCAACTAGTCTCAGGCAAGCTGATATAAGACCCCAGTGGAAATCAAATAAACCATGAACACTAAAGATTTTATGGAAAATTCTGACAAAATGGAAACAAAATTGTGATATAAATATATCATCTCATCCTGTTAACCAGAAGTTTAGTAATGACCGAATAAGAGGATTTTTGTTTACTCTCTGCTGCCCAGCAAGTAATATGGAATCTGGTGCTAGCAAATCACATACAGAACTGGATGTAGCACTATGTATCACATCCACAATGCAAAAGTGGAACTGAGGTGACCTCTTCAATAAAACCAGAGCCATGCCCGGGGGCATGAATGTCTTGCCAGCGTAATTCAAGCCACTCCGAAGTTTTTTGTTGACGGACGGACGGACGGACGGACGGACGGAAAGTGACTGCTTAGTCTCGCCAACAGCTCATGCTGGCACGACAAAAATGTCACTGATTCCTGATGAGGGGTCCCCCATTAAAAAAAGATAGATGTTTGATACATACATGTAACCAAAATGAGTCCCAAGTTAGCACTTACAGTGCTAATCATGACTATAGTCATTTTCTCACTACCAATAAACATATAATGGTTAAAAGATTCAAATTCCTCACGAACATACCTTTCAAATACCAGCAAGCCTAGTCCATAGCAAAAAGTAGTCTGAGTCATCAGCTTTCCTCGGGACACTTTGCACTCATTGCGCAGTGTCCCGAGGAAAGCTGTTGACTCAATTTTAAATCAGCGCTTTAAGGGCTAAGATATGTTGAGCTGAGCTTGTACTTCAACCTTCACCTTAAACTGAGGTAAGATAAGCAGAGCTGAACCTACTTTAACTTGGAGCTGCTAGGATATCAATATGATGACCTAGACACTTAGCTAAGTCACCTAGCTTTACCAAGATCTTGCCCAGGTGTATGCCTACCACACTTCGAGTGAATCTGGTCTACAATATTGGAAAAAAATTAACATAGCCATACATGTATGCTGGTATTCCAATTAACATAACCCATACATGTACACTGGTATTCCAATTAACATAGCCATATATGGACACTGGTATTCCAATTTAAAGTGTGCTTCCATGTATTCTTATCAATTATTATATATTTTAAAAAATGTGAACTTTTCAGAAATAACAGTGTTGCCACAAAATGTTTACAGAGGATTGAGTAAAGCTGCATTCCTACTGGCTATATGGCTGAACAGAATGTAGCATGTGGCTTGGCATGAAGGATACAAAGAGTACAAAAACATACAAATTCAGAAAAAACGTAGAAATTAATTGCAGCACCACTTGCTGAATAATTGCAGTGCAGGGGTACTGTGAACTATTTGCACTTTCAAAGCAGTTGGACAAGCTGTTTTGCTGAAAAACATTTTGCCCAAAATATTAACCAAAAATTGTTTAAAAAAAATAAGTGGACCATAACCTGTTGAACAAACTTGGTGGAGACCCACCCAAGCTATGTCCCCAGCAAGCATCAAGAGAATCTTGTCAATGGTTTCACAGAAGTTATACAATTTCAAAGCAACTCACCAAGTGATTTCAGATAAGAATATTTTTAAAGATTTTCCTCCAAACTGAACAAAAACTTAACTAAAAATACAAGAATCACTGGAACAGGACTGTTTGAATGAACTTGGTACAGACCCACCCAAGGTATGTCCCACACAAATTTGAAGATGACCCAGTCTGCAATTAGAGAAGTAAAATATGTGAATTGTGGATGGATGACTGATGGATGGAGGGATGAAGGGATGGAAAAAAGAGACACAAGCTAGCTTACTCACAAGTAAAAAAATCTAAATATCATGCATGCTTACATAATTTGACCTATTGTTAAGTTTCTTTACAATGTCTATATATAAGGTCTGCTGATGATCTTCAACCAGGGACCATGCTTTCACTTGCAGGCTTTTAGCTGGAAATTTTCTTTCACTAGTTCAAACTATTATAGAAGAATGGGAATTACACAATCACTCAAGACGCAAAGTCCTGTTAAGAAAAGTCTGGCACATACCCCAGAGAAAATTCTGGAAAAAACAAAAGAAAGCAGTGCATTTTGAAGCATTTTAGGACCACTTATAATACAAACCCAAAGTAACTTTGAGGTATTTTTTGTTTACTTGTTTAAGCTGTTGAAATTGGTTCTCACAAAATTTTGTCTCCTATCCACACTGATGGATACCTGTCCAAGTGATCAGTGGACAGGTGACTGGCGAAACCCCTGGACTTATGACCGCATTTTCGGTACATGTTCGAATGTGAGATGAAAAAAAGCTCCCTGTGCATTCATATACACCAAAAATCTGTTACAAATTTGTAAAGTAAGACTTCCTATGACAAAAACATTGCTCCTTCTGCATTTACATATGCCCAAAAGCTGTTAGAAAGTGGGACTTCCCATGGCAAAAATAAGCTCCCTCTGTTTAAATCCATGTTATGTCTGTTATAAAGTAGGACTTTCTATGACAAAAACAAGCTCCTTCTGCATTTATATACATGTAATGTCTGTTACAAAGTAGACTTCCTTTGACAAAAACAAGCTCCCCCTGCGTTTATATACACGTAATGTCTGTTACAAAGTAGGACTTCCTAGGACAAAAACAAGCTTCCCCTGCGTTTATACACACGTAATGTCTGTTACAAAGTAGGACTTCCTATGACAAAAACAAGCTCCCCTGCGTTTATATACACGTAATGTCTGTTATAAAGTAGGACTTCATATATGACAAAAACAAGCTCCCCCTGCGTTTATATACACGTAATGTCTGTTACAAAGTAGGACTTCCTATGACAAAAACAAGCTTCCCCTGCGTTTATATACACGTAATGTCTGTTACAAAGTAGGACTTCCTAGGACAAAAACAAGCTCACCCTGTGTTTATATACACGTAATGTCTGTTACAAAGTAGGACTTCCTGTGACAAAAACAAGCTTCCCCTGCGTTTATATACACGTAATGTCTGTTACAAAGTAGGACTTCATATATGACAAAAACAAGCTCCCGCTGCATTTATATGCACGTAATGTCTGTTACAAAGTAGGACTTCCTATGACAAAAACAAGCTCCCCCTGTGTTTATATACACGTAATGTCTGTTACAAAGTAGGACTTCCTATGACAAAAACAAGCTCCCCCTGTGTTTATATACATGTAATGTCTGTTACAAAGTAGGACTTCCTATGGCCAAAAACAAGCTCACTGTACATTTGTGACACATAAAATCTGTAGTTACAACGTAAGACTTCCTGTGACAAATACAAGCACTCTGCATTTATATACACGGAAAATTTGTTACAAAGTGGGACTTCCTATGGTAAAAACATGCTCCCTTAAAAGGCTGTTTTTTGCAATTGAAAGTCATATTTTGTACCAGATTTAAATAAGTACAAAATACAGAGTACCACATTTTCGATAGAGATGCAGTCATTCTGATCATATGTGCTGATCATGAAAAGATGGTACAAATATAGAATCTGAGTGTGAACAAATGACAAAGTGACACATTGGTATGATCACGTTGAAAAGTGGAGATTTACCTGAAACATTTCCTCTTGCACATCATATAACTGGGTAATGGCAATGATGGGGATTACCATATAAGAATTACATGTGGTTGCAATGTCTATACGTCACTGCATGTTTATGTATCAGTATGAGCCAAACATGCCTAACTAATTTCCTTATTCCTCATTAAGATAAAGCTTTCCTGGATAAAGAGTTAAAAGAATACAAATGGGAAAAGCTACAATTTTAACTGCGACTTTTAGATTGAGAACAAGTGTTGCACAATGTCACCACCTTTACTCGCTGTGTGCTTGTACATTTTCTATCAATGCAACAAAGGAAACTCCTGCAACTGCTTTTTATCACTCTATAAATAGCTTTCAGAGAATGGATTACCCTCTGCACCCACTATCTTTTTTTCCCTCAATTATGCATTTTTTTTGAGACTTCACAGTAGAATACTTTACATACAATTTCCATATTGTTGTCTATGAAATGAAGGATCACTCTTGGATGTATCCTTAGGGCAAGTTCTAGTGACAGAGACTACTGTACTGTATGTCACTCTGTGGGCCATCAAATAAACACTTCAAAAGTTCCATAACAAGTTTAAAAAGATGAAGAAGATGCTGGTTTTCTATAGGAATATGGTCCACTATAATGTGTATCTCTGAAAAAAAATTGGGGAAGCTGCGTTGGATCCTTGTTGAGATATTATGGTAACATCATCCCCTTGTGCACCACTCTGACGGCCTAAAAGATAAATGCTTTAAAATTTCATAAAAAGTTTATAAATACAAAGAGGAAGCTAGTTTTACATTGGAACCTGATCCATCATAAGATGCATCTCTGACAAAAAATTGGGAAAGCTGTGGTCAATATTTTTTGAGATATTGCGGTAACGTCATCAGGGTTGACCCCACTCAGATGGCCTTCAAATAAATATATTAAAAGTTTCAAAAAAACTTTGAAAACTAGAACAGACTGATTTTCCAACAGAAAATCAAATGTCTCCCAGTGAAACACTTACGTCTCTGAATAAGCTACAGGTGAGAACAAATTACAAATGACCAAGTTTGCTTGAAAATTACAATCCTATTTTAGCTCTCACCTAGATACATTACTCTAGCAATTTTCATCAAGTTCTTCAAGACTTATTGCAGAGAAACCCATTTCATATAAATGACCCTGTGACCTTAAAACTAGGTCAAGGTCACCCAAATACAATCCCAACCTTGGTCTTACCTTGATACATAATCCTACCAAGTTTCATCAAATTCCATCCTGTTCTTCATGATTTATCGAACGGAAACCAATTTCATATAAGTGACCCTATGACCTTGAGAATTCGCTCAAGGTCAACCAAATACAATCCCAACCTAGGTCTTGCCTAGATACATAAGCCTACCAAGTTTCATCAAATTCCATCAAGTTCATGACTTATCGCACGGAAACCAATTTCCCATAAGTGACCCTGTGACCTTGAAAATTAGGTCAAGGTCACCCAAATACAATCCCAACCTAGGTCTTGCCAAGATACATAATCCTACCAAGTTTCATCAAATTCCATCAAGTTCTTCAAGACTTATCGCACGGAAACCAATTTCACATAAGTGACCCTGTGACCTTGAAAATTCGCTCAAGGTCATCCAAATACAATCCCAACCTAGGTCTTGCCAAGATACATAATCCTGCCAAGTTTCATCAAATTCAATCATGTTCTTCAAGACTTATCGCACAAAAACCAATTTCACATAAATGACCCTGCGACCTTGAAAATTAGGCCAAGGTCACCCAAATACAATCCCAACCCTGGTCTTACCTTGATTAATAATCCTACCAAGTTTCATCAAATTCCATCAAGTTCTTCATGATTTATCGAACGGAAACCAATTTCACATAAGTGACCCTGTGACCTTGAGAATTCGCTCAAGGTCATCCAAATACAATCCCAACCTAGGTCTTGCCAAGATACATAAGCCTACCAAGTTTCATCAAATTCCATAAAGTTCTTCATGACTTATCGCATGGAAACCAATTTCACATAAGTGACCCTGTGACCTTGAAAATAAGGTCAAGGTCACCCAAATACAATCCCAACCTAGGTCTTGCCTAGATACATAATCCTACCAAGTTTCATCAAATTCCATCAAGTTCTTCAAGACTTATCGCACGGAAACCAATTTCACATAAGTGACCCTGTGACCTTGAGAATTCACTCAAGGTCATCCAAATACAATCCCAACCTAGGTCTTGCCTAGATACATAAGCCTACCAAGTTTCATCAAATTCCATAAAGTTCTTCATGACTTATCGCACGGAAACCAATTTCACATAAGTGACCCTGTGACCTTGAGAATTCGCTCAGAGTCATCCAAATACAATTCCAAACTAGGTCTTGCCAAGATACATAATCCTACCAAGTTTCATCAAATTCCATCATGTTCTTCAAGACTTATCGCACTGAAACAAATTTCACATAAATGACCCTGCGACCTTGAAAATTAGGTCAAGGTCACCCAAATACAATCCCAACCCTGGTCTTACCTTGATACATAATCCTACCAAGTTTCATCAAATTCCATCAAGTTCTTCATGATTTATCGAACGGAAACCAATTTCACGTAAGTGACCCTGTGACCTTGAGGATTCGCTCAAGGTCATCCAAATACAATCCCAACCTAGGTCTTGCCAAGATACATAAGCCTACCAAGTTTCATCAAATTCCATAAAGTTCTTCATGACTTATCGCACGGAAACCAATTTCACATAAGTGACCCTGTGACCTTGAGAATTCGCTCAAGGTCATCCAAATACAATTCCAAACTAGGTCTTGCCAAGATACATAATCCTACCAAGTTTCATCAAATTCCATCACATTCCTCAAGACTTATTGCATGGAAAGCAATTTCATATGTGACCTTGTGACCTTGAGGATTCGCTCAAGGTCATCCAAATACAATCCCAACCTAGGTCTTGCCAAGATACATAATCCTACCAAGTTTCATCAAATTCCATAAAGTTCTTCATGACTTATCGCACGGAAACCAATTTCACATAAGTGACCCTGTGACCTTGAGAATTCGCTCGAGGTCATCCAAATACAATCCCAACCTAGGTCTTGCCTAGATACATAAGCCTACCAAGTTTCATCAAATTCCATCAAGTTCTTCATGACTTATCGAACGGAAACCAATTTCACATAAGTGACCCTGTGACCTTGAAAATTAGGTCCAGGTCACCCAAATACAATCCCAACCTAGGTCTTGCCTAGATACATAATCCTACCAAGTTTCATCAAATTCTGTCAAGTCCTTCAAGACTTATCGCACAGAAACCAAGTGTTGAAGAACCTGAACAACAACAACAACAACAACAACAACAACAACAACAACAAGCGGAAGAAACGGGCACTAAACCAATATGTCCCCCGGCTTCCACCGGGAGACATAATAATCAGAGGACGCTGGTTTTAAATAAGAACCTGGTCCATCATAAGATGTATCTCTGACAAAAATTTGGTAAAGCTGCAGTCAAAATTTATGAGATATCAGGGTAATGTCATCAGGGTTGACGTCATACATTATAAGTTTCATCGAAAGCTTTAAAATAACCACAGGAAGCTGGTTTTTATTAGGATCCTGGTCCATCAAAAGGTCCTTCTGTGACAAAAATTTGGTACAGCGACTGAATATTTTTTGAGGTATTGCAGTAACGTTGACAAGATGGATGCACGAAACAGGGGATGACAATACCCTGCGACACTTTATGTGCCAAGCGTAAAAAACAGAACCAACAAGATGTCTGTCTGAACAGCCCATCCTCAGCTGACCCTGAAACCTTCAACCAAAAACTAAGTCACAACCTGTTCCAGGGATACCCAAAACTATGTGTGTGCAATTTAAAATCCATAGGCCAAGTTGCTTTATAGAACAAAAATTCTAAAACTTTCCAAAAAAAAACCCCCACAAAAAATCACTGATGCATGACTACTTGAGGGAACTTAACAGAGACTCACCCAATGCATGCATATCTCCACCAAGTTTCAAGTCAATCTGGCTGATAGTTTTGGAGAAGTAAAAAACATGCATTACCATAGCAGTGTCGATTGCTTTACATAATAATCAACAGGTATCTACACATTGATCTACAAGTACCCGAACTGAAAAAAACAGAAGCCGATTAGTGTCCGCAAACCCCTCGGCCAGGACGGACAGACGGACGGACAAACGCGTAGGTGACTACAATATTCCTCCGGTAGGTCAAGGTTACTTCTGTTTGAACTAATGACAAAGCTTTGGTGCAAATGCAAGGAGCAGAGTCATCATGGCACAGCCATTTTTTTAATGCAGCACTGAGACTTAAATATGTGACCCAGTGACCTAGTTTTCACAAGGTATCTAAGGCATCCTTAGGACCAACTGTCAAATACTTGGTGCAGGTATGAGTAATTTTATATTTAAAGATATCATGATATGGCCATTTTTCTTCAATGCTGCACTGTGACCTAAATGTGTGACCCAGTGACCTAGTTTTCAACAGGCACCTGAGGCATCCTTAGGACCAACTGTCATAAATAATTGATGAAGCTGCATTCAAAATTTTTTAGATATTATGTTAACGGTGTTTTTTCTTCAATGCAGTACTGTGACCTAAAAATAAGACCTAGTGACCTACTTTTCAATAGGCATGTGAAGCACCTCAATGACCCCCGTGATAAACATTTTGTCTCTGTAAAGTGAGTATTTTTTGAGCTATGGCATTAACAAGGCATGAACGGATGGACAGACGCGTAGGTGACCACAATACCCATTCAGCCTTTTGGGCCGACGGGTAAAAAAACCTGTTAAAAATCTGGGACCCGAAGTATCAACATCTTGTGAATATCTTTGATTGAGCCTTCCATGAGATGCATTTCCAACCACGTTACAGCACAATCTGGGTAACTATTGGAGAAAAGGTCTAAATGAACACACAAAAATACATCACTTTGCTCTCCATGCAAACATGTCAACCTAATTCAGATCCTCAAAAGACAGGCCATCCACTTCATTCAGCCCATGTTCCCTCCTGAAAAAAGAGTCACTGTAAAATGGGACCTTTAATTTATTGTTCACCAAACAAGATGCCCATGGGCTTAATGCTTTGCTAACATGTGATACAGAAAACTGGAATTTGTGCCAGTGTTAGTGCTAATACATTTAATGCTTATCAGGAAGAGACTTTGAAATATAAAATGCTCCTTGACTCTGAGAATATAGGTCAAGGTCATTCATATCAAAATACAATATGTGTCTTAACCCTCAATCTATTTGGTAAAAGTCTGGTAATTTAAAAATGAGGTATTGTGACAATATCAAATTTAACATGTTTTGCACCTCTTTCATACATTCTCCACAAAATAATACAGGTGGCACCACTGGTACTTTATGCTAAGTAGGGCTTTTATCTCTATATTAAACCTATAATCTTTATTGATATTATATTCACAAATAAATGTGCAAGACTCATCATTAGCAAGTGACCACTTTCAAGTTCATGGCCATGGTGACCTTGAAATAGTAGGTCAAAGTCACCATTGTTATGTAATTTTCTAGTTTTAAGCACGATAGATATATCCTATAAATTGGATTTAAGTAGCTCAATTTCTTTTGCTTGGATACTGAATTTATATAAAGTTCAACACATTTTGACTCTTATTTTCCAGCAGACTACAAGCAGTAACACTAGTATCAAACTCATTTAAGATTTTAACCTTCCCTACAATCCCACAAAATTTCATGAAGACTCAAAAAATAAAAATTAAAGATGGTAGAGTGTTCACAGCATATTTACATTTTGACCTATATATTATGTACTACTGTATATAGATGGTGTCACCAATAACAATCTCAACCTAGATTTTCATACACCTGATATATCCTGAGAGCTGTTTTGGGCTAACTCGAAAACTGTGAACTGCATTACATTCACAAGCAAAAGTTTACAGACCGACAGACAAGAGTGATCATTTTGGCTTAGCAGCCTTAGGCCACTAGAGTTAAAAATAATTACTTTCCCTGAAAGCATGCTATATTTTCTTTGAGAACAGTTTTTCCCCCTTTTATGTTGATTACACTTCCTTACAGCAACAGAGAGAAATGTTCTTGCATGTAATATAAGACAAGGGACCGTCCTGGCCATTTGTCAATTAGCCAAATACTGGTATTTCTTCCCATTGGCAAATTAATGTTTTTAAATGGTTAATCTATAATCATATAAATACTGAAGGACATGGTTAAATGTATCACATGTTTGCACTAATTTTCCAATTTGGCAGCTGATAAGGTAAGTCTACATTAATTCAGTGTGATTCAATTTATTAATATACAGTGGTCCTCCTCTCACAAACCTCCTCTAGCCAATGACCACTAGCTCCCTGGCTCATGCAACATTTTGATGCTGACAATGTGCAATTTCAATTACAACTCCCCCCACCCCCACCCCCACCCCCACCCTCACTCTGTCACATTTCTCTTGTAGTAGGGATGGCTTTATAAGAGGGATTCACTGTGCTTATACATTTTATATCATGATGTTCATCTAAAATACACTGTATATAAATATATCTTTGAACAAGTCTCTTGAACTTCACAACATCTATGTTTAACTTCTGTCCATATTATAGGCATATGTTGTCTGATGAAGCAGGTTAAACACCATCAATTACCTTAATGATACATATGTACATGTACAGGTTATGCCTTAACAGAACAGTGGAACCTGCATTGACAGGTTACGCTTTAACAGTACAGTGGAATCTGTATTGACAGGTTATGCTTTAACAGTACAGTGGAACCTGCATTGACATGCCAAGTACTCTGATATCTGCCCACCCCAAATGTTTTTCACAACACTTTTGCCAGTGGGGTCACTGCCACCTTAAATTTTTAACTGAGAAAACACTGTTAATAATATGTCAAAAATCGCATGATTCATCAATGTCTGACCCTTTGACCTCCATGCAGTAGTGGGGGTCACTGAGGGCTTCCCAAAGGGTAAATTACTGAGCAATCATAATGTGAACTGATGGAAACAGTGGCATACATGACATTTGCTATATCAATTCTGGTATCTTGTCACTGTAAACTATCTGATGACAAATCACCAGCATTCACAGACAACTTTTTGGTATGCCTTTGTGGGAAGTCTCTCCTGACACAGTTCATGACAATTTGTTTCTTTTTGTAGTGATACAAATGGATCTATAACCCTCATGTTTGATCACAGAACAGACCTAAGAAACATTCACATCATAACATGTCTTTTAACCCTTCCCACTTCAAATCACCCCAAAGCACCCGGATGTAAATTGGTGTCTGCTTGAATGTCTTTACTTAAATTTCATGTACATCGAAAACACTTTCTTCTACGAATTATGCACAATTAAGACCTATCCTGATGGCACATCCTGGTCAATAGCTTTCCTTGGGGCAAGTGAGACACACTGAACCCAACTTGCCCCAAGCAATACTCTTGAATCAGGCTTATTCAGACCAAGTAGGGTTAAAATTTCAACTAATGGTACATCTATGTCTAAGAAAACTATGCATTACATACATTGATTGCATAGCAGACTTCAACATATGCATGGTTTAAACTTAAAGTACTATAAAGCAGGATTTCCACTCCTGATGATAATTTTATAGCCACATGACAATCTTTTATGTGTGGAATGAATTGCCTCCAATGACAGGAAAGTGTCACTCTTAAGGACCGTATGACATGTGACCTATCAGTCAACATTGACTCCATTTTCAGCCAATAGAATTCTTACTTACAAGTTACATGTACTTCCTTCTACCTTGAAAGGCCTGGAATATGAAGCCAATATATGAGGCTCCATATGGAATATCAGTTGTGAAAGCTGACAGACCAAGCCAATCACTGGGATAAATTACCAGTGTGGTTCCCTGCAGTGGAATGTCACACAATCAGTATCTCCTATTTCTTTGCCTTTGGTCCAATGCCTGGTATCTTCACTCATGTAAATTATTGTTACATTATCAAAGAAAGTCATCTACCTACAAAAATTATCTGAAGTTTAACCCATTACTACACAAATAAGACAAATTCAGAAACTGGATGTGAGAACATACATAATGACTCTTTATACCCACCCTTTGCCTCCCACAGCATACAAAGCAAGCAGCAACAAGAAATTGTAATAATCTGCACACTACAAGGGGCATGATAGGTGTTTAAATAATTTGCTGTAAAAGGGTTGAATTTCAAATTTGATGTAACTTACTGAAGTAAACTAAATTTATTGTAGTTTCAGTAATTAATAACCATACCCCTTAAGATGTGACAGCCAGTGTAACAGACCAAAGTATGTGCAACATTGATGATGGTTGAAGTAAGTAATTACCATGGCACTTAAGCTGTGACCCCTACATGTCTATATGTAAATGCTGCCACTGGGTGTCTGCAGGCTATTGGTCTCATCCCTCCTACCTCATCATCATGCTCAATCTAATTGACCAGATTTATGTGAGAGGCATCTGAGTCAGGTAGAGAGAGGTAGGTCAAGGTATACTTGTGCATTATAAACAGGTAGCACTGACACCTTGACACTTTACAGCTAAAATGTACAGTAGCCTATCCTTCTTATCATTAAAAATGTCCTGCTTAAAACACATACATCATGTCAATTTATACAAGTATGATAAAAGACAATGATTAGTATGTGCAGGTGTACGAAAAAGTTATAATAATATTGTTGTGGGTATGTATGTCAGACTAACAAGTACTACCCTGGGGCATACTATAAACCATAATGCAGCAACAAGTGCATGCACATATACGCCACAATAATGTCTTACAACAGCAGACCCATTCCAAATGTATTCCAAGAGGCCTCACTTTACCATAATGTACCCTTTTTCTCTGTAATAATATATCAATATGTTCTACAATATTTATTACCACTCTATGTTATGTTTTTTGCATGAATGTCTTAAATTTCAACAGAACTTCTGTAGCATGCTGTCCATCTTACCAACTGCTAATTAAATACAATGTATGTTTAAGCAAAGCTGTAAAAGTTCCCCCAACCCTGTTCATAACATGCCATATACTTGGCTGATATTAAAAATCAGGTATTCTACCTATGTTTACATAGATAGGACAACAGCATATTTTCTCCATGCATGGGCCATGCTGTGACTCATAGTAACCTGTCACAGCTCTGTGTATGTGTATGTGGGTGGATAGGGGTGGGGGGGTGGGGGTGGGGTGGGGGGATAAGAAGGGGCTCACAAACTGTCAGACCTATATCCTATGGGCCCTAGTACCCCAATCAGCATCACTGCTCCATGAAGATGGGGGTAACAGCCACTCACTCACCATCTGTGCTGTCTTCAGTGTAATTACTGTCCATCTCGTCCTTCCTGTAGTCCACTTTACAAAGTCTTAACCAAGGCCTCTGGTGTTTTGTGCCTGACAAAACTTCTATCTGAGCACTGCCCACACCAACTGCATTATTTTAAAGTAATGTCTAATCAATTTGTTCTGCGGTCCAGATTCACTATAGCTGTGGCAATGCTCAGCTGGTCAAACGGTCCATGACAAAATCCAGCATGTAATCCCTATAGTGTTTCTCTCTGCCACAAGGTGGCTCTTACGCATGGGCACCTTATCACATGGTCAGCATTCTTGTGCAATCCTTTCAGACCTGCCCCCATAATTGGTCTTACCTGACTGCTCATCTATTGATGTACCATACAATTTTGTAATTTTGGTTACCTACATATACAGAACCATTTTAACTGTGTAGAGTAATGATGACAATCACTGCCTGGGTCTTTGCTTATAATTATCTCTATTCAAAGGCAACTAACAGCTGACCATGTGCAAATTTCATACCTGGCCAGTCTCAGTAATGGGGGGGGGGGGGATACCTCTGCTCTGGCAGCAACAAAACAGTATTTGTAATACAAGCTTGATATTTTCACCCCTGGCATTTTTTTCTTGCTAAAATCCTCTCATGGCTATATCCCACTTGCTGGTATCATTTATTACTTGACACTCAAACCCAAATTTTCAATTTCCAATGTCCTTATTTTAAAGCTGTGCATAGAAAATTACGTGCATGACTTGTTGTCATTAGAGCAGCATTTATACAACTAGTGTGTCCCTACACAAGCACTGACCTATGTATTCTGCCTCTGAATTACAGCCTGGACATGTCTGACTGATATGTTTAATGGAATTACCTATTTCACTATGATAAACAACTGTTTTTTCTGCTCACATTTCATTCAAAATTATCTGACCACAATTTCATCAAAATTCTCAAAACAACTCAATATCAACAACTTTCTTTTCAACTTTTTCTTTCCAGAAGTATCCCATACAGTTTCCAAGCAATAAGCCATGCACATTCCTATATTTTTTTTATTTCCCCCCAAAATTAACAAAAACTTCATGAAAATTATAAATTATTGGAAAATAGTCCATTTGAGAAAATTCAGAAGACACCCACCTCAGCTACCTCACCACCACTAAGTCTGAAGTGAACAAGTTGACGCTGACGCTGTCCATATCTCCCGCCCACATAATTTTAAAACAAAGATAACTGTATATTTGGCAGACCCTGGGTGACCTTGAATGGGGTCAAGGTCATTTTCTTTGAACTCGATGTGACTACTAAAAAGGGTGACCTACTGTAAAAAATTCATGATCCTAGCTTTACTGGTTCTTGAGATATCGCACGCAAAAAATGTGGGATGGATGAACTGCCTCTGGTGACCTTGAAATTAGGTCAAGGTCAAGGTCCTTCAAGCATGACATAGAACCTTACAAGGTTGATCAACTGTAAAAGTTAAGTGATCCTAGCTCACTTGTTTCTTCAGATATTGCATACAACAAATTCAAAGAAAATTGAATTGCCGCTGGTGACCTTGGAATTAAGTCAAGGTCACACACCTTCGAACTCAATGTAGACCCTAACAAGAGTGATCAACTGTGAAAATTTCATCATCCTATCATATCCGGTTCTTAAGATATCGCGCGCAAGAAGTTTAGAGATAAATGACCCTGGTGACCTTGAAATGGGGTCAAGGTCACTCTCCTTCGAACTCAACATGAACACTTATAAGGGTGACCAACTGTAAAAAATTCATGATCCTAGCTTAATCTGTTCTTGAGATATCTCGCGTAAGAAATGTGGGACGGACGGACGAAGGCCATACGGACGGACGGTCGTCATTACTATATCTCCCCCCCACTTCGTGGGCGGGAGATAATAATGCTGAAAGTCTGTAAACAAGAGGGCTGTGTGAACAGCCCATGCTCAGCTGATCTTGACATTCATCACACTTGCAGATCTATGAACTTGGGAAAGGATCAAGGTCACTCATGTTCTGAGTAAGTCTGACCATTATAAAAGAACACTAACATGTGCAACATCAAGGTTCAAGTAGTTCTCAAGTTATAATGAAGAGTAAATTTATGTATGTTGCACTGTGACCCCAGAAACGAGGTCAAAGTCGTTCATGTACTGTCTGAGCATGACCTTCATACAAAAACATTAACATGTGCAGCATCACAGTACTAACTCAAAACAGATCTCAAGTTATCAAGTAAACAGTAAATTTTGTGTCAGTTGTCCTGTGAATTAGCACTAGAATGCCCATTGACTTACATAGTAATGAATAGGAAAGCTGCATTGATCGATAAGTACCCGAATGGAAAATACTTAAAAATCAGGAATCTAAAGCAGTGCCACCTAGTAAACACTTTGTTTGACCCTTCCACAAGAACATATCCATCACATTTCACTTGAATCTGAGTTACGGTTCTGAGAACAAGTGAAAAATAACAAAACCATATAACAAATTTATAAAAAAAAAAAAAATAGAAAAAATTGCAGTGCCACCTGGTGAACAAATTGGGAACTATGCGTCCCTGGGAGTGTCTATGAACGATATCAAAACAACTGGGTGAGCAGTTTCAGAGGTGAAGAGTTTTTAAGGTTTGCCCGCCCCCCTCAAAAAAAAAATAAAATTCATAAAAATTCCAAAAATCAATAGAGCCTGACAATTTGAACAAACGTGGTAGAGATCCACCCAAGGCACATCCCCACCAATTCTGAAGTAAATCTGGCCAAAAGTATTTAAGTTATAACCATTACAAGAAATTCCCATGTTAAACTTTCCTATTAAAACTTTTGTAAAGATTTTTGAAAAAAAATCATAAAAGAATCCAAAATTCATTGGAACATGACCATGGGAACAAACTTGGTAGACACCCACCCAAGGTACATCCCCACCAAGTTTGAAGTTAATCTGGATGACGGTTTTGGAGAAGAAGTTGCAAATGTGAATTAGCATTAGAATGCTCATTGACTTCCACAGTAATCAATAGGAAAGCTGCATTGACCGATAAGTACCCCAATTGAAAAAATCGTTAAAAATCAGGAATCCGCAGCATTCCCACATAGTGAACAACTTTGTTTGACCCTTCTACAAGGAACATATCCACAATGTTTCAGCTTAATCTGAGGGACAGTTCTGGAGAAGAAGTCGAAAATAGCCAAAACACACAAAAATTTATTAAAAAATAGAAAAAAATTGCAGCGCCACCTGGTGAACAAATTAAAAACTAGGTGTCCCAGGGAGTGTTTCTGTGTGATATCAAAGTGATTGGGCGAGCGATTTCAGAGAAGAAGATTTTTTAAGATTTGCCCAAAAAAAAAAAAAAAAATTCATTAAAAATCCAAAAATCAATGGACAATGACCATTTGAAGAAACTTGGTAGACACCTACCCAAGGCACATCCCCACCAAGTTTGAAGTGGATCTGGCGGATGGTTTCGGAAAAAAGTCGAAAATGTAAATTGTTGACGGACGACGGACGGACGGACGGACAACGGACGGAGGACCATAAGATAAGCTCAGCTGACTGACAAGTCAGCTGAGCTAAAAATGCAGAACCACCTGTGTTTAAGGATCTCCAGAAGTGTCCTTCTGCATTTTTGATGCAATTGGCCAAGCAGTTTCTGAGAGAAAGATTTTTCAAGATTCAATCAACAAATTTATTAATGAAGGACCATTCAAACAATCTTGGAAGAGACCCAACCAAGATAGATCCCCACCAAGTTTGAAGTGAACCATATCAACACTTTTGGAAAAAAAGTTTAAAATGTGCAATTGTTGAAAATGAATGACAGAAAATGACAGACCAAGGACCATACGATAAGTGCAGCTGATTGACAAGTCAACTGAGCTAAAAATTGAGGTAGATTGGGATGTGGGGGACAGGGCGAGGGGGGGAGGAATAGAGGGGTTAAAATATGATCAACATTCTGTGTACCACATAGCTACCAAACAATGGCAAATTAAGATGACTCTCTTTCTGAGTAGAAACAGGAACTTCTACGACCAGAAAACACATTTTAAACACAGAATCCTTGTTTCATAGAAAGTGACTTACAAGGTATGAATACACCATTGCGGCCAATCAGATGCAGGTTACCACACTAAATAGTTCTTGGTGGTCTTGTGTTGACAACTTTGGGGGCCATTTACCTGTAATTAGCCCACTGTTTCAGCTAGACTGTTATATGAACTTATCCACCTGTATGTGTTGTTTGTGTTTGACAGATATTTTTTCCATGATGAATTTTATAAACAGAGGACGAATCACATATTCATACACAGTGACGTAATGCTGGCAAGCCGTGCTCAGAGCACGTGTTTCCTGGCTATGACAGGTAAACACTGGCGTAACTTTTGATTCTATCTATAGACTTGCCTTTTTTATCTTAAAAGTTTTTCAATGAAGGATGTCTGCACAACACCAACTGCATGCTTTATTTAACAAGTTAATGAGTATTGCAGAGCAATACATAGTCCCCCGCTCGTCGCCCACGAGGTTGAATGGACTACTATATAGGGGTGTGACCTAGATGAAAAAAAAAAAATTAAAAGTATGGCACATTCTTAGATTAAGCTTCACATTTGTGTAAAATTTCATTTATCTAAGTAAAAGGACAAAAAAGTTATGGCCCGGACAAGATTTTGAATGGATTTCACAGTGACCTAGATATTTGACCTAGTGACCTACTTTTGCCATGTGACACAACAACTCCCCAGGTAGTATTAAAATAATAAATTTGGTAGCTGTAGGTATTATAGTAAGGGGGAAATATGGCATGGACAAGGTTTTACATGGAGTTTACACTGTGACCTACATTTTTGACCTAGTGACCTAGTTTTGCGTCGTGACACACTTTTAGGTCACAATACATTATCAGTAAACTTTTATAACAAGAAGTCAAAATTTTTTAAGAATTACAGTAAGGACATGAAAATACTGTACATTTATGTATTACTGTGACCCAAATATTTGACGGACGGACGGACACAAGGACGGTGCCCATTACCATATCCCCTCTAAGGTCTACCCACCATAAAAAAATCAAAGGGCTGGCATCAATAATTTAGAAGATATGGCCTGGACAAAATTTGTATTGTATCTTGAGCTTGCTTAATGAACTTCGTTAATTAATTAATTAATGGAAGTAATTAGCCACAGAAAACAATGCGTATGCACACCTACTACCTAAGGTCTACACACCATAAAAAATTCAAAGGGCTAGCATTAATAGCTTAGAAGATATGGCCCGGACAAAATTTGTCTTGCTTAACGAACTTTGTTAAATAATTAATTAATGCAAGTAATTAGCCACACAAAACAATGCCTATGCACACCTACTACCTAAGGTCTACCCACCATAAAAAAATTGAAGAGGTAGCATTAATATAGGGAAGATATGTGCCGGACAAAATTTGTTTCTGTATATTTACATATCGATCGGTGACCCAAATATTTGACCTAGTGACCTAGTTTTGCTTTATGACACTTTCTTAGACTAAGCTTCACATTTGTGTAACATTTCATGACTCTAAGTAAAAGGACAAAAAAGTTATGGCCCGGACAAGATTTTTCATACATATGTATTCTGTGACCCAGATATTTGACCTAGTGACCTACTTTTGGCACACCATACACCTCTATCCTAGGAAGTACAAACACATTAAATTTGGTAGCTGTGGGTGTTATGGTGTTGGAAATATGGCCCGGAGAAGCTTCGGACGGACGGAAGGACGGACGAGGTGCAAACCTATAGTCCCCCACCAAGTGGGAGGGGGACTAAAAAGTGAGGCAACAGAAGTTATATGTCTTTATGCTTATATGAGAATATACAGTAAATATAACGGTGGTTTCATCCCTACATTTCTTAGGTTACCCATACAAACATATAGAACAGGCTACACAGATAAATTAACTCATTCCATACTATGGTGACAGGCAGTGCCAGAACCACTGACCTAAGACTATAGGCATGTTAGTACTTAAACATAAGCTCTTTTAATGAAGAATTTAAATCTGCAATTGTCGTCTTAGATCTAGGTACATATATATGGAAAAATCAGGGACTGGTATAGAATGAGTTAAGGTGTCCAAGACAATGCTACTAGGCTTGTGTAGTCATTTCCCCATCACTGACATGCAACTAATGTTGTTCTATAATGTCACCACTAAATGCCCCATCAATTACAATGTACTTCCTTTCAGAACAGGACTACTTTGTGACTTTCACCCACTGAACAATGTTCAGTTGGGGTAAAGGTACTTCCTGTTGCTAGTTTGAAGGCCAGGCTGACCACTTACTGAACAAGAAGTTCTGACCCAAATATTACAAGCACATATATTGTCACTCAGACGCCATGAGGCAAAGCTTCAATTAAAAACTCTGATTGTAAAATGGTGAAAATTTATCAACTGAAAATAAATAAAATCCATTCGCAGTGGTAATATGCACAATGCTGTTTCAACCATGATGGACAAAAATATGCAGTGCCATCTGTCCACAAACCAGAGAACTACTGAAACCAATCCCAGCTGAATAAACTTCGTTTCCACCTACTCCATGTATGGATTTGGAGTAATTTTCCTTAAACTGCAAGTTTTCTGTCAAAATTTTATTTTGATTGTCACCAAAATGAGTGAGTTGACAAGTGGTGGAGGAATAAATGAGTCTCAAGTATGACAGACTTACGTCAAACCACAGACACAGAACTGAAGTAGCCCAACAGCTCTCTTTAGGCCAGACAAGACCTTCACTTACCACCCGCTCCCCCCCCAAAAAAAAAAACAAAAACAAAAACAAAAAAACATGATTTATAGATTCTACAACCTCTCTGGGCCTAATCGACATTCACATGAGAAGATAACCATGTACTCAAAAGTACAAACATAACCATTTTTATGCCACTTGAGTCTACTGTTAACTACAGTTAAATG
Organism: Hermodice carunculata; assembly: GCA_964020975.1. Taxonomy (NCBI): domain Eukaryota; kingdom Metazoa; phylum Annelida; class Polychaeta; order Eunicida; family Amphinomidae; genus Hermodice; species Hermodice carunculata. The sequence goes on from OZ026630.1 coordinate 28,375,905, forward strand.
CAGCATGAAAAGTTACCACACAGGGCCATACTTGTGGTTGTGCACATTTAGTGGGTTGAAGACTCAGGGCTACATGGGTATCATGTCATATAACAATTAACATGTATTTGCTCTTGTTGTATCCAACCATATTATCCAGTCAGTAATTTTTCAAAGAAAATGCCTTTATTTCATTCAAGTGGATATTTTTCAGCTCTTCCATCAAGTAGAGACAACCAAGTTTCATACCTCCTATGTGTTTGAACTAATTAAATTGCCAATGTATTGACACTGGAAACAACTTTAACTTTTCCCTCATCAGAGAAAAAAACACATGACTGTGAACTTCAGAATATCAAGTTCACATTTGTTTAAGACCATATTTACTGCTGACATGAAACAACTTTTCTAAATTTTGACAATTTGTACACCTTCCCACCCCCTAAAATGATATCACTACCATGCGGTGAACAGATTTGGTGCAGATTAACTCCATGTACATTCCCAGTGAGCCTGAAGAGAATCCAAATTAAGGTTGGGCAGAAAAGGTCAAGAAAAGTGAAAATGAACAAAAATTCGTACAAATGAGAAAATTAATCACAGCACCACCTGTTGAACATATTATGGTCCAGAGGTCCTCTGAAGTGTCTGGATGCAATTTCAAAGCTGTTGTAAAGATTTTTTTAAGTTTTGACAAAAAATGAACCAAAAAATTCATAAAAAGTCCAAAAATCACTGAAAGATAACCCTTTGTACAAAGTGGTGAGGACTCACCAAAGATATATCCCCAACAGATTGAAGTGAATCTGACTGATGGGTTTGGAGAAGTCAAAATATGTGACTTACCATGGTAATCCCCTTTCACTTGCATTGTAATCAATGGGAATGATGCATTTACCCAAATTGAAAAATTCATTAAAAATCAGCGATTCAGAATATCATAACCTAGTGAACATGTTAGCTTGATCTTCTACGAGCTACATTTCTACCAAATTTGACTTAATCTCAGGGTCCGTTTTGGAAAGAAGCAGGGTATCATTAGACCAGCGTGTGACTTATTATAGGTTGAATGTCAAGGTCAGCTGATGACACAGCCCTCTGGTGATATTTTTTTCTTCTTCAATTTTTTGGGGGCAAAATCTAAAAAATCTTTTCTGATGAAACCACTTGGCCAATTGCTTCAAAATTATGCACGGATACTTCTAAAGACTCTTAGACCTTAATTTGTTCACAAGGTGGCACTCCAGTTCTTTTTAGCTTTGTATGAATTTTTGTGTGTTTTTCCTATTTTCAGCTTCTTTTGTGTACTTATACTATGAATGTTATCAGTACATTGTAGTCAATTTGCGTATACAGTATTGGCAAGTTCCTCATGATAAACAGTGTTCTTAATTAGAATTCAAAAGAAAAATTCAATATTTCAAATCAGGAATAGGTCTCCTTGTAATGCTTTTGTTAAGTCCATGAAAACACCAAGTATATAGTCACCTTCATCCAAGGCACTGGATATATAATCTGTTAGAGTCAACAAAGCAGCAGCTGTAGAATGATTTTCTCTGAATCCAAATTGGTATTTATAGAGGATATTATGTTTGTTTAAAAACGCGATTACACGTGCATACATAACTTTTTCAAAAATTTTAGAAAACGTTGTTAATACAGATATCGGTCTATAATTACTAAAGACTGACATGTCACCGGATTTATAAATGGGTGTAACACTAGTTATTATATGTTCAAAATTCATCTAAAATTGCATTTACTGTCACTATAATCGCTCGATCCATGCTATATCCTCTTGTGTCTGTTTTTGTTTATGTGTTTGTTTGTTTTACTTTTAGGAAGTTATGTACAGTGTTATGTAACTAACAAATTTGAAATATATATATACGTATTCTGATATTGCACCAGTGTTCCGTAATGTAAATGTATTAATTTTCATCATAAAGGAGGTTCTATACGCATGTATATACTTCTTTCCCTCCTGCCAATATTTGTGTTATATATTGTATATATTATGATTTGTATTGGATTATTTGGCGAATAAACAAATCAAATCAAATCAAATCAAAATCAAATTACATGTACCTCAAGTGTGTGCACCGTCACTATCTTTCCTACAACTGTCTGAACAGCTGCGTGACCATGTGGTCTGACGAGCAACACATCCCCAATTGGTCAATTGAGTCACATGCAAACGTGAGCCAATCACGGCTTATGTTCATCATGGCTTCCGCCCAGTGAACATGTGTGGATCATCCATAGTTTACGGAGGGAACACACAAATAGGAAGCTTTGTTCATATTGCAGCATGCAAAAATAAAGATTCCAGTGTTTATAGCAACAATAATTTGGAGTCACAGGCAAATACGCAAAGGTAGGGGATAGGGGGAAGTGCCCAAAATGTGTCCCAAATCAGTTCGTGAAAGTAGGTCACACAATGATGCTCAGTTCAGCGTATATCTACTCCACGCTGTCACTTGCATGTGACTGGCAGTTGTGTGTTGTTTTTGCCCGGGAAGTCAACTCAAGGCACCTTTACATGAACTTTATTTTTTTCCCACCGATAAATGGCATTTGATGCTAATTTACAGAAGAATTCACCATGCAAATTTTAACTATTTTTTACACTGCTTTGACATCATTGGGGCAGGTTAGACTGATGGTGAGTTGCCATGATGCCGCTCAAATAATGGCCGTAAGCCAATACATGACTGCCGGTACCTTTGATCTTGTAATTGTATATACCGCACAAGCACCGTGAAAATACCTGCTTGTTTTCACAGAAATCAGGTAGGTAGCCAAGTCCTGTTGAAACCAACTGCGGACCAAGTAAATGTTTAAACCTGGAATGCTTACTTAGGAACTATTATCACCCAAAGGCATCCCCATGAACATGCCTGCATTGGTGTGAACACATGGACTGCAGTAATTGCCAACATATCACGAGTCACTCAGGCTGTGACTGTGAACGTTTTCTCCATTTTTTAAAAGAGGAATATTTAAGAGGGAAGTTTCTACTTGTCTGACAGGGCAAGTACTTTAAAATTTTCACTTGTCCAACCACCGTTTTACTTGTCCCTGGATTCAGATTCAGATTCAGATTCTTTTATTCGACAATAAATTCAGTACATTTCAATTGTTAGGTAATAATGACAGAAATATATATATACAAATGCAAAACAAAAAATAGGAGAAATAGTACATTATTACCACAGAGAACAGATAGTCAGGATGACCCAGCTAAGGATGAAAACATCCGCTCTCTGATGGTAATCAGACATGCGATTTGTCGAGCCCTGAATAGGAATGTGTACATCAACTGAAGAGAGCCCAAAGAGAAAAATTCATTAAAAATCAGGAATCTCCACCCAGTGAACAACTTTGTTTGACCATTCCACAAGGTACCTTTTGATCAAATATAAGCACAATCTGAGACACAGTAGAAAATACATTAAATACACAAAAGATTATAAACCAGAGGGCTATGTGAACAGCACATTCTCAGCTGACCTTCACATTCAACCCTCAGTAAGTCCCATTCTGGTCTAAGAATATGGATTTTGAAGAAGAATTAAAAAGGTGAATTTCCATTGCGATCTCCAATAACTTATATGGTAATCAACAGGAACGCCTGCATTAACTGACAGGTATCCAAATTCAAAAATGTGTTAAAAATCAGGGATCCAGACTATCAACACATAGTGTACAGTTTTGTATAACCCTCTAACTATGTACACTTCCAACAAGTTTCAGAACAATCTGAGTGACTGTTTTGGAAAAGTCAAAAATAGCCTTAACACACAAAACGTCAAACAAAAACAAACAAACAAACAAACAAAAAACCAAAAATAAATACAAAAAAAAAGTTGCAGTAGCAAGTATTAGACTTATTAAGGCCTGGGGTCCCCAGAAGTATTCCTATGCAATTTTGAAGCAATTGGCAGAGCGGTTTCAGAGAAGATTTTTTTTTTTTTTTTTTTGAGATTTTGCCAAAACATGCACAAAAAATTTAATATAAAATCCAACAATCAATAGAGCACGACCATTTGACCAAACCTGGTAGAGACCCACCCGAGGTACATTTCCACCAAGTTTGAACCAAGTCTGACTGATGATTTAGGAGAAGTCAAAAATGTAAATCATCGCTGATGCCAGCTAGACAGACCAGATGGACAAATGTCAGATGCCCAACCACCACATAACCTCAGCTGACTTGTCAATCAGCTGAGGTAAAATTGATAGAGCATGACCATTTGAACAAACTTTGTACAAACCCTCCTGAGGTACATTCCTAACAAGTTTTAATAGAATCAATAGGAATGCATGCATGACTAATAGTATACTTATATCTATTAAATTTCACAAAACTTTATATACACAACTCAAATGTACGTTGATTGATATGTCTTTGCTTTATAGCTGTAAACATAACCTAAGGCTTAAACATTTCTAATCTGTCAGTACTCCAGTACATGCACCATTATTAATTGCCATGTCTGCAATCAATAATCAAAAATACACTGTTATTCCTGCCATAATATATTTTGTTTCCAATCATACTTTGTACTTTTGAATAATTACTGTACATGACATCTTAAGTAATGATGTTCACAATTTTCACCCTCATTTTTGTCAGTTATATGCTATCCTATTGACTTGTCATATGTATTGGTAACGGATATGTTGTGTTTCATTTTTATGTACAGATCGAGGAATGAAGCAGTTTGATCTTGTTCATTTTCTTCCTTTAACCCTTAAGGCACTGATTTAAGATTGAGTTGACAGCTTTACTTGGGATACTTTGCGCACATTGCACGCAAAGTGTCCAGAGGAAAGCTGTTGACTAAGACTACATTTTGCTTTAGACTAGGCTTTCTGATTTTTGAATGAAAGGCATGTTCATGAGGAATTGGAATCTCTTAACCATTATATGTTTAATGGTAATGAGAGTACAACTATAGCAGTGATTAGCACGTTAAAGGGTTAAAACCAGTTCTTTGGTGTATGTTTTTCCAGTTGTTTTCCTGGTGTTTGTTATGCTTTACTCTAGCTAAATCATCCATGCATCTTCTGGTATGTCCATAATATATTCTTGCTATTTCAAATTATTTTCTTGTTAGTTCTGTCCATTATGTTCAAAGTAGACCAGGTACAGCTTTGCCACATATGGTGCTGGGTCAGTTCCCATACACATTTTCACGATTTGTTGGTGTGCCATATTATTAACTGTACAGACAGCATGTCCACAATATGCTCCATCATTCATTCAACATCATTATTATAATAAACTTTTCTGACTTTATTCTTGACTCCACTGTCACACGACGCTTCTCTCCCTTGCACTCTTATGTATTGATTACTGCCTCCTTTGCAAGCTTTATCCACAAACCATTTAAGGTTTTTCTTGTAGAACCTCCAGATTTACCTATTTAAGTGCATAAAGTTAATGTTGATGGCATCACCAATGCTGATACTGATGACAACGGACAAAGGACCAAACGGTTAGCTCAGCTCACTGACAAGTCAGCTGAGTTAAAAACAAAACAAAACAGCATTTTGCAGTAAATACGGCATGGATCTGGACACGACCAGATCAGCAACAGGGAACAAACATGTAAGGCAGAATACTGAGCAAAGTAATACATGTAATCTCTTTCCACACAGCAACATACAGAGCTATTTTCAACTTGAACCAAACGCTGTTACTATATTAATCAGAGCACATATAACTTTTTCACTAACACTCATCTGGTTTCCCTATTGTATGACAGTGCAAGGGTTGTCACAGGTAACCACAGAGTGAGCCTGTTGACATTCCCACCCCCGCAGCAGTGTCACAGGTAACCACACAGTGAGCAGGTTGACACTCCCACCCCTGCAGCAGTGGCAGTGACATACATGCAAGACAGTGCCAGCCATATCCTGAAACAAGTTCAATGTTTGCAATGCTAAAACCTCAGTCTATTCTGCCAGTTCTTTCCCATGAGCCTCTATGCTGGACAGCGACTAGAACTTCTCTGTGACAATGTATTGATATCAGAACAAGTTCTCTCTTGTATAATCAAGTATTATTTATAATTTTTCCAAACTCTATATGTTTTACAGAGGTCATGAAATCTCAACTATCAAGGGGTTTTAGAAGTGTCCTTGTGCAATTTCAAAGCAACTGGCCAAACAGTTTCGAACAGGAATATTTTTTTAAAGATTTGTGTCAAAAATTGAACGAAAAAAATATAAACAAAAATACAAAATAAGCATTTTGAACAAACTTATCCCCATCAAGTTTGAAGTGACAGTTTAAGAGAAGTTAACAATGTGAATTACCATTGCAATCCCCATGGACTTTCATTGCAATCAACAGGACCAATGTATGGACCAATAAGTACCCAAATTGAAAAAATTCTTTAAAACTCCGGGATCCAGAGCAACACCACCTAGTGAACAAATTTGTTTCAGCCTTCCACAAGGTTTATTTCCACCAAATTTCAGCATAACCTGAGTGTCAAATTTGGAGAAGTACAAAATTTTGAACAAACACACACACACACACAAAATTGCAGCACCACCTCCTGAACCAATTACAGTTTAGGGGTACCCAGAAGCATTCCTATGCAATTTCAAAGTAACTGGTCAAGTGGTTTCTAAGAAGAGGTTTTACTAAAAATTTGGCCAAACTAGAATAATTGTCATGAACAGACCAGAACCACTATTTTGCACACACATAGGTTGTGTGACCTTGAAAATCAGGTGAAGGCCATCAAAATGTAATCAGGTCAAGAAATAGTGTCAAGGTGCAATTGAGATAAATTTGAGCCTGGTATTAGGCGACAGAGTCCCGGACTCCATCTGCAAAAGCAGAAGAAACCAAGGTTTCTGCACAGCTCCATGAGGTCAAGTCCCACCCAAATAGAGCTGCAGCGCTCTAATGGGACAAAGGGGCCAATCTGCTTCAAACTTTGACATTGTCACTGAGATTGACTTTACCCCAAAACCTGTCAAGGCAGTTGAAAGGTCACGTGCCACTTGTGTCTTGGACACAAATCCCACATGAGGCCTTAGAAAGACATCCTTCCCATCAGCAGACCACCTGCTGAGAGATTTATCCAAAACATGTATCTCCCTGCACCTAGCACCTGTGGCCAAAGCTCAGAGGAAGATCGTCTTGAAGTAAAGATCTTAATATGACACAAAATCGATATGGTGTCCGTCGCCCATGCCAACTCCTCAGGAAATGGGAACATGAAGGTATCAATCTTGCAATTGTGCCTGGTGGCGTAAAAATCGATGTGTGGTTGACTTTAAAGGGCCCAGATCGCTTCCACCACACTGAGATTCAGAGACCACTTTGTCTGAATCTCTTATGATCAGTGTGAGGGTAGGTCTGCCTTGATGTTCGGGCAACCCGAAATGTGCCGACAACAGTGCCTGATGCTGTACTGACGGCACCAGAACAGGATCGATTTTACCAGAGAGAACAACCTTTTTAACCTGGTAACTCCCTGTTTGTTGATGTACGCAGCTGCTGTACGATTGTCACACATCACCAGGGCGTGCTTGTTTTCCAGCTGTGACCGAAACTGCACAAGGGCACAACGAATCGCCGCCATTTCTGGCCAATTGGTGGCAAACTGCTTCCACTAGGGAGGCAATTCACCTGAGGCTGTCACAGAGTCCAGATGTGCTTCCCAGCCCTGCAGGGAGGCATCAGTGAACAAAGTCACTTTGCCATTGAAAGGTACCAGGGATTGCTCTGGCACCACATTCACCTGGCAAGACCACCAACTCAGAACTAGTCAATCGTATGGCTGGATCGCAAGACGCTGACACAAGAAAAGGCTCTTTCGATTCCAGCATTCTCGGAAGATGATCTGGATAGGCCGATGTTGAAGCCAAACATCAGAGGGACCTGAGGGTCCATGGATGTCAATGTCCCGATCCGGAGCATCCATCCACGCGCCATCAAAGCAGATGTCCTTCTGAACTGTTTCAAGAGGGCTAAGAGTCTCTTCCACCTGTCCTCTGAAGGCCAACAGATGAAGGCGACTGTCAAGAATTGAATTCCCAGAAACACAAACTCTCTTGCGAGAGTCAGGCATGACTTCAGGAGATTCACAGCTAAGCTTAACTTCACACACAGATCCAACACGAACTGCATGTCCTTGAGAAGAAGGCCCTTGTCCTGAGACTGCAGGAGCCAATTGTCCAGAAAATGTGCAACCAAATCCCTTGCCAGTGCACAAATGCTGTCACCTTGCTCATGACATGAGTCAAGACCAGTGGTGCTGGCATTAGGCTAAACAGGTGAGCCCAGAAACTGATAAACTCCATCATCAAGTACAAAGCACAGAAATTTTGGAGACCGCTTGGCCACAGAAATGTGCATGTATCGAGGTTGCCCAATGGCCCTGCTGTATCCCCTCCATGATGGTCGGGGTCTCCATCTTGAAGTGCTGCACCACATGATAAGAGTTGAGATGCGACAAGTCAATTACTGGTCTTTGTCCACCATCTCATTTCGGCAATAAAAAGAGATGACTGTAAAAGCCTGGGGACCCATCGTCCAACACTGGCTGGATGCCCTGTTTGTGAACAAGGTTTTGCACAGCCTCGCCCAACAGTTCCCAATCTGCTCTATGCGAAGTGTGAAGGAAAAGGGAAATCTTGCGAGGGGTGAGGAATTATACATAGAAGTATTTGTAAGTAGCCTGTATTTACGACAGGTGCCATAATACAGTGTTACTGCTCCAAAAATTTGATGAAGCTGTAATTAATCCTTCTTGAGATATTATGGTAACATTGTCCACTTGTACACCACTCAGACGGCCTTTATATAGATTTTAAAATTATGATAATCAGAGCCTTCAAATAAATTTTTAAATTATAAGAAGAAGCTGATTTCAATAGGAACATGATCCACTATAATGTGCATCTCTGATAAAAATTTGGTAAAGCCGCAAAGGATCCTTGTTGAGATATTATGGTAACATCATCCCCTTGTGTCCCACTCAGACAGAATTGAAAAAAATACTTTAAAGTTAACAAAAATTATAAATACAAAGAGGAAGATGGTTTTATATGGGAACCTGGTCCATTATAAGATGAATCTCTGACAATAATTTGGTAAAGCTGCGGTCAATACTTTTTGAGATATAGCAGGAACATCGCCAGGGTTGATGCCATGCAGACACCCTTCAAATTTATACATTAAAAGTTTCATAAAAAAGTTCAAAAACAATCAGAGCAAACTAGTTTTCAATAGCAACCTGGTCCATCATATGATTCTTCAGTGACAAAAATTTAGTAAACCTACAGTGAATAATTTTTGAGATACTATGGTAGCGTCATCCCCTTGTGGCAGACGGCTTTGGAATAAAATACTTTAAAGTTTTATAATGAGTTTTTAAAAAATAAGAGGACGTTGATTTTCGATAGGAATCTGGTCCATTATAAGGTGCATCTCTGAGAAAAATTTGGTACAGTTACACTTTACAGTGAACATCTTTTGAGATATCACGGCAACCTTGACTGGAAGGACAGACAGAGCAACAGACAGATGACCATGGAGACCACAGTACCCTCCGGCACTTTATGTGCCAAGAGTACAAACAAACAGCACCAGTACCAAAAAGGTAAGGAAAAAGTGGGAGCTCCTAACAATATGCATCCGCAATAAATGGATGCCAGAGTAGGAAACTGAATTGCCCATGCTTGCTAATATGCATTACATCCACCAGGAGCACTGTACCATGTGCCACAGGGCCTGGATGATGAGCAGCATGGAGATGGCACTGGACCCATGGGATTTTAATGGGGGCTCTAACAAAGCACCTAAAGAGCATGGAGACCAACTCTAGCGACCTATGGTGTTGTACTGTGTCCTTAACCTATGGTATTGTACTGTGTCCTTAACCTATGGTATTGTACTGTGTCCTTAACCTATGGTATTGTACTGTGTCCTTAACCTATGGTGTTGTACTGTGTCTTTAATAAAATGTTTAAAAACATGATCATGGAGTTCTTGTTCATCCTTATTTATAAGAAGTAAGAGTGATGTGGCGGGGGGGGGGGGGGAGGGGAAGGGTCATTGTCAGTTTAGGGTTTTGGGTTTTTTTTTTAGTTTTGGAAAGGTTTTTCTTGTACATGGTCCGTAAGTAAGCTGAGCTAAAAAGTTAACTAATCACAAATTTCTTGACAATGAAATAGAACAATGCAAAAAGTGAAAATGATCACAACCACTTTCCAGAAATTTGCTCGTGCATGCACAGGCAGGTACCGTGTACAATGATTATGTAGACCGACTTAATTGTACTCACAACAATAAGCCCTATGTCAGCATGCATATCAATTGATAATAAAGCTGTGACCATGTGGGTCATATGAATTCTTTCAAGGTCAATTGGGGCAAATAACCTTTCTTAAAGAACCAGCAAGTTTTTCCACCAAACTATCATGTATGTATTAAATGTACCATAATCATAAAGTCTGATTAATGTTAATTGGTTGAAAAATATGCTGCATCTCTCCCTCTTCCCCCCCCCCCCTCAAATTTCATGCACCAGAGTTTATATAAAGGAACCAATATATGATCCATTTCCTTCCCTTACAGAAAAGTGTGTAAAATCATGTTAGATGGGCATGTATTGATAGTAAAAGACGCACATATTTGACTTTCTGCAGCCAAGGCAGCAGTTGTGCCCCCAGGACAAAGAACCATAATCTGCCATTCTAAAAGAGGCTGTAGTCCAACAATTGTAATACCCCACAGAAATCTGTGACAGGTCTACATAGTACTACATGCCTGGATGCAGGATGAGAGACAGCAAGATCAGGAACAATGCTTCCACACCTAACAAACTGCTGTGTTTTACCATTAAGTTAACTCATTCCACCCTGATGATGCTTTTTCCCGCTAATATCTAAATGTCGTCTGCTAATTGTATTTGGCTAATTTAGGGATTACTTTTCAAAATTTTGGAAGTAACTTGCAAGGAAGATCATTCCAAATTATATGCCCAAGGCCAAAAGCTTTCCTTGGTGCGCTCTGGGTGCAGTGTGCCCAGAGCACACCAAGGAAAGTTGTTGACTCAGGTCTTTTATTAGGGTGGAATGAGTTAACCACATGAGGCACTACACAAGGGACCAGGAGCCTTGCCTGCAGAGTGCTATCTGTACCTCATCTTCCCATTTACTTGCTGCTGACCACACTTGGTTAAGGTGTACATACAGGATCCTCTCAAGCTTCCTGTCACTTTAACCACCACTGTGCTACTGCTATATCAGTACTATCTTGACACAAGTCTCAGCACCTGATCAGTCACCAGATGTAGCCAGCCACTTCACTCTAAAATGACCCAGCCAGCCACCTTGGCAAGAACTGTAATAAAAGCTATTGGGCCTACGCAAAATGAATATTATATTAAATAGAATATTACCAACTGATCATAATACACTACAGGCTGAATATGCACCACCTGTTACAGACAGTGCAGGTATAATACAGATGCCAATGTTGGTGTCAGGCCCAGTAGCCTGTATCCCTCAGCAAAGCTTTATTACCTTGCAGGGAAAAAAGCTGTATAACCAATTATGTCCCTGCATTGGTGATAAAGAACTCACCAAATGGCTTTATCTGTATCCCTCTCTGTATCACGTCAAATGTATCAATCTCAGTTAACCCCTTCCCCCTCACATTACTTGGGTTTCGGTCCACTTTACTCCTCGAATTAATTCCTCATGAATGGTAAAAATGTGCTATGAACATCCAAAACAGCCGCTGTCTGGTCCTGCATTGTAGGAACAGGTTTCAGCACATGTGTGTAGTATGACTGATTCAACATTATAGTTTTCGGTTGTGACACTTCATTTAGGGGTAAAACGTACAGATTTATATGTTCATGTGGCAAAACAAATCATTGATAGTCCTCTATAGCAAGTAAAAGTGTTGAAATCCACAGAAAAAATACAAGTTTCTGGAAGTTTGTGTTCACCATAGGGCCATGTTTGTTTACAAATTTCTGGAATGTTTGGTAACGTGGGAAAGCCCAAAGCTTGTTCTATTTTGGGATACTCTCCTCCGATTGGCTAAATTTGATGTGTATCAATATTTCCCGCCATAAAAATGCGTCAAATTTGATGACAATATCCATTTTTGGAAATTCATTCGAGGTTATGGGGTCATCAATCCAAATATGGTACTCCAAATACTTCGGGCATGCTTTGGCACCACCGGAAAGCACTTCAAGATGCCAGCGATAACCGAAAAGTACTTCAGTTTCCGATAACTGCCAAGCAATGCATTGAAACTAACAAACATGGATGCTGTTCTCCGAGGAACTTTATAAAACAGGCAAGATAAATGTGAGGCAACAAGTTTATTTTTGCCGTCCATTATTAAATTTTGATGCAGAAACATTTCACACAACTATACTAAAGTTGAAAGCCGAATAGTGAACAAAGCACATGGACATGAACCACAGGAAGACTCACAGTCATTGAATGTGCTGGATATGCATTGTATATAGCATAATGTTGATCAATGTTCTTTGCACCATCAGTAATTTCACCGAACAAACGCTCCAGCCTGCTTTTTAGCTACAATGTTGGTATGGTGATATAAAGGACATGATGCAAAAATGCTTACTTCAGCTGATGGTTTTCATGATTTTCCTACAAATAACTTGATAAAGAAAGGAAAAACAAATTTCAAAGCATGCATTGAAAAAGACCGGATTCAACCCACTTGAGGGGGAGCTCTGATACTGCCGATTTGACCAGGAAAGGGTTAATACATCTGACCTGATACAAAGAGTGATACATATAATTCACATGATAACCTACAAGGATCACTACTCTGATGGAATCTTGGCTGACAAATAATAATGAGTCATCACCCACTCCTAGATAATATCACCTGCCTAGGGTAAGTAATATTTAGGGCCAGTCATTTTCGGAAAATGAATGATTATTCATGGAAACCTCTTTCTGAAAAAGAATTAATACTTTCAAATGGAATTAAATGAAACCACCATTTGGTCAGCGTTGTTTGCTTAAACAGAATGTTTACTCAAATTTAGCAAACTTTTACCTAATTTAATTTTTGTACAACTTTAATTTCAAAACAAGCCCTATGGAACTGGCACTTGCTGAGTGTCTGTTAAAGTACACTTGATGCCATATGCTAAATTGAACAAAAAGACAAAACAGAGGTAAAAAACCCAATGCTTAAAATTCAGTCAATTCTATCATAAATGGTCAATACATCATATACTTACTAACTTCGCATACAAGCAAATAATTTATATTAAACAATATAATCTCACGATGTATCGTACACTATCCTTCATCACTGAACAAAAATTATAAGGACAATAATTTGGCTCCATCACCGAAATACATATTAACATTTCTTAATCTTATTGATGTGAGCATATAAACAAACAGCACACCCGACACCCGACATGTATTTGAGTATTGTTTGCCACTGTGTTGATTCAAGCCACGTGCAATGCAAGCCAACCTTCAGTGGCTTCCCTCTAGCCTGCAATGACAATGTTTATTTAACTGCAAGCATGTGCATTTTATCGTAGACAAACTTAAATACTTGTGGATGGCTAAGTCTTTTTCGATTTTGCAGTAAAAAAGTATCTTCTTGTTAAATGGATAAAAATCAAACAACTACCCATTTTTCACAACATTTTGAATGACACAACTGCAAAATTTACCCCAAAACTCAGTAACTTTGCATCTTTGTGGTCATCATGTTTTGTATCACCCACCATATTATGTTTTATACTGCTGGAATCTTCCAATTTTCATCTTTCTATGACTAAATACAGAACAATTCAGGCCATTCACATATGCTGACTTGCAAAATTATGACAGAAGCATGCTCAGTTGACAAAAGTACCCAAATACGAAATTGGTACTGTGGTCAACAAACAGTGCACTAGACAGCTCTGGTAGATCCTTAGTCAACAAACAGTGCACTGAACAGCCCTGATAGATCCTTGCTTGACTGCAGTGCATAAAACAGCTTTGGTAGATCTTTGGTCAACAAAGTGAGCAACTCCAGTTCCCTGACAGCTATTCTTGGCCAGCACTGGGTATCTTAACATCTGTTTGTGACAGCCACTCTTGCATGTTTCAGACAACCAATAATCGCACTGTCTTGCAAGAATAATTACCGAGCACACAAGACCAAAAGGTGGAGCAGCTCAAGCGCCTGTCAGGATGCAATGAAACTTCTCTTGACAAGCCTGCACTTTGGCTCTTTAACACTTGTCCCCTTGAATTAATACTGAATCGACAGCTTTCTTTGACATGGGTAAGGCACTAAGCATCCAACCCATGCCAAGGAAAGCTATTGACCTGGGTCATTTTATGTTGATGGGTCTCATCCACAATTCTCATTCAAAGTATTTGCAATTGCTATTGAAATTAGTCACAGTAAAGCAGATGACATCGGACCATCAACCAGTTTTGGCCAGTTTAAGGGGGACAAGATTTATGGTACTTCACATCAACACCCACAGAAACTGAACAGTCACATTCTGTCTTATAGAGTAGAATTCTGCACAGAATAAAGATAAATTCAAACTTGAATATGGGATAAATTCTACCAAAGCACAGTTCTGTGTTTTCATTAATGCCATACTCAAACATTCCCCAACCCCACCCCACCCCCCCAACATACACATACTGAACTCACCCACACTCATAAATTAACTGCTCCTTTTTTCCCCTGTTTCAATCCTTTATAACAACTAACATACAGCACCTCAGTTGCATGTGTTTCAGTGGGCCTCAGTATTTCCCTCTCTTGGGCAGCTGAACACAGAGCAGGTGAGCAAAACATGAAGAATTATCCTAGGACTATTCAACACACTTCTTGTGCTCTGGAAAGCTAAGCTTATGTGACAAAGACAACCTGACACAGGTGCCCAAGGTAATAAGAGGCACTGATTGTTGGCCCATCTCCTCATTAGTTAATTGTGTCCCCCGATGCCCATCTGAGCCATATCAATGTTAGTGCCTACATGGGACCAGTACATGACCCTTGCGCCAGTACGAATACAATAATACTGTCACTGATAGTGTCGGCAACTCTGCTGGGACCAGTTCCTGACACAGGACACACATGTACCAACACAATGACTGGATCCACAGGTCTGCAAAAGTGACACAAGAAAATGCCAAGAAATTGAGAAGAGTGGCTTTCAGTTGAACCCACATGGTTCAAAGCAGTGAACAGCATCAACGCTAATACCAAACCACAACAAAAGTAATGCAGTGGGGATTGTTATCCTCCTCATTGAGGCCTCTCTGACAACAATATGGGCACTCAGCATGTCTGCAAATGGGACCAAGGTGCTCTTAGCAACATTGAACAATGTCACAAGCACAGAATTGAGTTCATCAGGTCTTATTTTCCATGCGAAGGGGAATCCAAGCTAACCCATGTCAAGCCAACACACTAATGAGAGTGAGCACAGCATATAACCAATAAGCAGCTGAAGACCACACCAACCTTAGGGTTGACATATGTTATTTTGATTTTGCCCAGTACCCTATCATGTACATACTTCTCAGGCCAATTAAGTTTTTCTGTCCATGATAAATGCCTTAAACTCCTCGGTCTGTGGTGATGTAGTAATTTGTCCTCCCTGTTGGCAATCAGTTATCCACTTACTGCATCTGTAAGTCCCATACCTTTTACATTGCAGGTGGACTACATACGCTATTATACAACTTTGGTGTTATTTGGCTTCCAGGTAGGTTCAGTTATGGGTAAAAAGCCCTATTTACTGTAGCAATCACAGTGGCTGCTTAGGGCCAGAATTTCACAAAATTTTGCGAGAATCCATTTGGATTTTTGTCAATTAGTTTTCTTTTTAAAGAAAGACAAGTTTAGGAGAATCTTTACGAGAATGGATTCTTGCTGAAATTCTGGCCCTGCTGCAGCAGGTAAGAATAAAGTGACACAGGTCTGCCTCATGTGGAAGCATACAGCTTACACCATCCACCAATCAATCAACTGTTTTAGGCCTGCAAACGACAGGCCAATAGCACATACCCAAACACCCTTCCCCGCTGTGTGCTTTGTCATTTTATGAATACATGCACTCAACTAATGTCTTTGGCACCGGCAATTCTTGAGTTACAGATAATTAGGAAATAATTTTGTAATGCATACAATCTAGAGTTCAGGATACTCAGATCCATTTCTGAACTTTAAAAGCAACTGACTCGCATCATAATATTGCCCACACAGAGGAGATTTATCTAAACCAGATATTAATAGATGATGCAAAATCCATTCTTAAAAACATTACCACAAGGGTTCCACAAGGTTTACTATTAGGCCCACTGTTATTTATAATTTATACACATGATGTTCCTACAACATCCCACCTTTTCAAAGTATAATGTATGCTGATGATACAACATCAGTTGGCTCTTTACAAGTTCTGCTCAGGTCTGACACAAATCAATACTTATCACTGTGCATAAATAATGCACCTGGTAAAATAACAAAATGGCTGAAATTCAGTATGTTGTCGCTTAATTAAAACAAAACCAAATTTATGATCTTTCATAATCCACAAAGAAGAGTGGTGACAATTGCTAAAACAGAAAATACAAAATATCCCAGATCCTTGGTATTCTGAACAAACTAAAAGCATATCTTCCAAAGAACATTCTGTTAATAATATATACCACTTACTTGTACTCCACCACCTAAACCAGCTTGTTCTACCATGTTTTTTTTTTAAACTTTACTCCTGAAAATATGTGTGAATAGTAAATCTATCCAAATTTTACAAGCTAATTAACTATCAATTAATAGAGTATTTCAAAACTTTTAAAATAAATCCAACCACTGAATACATAATTAAAATACAAGAAATACAAATTTTAACTTATAGAACAAGTCATGTTAATGCAGGCAGCTGTCTTGGGTTTAAAATCATAAAAACATTAACTCTTTCAGTGCCACTCACATCTTAAATTAATCTACTGAAGTCAAACTAGTCTGAATTATCATTAGGATACCAGATTCGTATTCCTTGTAAAAAGACCTTTCATTCAAGTACCAGTATGACTATAGTTCCAGAGAGAATACCCCAGGTCAACAGATTTTCTCAGCACGCATTGGGCGCAATGCGTCCAATGCGCGCAGAGAAAAGCTGTTGACTCAGTCCAAAATTTGGCACTGAAAGGGTTAAATGATACCCCTGACATTTAAGTAAAAAAGTTCACACTCAGAGTAAAAATGTCTTTGCTTCTTATGTTAAAAAGTATTATATGGAAAAATATTCTGTTACTTGTTCTGTCACAAACTGTTTTGTCTGCAGCAATGCTCCTAAATTGTAAATTTCAAGTCCACCTGCATGGGCAAATACATGCACATCAATTTTCTACCAAAAATATATCTGCACACATGCATAATTCTATTAACTGTTCTAATCAGTTGCATATGAATTATTCAATATTTGAGTATTTTGGGTGGCTCCCATGATGGTGACCATTGTGGCCTCAAAGTGAGTCTCCTGGCCATCTGGACATGTACGTATTTATGTCTCTGTAAGCACTGTGTATTTATGCAAATAAATAGTCTGACAATAAGCTTCATATAAGCAAGTGAATCAAGTTTTAATTTACCCCTCTCCTCCCCATAACTATGATTGCTGCTAGTCATTTATAAAAACAGAATGCGAGTGCTACAATACAGGGTAAAGGCTCATAGCACCACAGGCTACAGACAACTGTATTTCTATCATGAAGCAGGTTTAAGACTATTGCAAGCACGTACAGGGATGATTATTTAACTAGAGGAACTCTCAATACCCCTATTCATGGATATGCCTCCCCCATCCCCTGGTGTCACACCTCTCAGTCAGCCCACTCCATCTTGCCTTATGAATTATGCGTATAGTTACAGCAAAGTATGTCCTGACATTTTGAAAATGGCACGTAAAAAAGCTGGTGGATAGGGACATCACAACATGAGCTAGTCAGGCAGTCACATCCGTGAATAAATCTGACAGTTTATGTTATTCTTATCATGCATGCTAGAACTCAATTTTGTGAAAATCATTTTTTTTTTTTTTTTTTTTTGGTGAAAATCATGCAGGTCAAACGTTGTTTACAACATGTGAAAAAATGAGTTTTGTATTAGTAGGTTTCTATTAGATCAAGGTCATTTATAAACAAGAGGTCCATGAGCATAATGCTCTGCTGACATTTGATGAACATCACCAAAAAATCACTTCTTAAAATGCATTCCTCCATGACCTTGAGGAATTAGTCAAGGTCATCCACATTTTGCAACATTATGACCTTCACCTTCAACACTGATGAAAAAATGATTCAATTCAAAACTTGCACCTTGGGTCCAGCTTTCCATACACGGTCTGTTGTTCGAATCAGGTAATAACTTTTCAAGTAATTGAAGAAAAACAATAAACTTGGACAAGTGCCAAGCTCCAAAATAAATGTGTCATGGGGGCCCTTAAAATAGGTCACTACATAGAGTTTTATATACAAGGTACTCAAGTGCAATTTTGATCTCGAAGATCAATTCTCTTCACCACTGTTGTCCAAGCTACACCATCCCATTAAAAAAGAACCTCTTTAAACTTTACAGGTCTGGTGACCTAACAAAAATAAGTAAAGGTAATATGATACAAGGTATTAGCACTGGATATGATCTATATCCTATAGATTTTGGCCATGTCTAATTTAATTATTGATTTAGTAACCCTAGCTCGCTTATATCTATATTTTGTATCAATGACATATGCAATTTTATTTTGACCTTCAAAAAATATGTCAAAGTCATCCAAATTTTCATAAAATAGCATTCAGAGAAGGGATTACCCTCAGCGTCCTTAATTTTTCTTTCATGAATTTTGCAATTATTTCTAATATTTTTTTTGAGACTTCATAGGTAATGTAATACAGTGTCACTGCACCAAAAATTTGACAAAGCTTTGATGAATCCTTCTTGAGATATTATGGTACAAAGATTGTTAATTTGTGTGCCATTCATACAACCTTCTGATGAATACTTCAAAAGTTTCACAAGTTTAAAAATAATAAGAGGAAGCTGGCTTTCAATAGGAACATGGTCCATTGTAATGTGCACCTGTGATAAAAATTTAGTGAAGCTACAATGCATCCTTGTTGAGATATTATGATGACGTCGTCCCCTTGTGCTGTGATCAATATTTTTCCAGATATCGCAGTAACATCATCAGGGTTGACCCCACTCAGATGGCCTTCAAATAAATACATAAAAACTTTCTTAAAAAGCTTAAAAATGATCAGAGGAAGCTGGTTTTAAACAGGAACCTGCTCCATTATAAGGTGCCTCTCTGATAACAAGAGGCCCATGGGCCTAATACTCTGCTGGCATCGTGGCTATAGTGCACCTGTTCATTTCAAAGCTGTGAGTCCTCAAGTGGCTTCTGAACATATAAAGCTTAATGTAAAAATTGTCCACCAGATGGCACGTCACTGCACATGTAATTATAGCTTATTTGTGCAACTCCTGTGATGAATATTGTTGCACGTGTCAAGACAACGATGAGTGAGTCTTTAACTTTATGTCCTCAGTGACCTTGGGACAAAAGATGAAGGACACCCAGATTATGTAATACAAGAGGCCCATAGGCCTGCCTGGTGCTTTGCTGACATTGCCATTGATGTCCATGCTACACCCCACCATTATAAAATCACATCTTTCAACTTTACAGGCATGGTGACCTCACAAAAATACGTCAAGGTCACTGATACTAACGAAAATTCTAGTTTTGGACATGGTCTATACATCCTTTAAATTTGGCAAGTCTGATCCAATTACTTTTCAAGACATGGAATTATATATCTTAAAACACATTTTGGCTCATAATTTCCATCAAATAGGTGGCCCCACTAGTATCATTACCAACTTAGACTTTGACCTCCCCTACAATCCCACCAAATTTGGTGAAGATCTGCCAAAAATTAAAGATGCTACAGTGTTCACAAGATTTTCACATCTTGACCCCTATATTACATAATAATGTAGGTGCGCCACCAATATCGAACTTGGCCTAGATTTTCACGCACTCTGTAAGTCCTGAAAGTTATATTGGGCTAACTTGAAAACTGTGGACAGTATCGCGCTAACGAGCAAAAGTTAACGGAAGGACAGACATCAGAGGTTGCATTATAAGCTCTGCGACCTTTGGTCAGCAGAGCTAAAAATTTTGTAAACATATGGTGAATATTTTTGTTGTAAACAGGTTACGTCGCCAGGCTTGACGCCACTCAGACTGCCTTCAAATAAATATATCAAAAGTTTTATAAAAGGTTTAAAAATAATCAGAGAAAGTTGGTTTTAAAATAGGAACCTGGTCCATCATAAGGTGCATCTCTGATTAAAATTTGGTACATATTGGGTGAATATTTTTGAGATATTATGGTAACGTTGTCCCCTTGAGCGCCACTCACAGCCTTGAAATAAATACTTTAAAATTTTCATTAAAGGTTTTTAAAAAAATAAAGAGAAAGCTGGTTTTTTAATACATTTTAGCTCATGATTTCCATCAAATTATAGGAGGCACCACTAGTATCTTAAGCAACTGAGACTTTGACCTCCTCCACAATCACTAAATTTCAATATATTACATAATACTGCAGGAGGCACCTCAATATCAAACTCAACATAGGTTTTCAAACATCTGCGAATTTCAAGTTGCACGATTTTTGCTGTATCCGTACCCGAAACCATACCCGCACATATGGAATCCTACCATTATACATGTGTACCTTTATTTGTGGAATGTCAAAGATACAGCAATCTGAAAAAAAACATTACTTCACTGGTTTACTCTTTATGACTTTCCCTATGAGCCTCCTACTGTTCACATCATTATGATATATTTGCACATAAGAAAGCTCCCACAATTTGTCCTTCTAATAATAAGTAAAAAAAAAAAGGGGGAAATGAACATTTTTATCACTTGCACTTGGAAAGGTTTGGTTTTATTTGTAATTGGTTTTGTGATTAAATCCAATACAATTTGGCACAGGTTAGCTTCTGTGTATTGAGACTGACTTTACTTCTGTCATTTCAAGTGAACTTAGCATGATGGTGTCAGCATGCTTAAAAATTATTAAAGTCTTCGCAGGAGGACTTCAGAGGCCAACTAGAGTGTAGGTAAGATTTTTGTACTTTTCCCTTCTGCTTTCTTGTGCTTCCTCAGCTGGTAACGAGTTATTTTCTTGGGTGGGGCCTTTTATTTGACACTTCTGATGTACAGGTGTATGATTAACATGCAGTGTTTAATCTGATGCTGATCATGATATGCTTTATTAGTTTATTTGTTTATTAGTGTTATGAGGGACCAAGAAGAATTTTTAGATACCGGGTAAAATACACAGTTCTTGTTCCAAATTTTAAAGGGACCCCACCAGCATGGCAAATAAATGAGAGCAATTTATTTTGAAAGAATTGTCTTGAAAAGTAGCACAGTCTATCAAAACTAGTGGCTTGCATAGCTGTTAGCACCGTGTACATGTCTGCCAGTGTAGTGCACATGGCCTGCCATGTACAATGTACTGTGGTCTTCATCTTGTTGATGTAACTCAGTGCGCAATACAGCAAACCTGCATGGCTTCCCTGCCATTTAACACAGCTTGCTGTTTCACTTGTACTTCTTCCTGTAATTGATTGTGGTGTTCAGGTGCAGCTGGTACTAGGGTCCTAACTACCTCTGTGTGTAGAATATACGTCTGCCTGTTGATTGACCACGACGCTCAAGGCCAGGAGTGTCATGGTAAATTGCTATCCTAGGCAGTCCAGTCTCATAGGTTGTGGGAAATCTTAAATAGAATGAGACGGTTTCATTTTCATGAGAGAAATACCTTTATGTCGTCAGTATAACAGTAAATATGAAATTACCATGTGCACTTCAGGGTGTATGATGCAGCTACATAGCTGCATAGAAATTCACCAGCATCTCATTAAATAAGACTATACATGGGCAATGCGGTCACAGTTTTGCAGATTTTTACCTCAGCTGACCTGTCAGTCAGCTAAGGTTATAGTGTGGGTGTCCATGTGTCATTATCTGTCATCAATAATTAGCATTTTCGACTTCTTCTCAAAAACCGTTGGCCAGATTCACTTTAAACTTGGTGGGATGCATCTTGGGTGGGTCTCTACCAAATCTGTTCAAATGGTCATGATCCACTGATTTTTATATTTTTTTAAGGGTCTGCCCCAGTGGGAACCTTTCCTGTTTTCAGGTTATCCTTCCATCCGTCCGGATGTGCACATTCTCAATACCGCGGTATCTACAGAATCCCTCCATGTATTTTGCGTGTGGCTCAAAGGAAATGCTGATTCAGTGGGATCTGCACTTTTGGCACAGCATCTGTTTCAAGTGACACTCAGCTAATTCACAGACAAAATTACCTGAGTTGTTAATCTATCAAACCGAATTCCTTGAGTTGTTTGCCTGCCAGGGCGCCTGATCACCCAAGCGCGAAGCACGCGGGTGATCAGGCACGCAGGCAGGCAAACAACGAGGGGAATTCGGTTCAGACAG
This sequence comes from Hermodice carunculata, assembly GCA_964020975.1. Classification (NCBI taxonomy): domain Eukaryota; kingdom Metazoa; phylum Annelida; class Polychaeta; order Eunicida; family Amphinomidae; genus Hermodice; species Hermodice carunculata. Next base: position 28,398,485 of record OZ026630.1, read on the forward strand.
ATTAACGACGAGCGTTATTTTGTATTTATCCCCAACTGTCAATTAAGAAAGAAAAAAAGATCCTTTATGTCACTTGTAACACTTTATTTCACTACATACATGGGACTCTGACAGTCATGCCGCGCGTATGAATATAAAATTTAAACAACAAAGAAAAGTGGTCGACCACAGGCCTAATGGTGGATTTTTTTGAACGGCCGTCACTTCAGACAATAATCTCGGTGAAAAAACACTTTTCTATCATTTCTATATGGAATTAATTTGGTGGAGAGGAGAATTGGAATGTCACATTGACTTTGAATATTGCACCAGCAAACATTCCAAAGTATGCATCCGTGGAGCTCAACTGATTGTTGGCCGTCAGAATGTCCCCATCAGTGATGGCAGCATTGCCAGCATTGCCCGCAGGAGCGGGGCGATGGCTCCCTGCCACGCCAGCTGGACAAACGATGAAGACAGAGTCTGGGGAGTGTTTTGGACGGATGTTAGAGGTCTCTGAAAAGAAGAATAACTAGAACAGACTGATTTTCCAACAGAAAATCAAATGTCTCCCGGTGGAACACTTACGTCTCTGAATAAGCTACAGGTGGTAACAAATTACAAATGACCAAGTTTGCTTGAAAATTACAATCCTATTTTAGCTCTCACCTGGATACATGACTCTAGCAATTTTCATCAAGTTCTTCAAGACTTATTGCAGAGAAACCAATTTCACATTAATGACCCTGTGACCTTGAGAATTCGGTCAAGGTAACCCAAATACAATGCTTACCTAGGTCTTACCTTGATACATTATCATACCAAGTTTCATAAAATTCCATCATGTTCTTCAAGACTTATCGCACCGAAACCAATTTCATACTTAAGTGACGCTGTGACCTTGAAACTTAGGTCAAGGTCACCCAACTACGATTCAATTGTGGATCTCACCTTGATGCATTATCCTTCCAAGTTTCATCAAATTCCATCAAGTTCTTCAAGACTTATAGCACAGAAACACATTTAAAAAAACTGACCATGTGACCTTGAGAATTTAGTCAAGGTCACCCAAATATGATTACAACCTAGGTCTTGCCTAGATATATATTCCTACCAATTTTCATCAAATTCCATCAAGTTCTTCAAGACTTACTGCAAGGAAACCAATTTCATATTAGTGACTCTGTGACCTTGAAAATTACGTCAAGGTCAGCCAAATACAATCCAAACCTAGGTCTTGTTAAGATACATAATCCTACCAAGTTTCATCAAATTCTATCCTGTCCTTCAAGACTTATAGCACAAAAACCAATTTCATATTAATGACCCTGTGACCTTGAGAATTCGGTCAAGGTAACCCAAATACAATGCTTACCTAGGTCTTACCTTGATACATTATCATACCAAGTTTCATAAAATTCCATCATGTTCTTCAAGACTTATCGCACAGAAACCAATTTCATATTTAAGTGACCCTGTGACCTTGAAACTTAGGTCAAGGTCACCCAACTACGATCCAATTGTGGATCTCACCTTGATGCATTATCCTTCCAAGTTTCATCAAATTCCATCAAGTTCTTCAAGACTTATCGCACGGAAACCAATTTCACATAAGTGACCCTGTGACCTTGAGAATTCCCTCAAGGTCATCCAAATACAATCACAACCTAGGTCTTGCCTAGATACATAATCCTACTAAGTTTCATCAAATTCCATCCTGTTTTTCATGACTTATCGAACGGAAACCAATTTCACATAAGTGACCCTGTGACCTTGAGAATTCGCTCAAGGTCATCCAAATACAATCCCAACCTAGGTCTTGCCTAGATACATAATCCTACTAAGTTTCATCAAATTCCATCCTGTTTTTCATGACTTATCGAACGGAAACCAATTTCACATAAGTGACCCTGTGACCTTGAGAATTCGCTCAAGGTAATCCAAATACAATCCCAACCTAGGTCTTGCCTAGATACATAATCCTACTAAGTTTCATCAAATTCCATCAAGTTCATCATGACTTATCGAACGGAAACCAATTTCACATAAGTGACCCTGTGACCTTGAGAATTAGGGCAAGGTCACCCAAATACAATCCCAACCTAGGTCTTGCCTAGATACATAATCCTACCAAGTTTCATTAAATTCTGTCAAGTCCTTCAAGACTTATCGCACGGAAACCAGGTGTTGAAGAACCTGAACAACAACAACAACAACAACAAGCGGAAGAAACGGGCACTAAAACAATATGTCCCCCGGCTTCCACCGGGAGACATAATTTCCCTGGAGAAGGCTGCACGTGGCGTGCTGTTGATTTCGGCTTGATGTTGCATAAGTTTTCACGGACTGCCCATTTTTGTGCCCGCTCAGCTGTTGAATAATGGTTGGCAGGACATTTGGATATAAAAGTCGACTGCACATTGTGCGTCTCACAAAGTGGCTGTTTTTTCTGCCAATCATCAGTCCTGCATTTTTGGCCCTAGTTTGTATCACAGAATCAAGTTTATTCTTACCCATTGGCTGGGATTTATACAACGGACCATCAGGTTTTTGGCCATGATTTATGTCAAGGTAATAAGGCGAGTTTGGATATACCAAATATGGAATTGATTCCTTCCATATTTGGAAAACCATATCTCTGATTTTACAAATATGGTAAAAAGTAGTCCCACCCATGGGATATGGTCAACAATATCACATAGGCCATATCTCATATATGGGTTTTCAATGTAATATGGTACAAAGTAGGGGATAAAGAACATCGCTTACCATTGAGTATTTTGACTGGTCTTTTCATATAGTTGTTTCTAATGTATGGGGACTACCTACTGGCAGGCATAGATAAAATAAACAGACTTTCAGCTTCATACATATATACAAAAGTTCTTTTTCCTCCCTTTGGCAAATACAAACACTAGCTTGAAGCCAACAAGGGCCATGATACAAGAATGGTTTATAAAATGATATGAAAATCTACTACATGTACTACATCGTAATACAAATTATAAATATATAAAAATATGTCATATAAGCCACTTATGTGTGCATAGAAGACCATGATGACCAAAACCAGAAAAAAATTAAAACTTTCAAAAATGTAGTAGTAGTAGCAGCAGCAGCAGTAATAAAACCTCTCAATTTCTAAAAGTATGTGTTTGAGATAGTTTTAGTTTTGATACACATTACAGAGCTCAAACTTGCACAAATTTCAAATAATAAAATTCTGAGACTCCTCCTTCACCCTCTGAAGACCAAGTAAACTATTTTCCCTGGGTACACTCTGATAGCAATGTGTTCAGAATGTGCCATCAAAGCCACTGACTAATGGCATATTCTTCCTAATCGTACAAAAAGTCGTTGACATTTACAATATCAGACCCCTGCTGGCATTTTTTAATGGGAGAAAGTTGCATGCTGATACATGGGTGTTAATTCCTTGGGGTTAAATCAGGAGACTGCAGCCTCTGGGACTCCCCTGACATTCTGTACACAAAGCACCACAATCTTCACCAATATTTTCATTATGATCAATAAAGGACACTGCAGTGAGCCTTATGTTTAGGATGACTTACGACAACCTACGAAGTAATACTCATTGAAAATTAACATGGCACAGGAAGTTTTAGAATGTATACATGTATACATGTGAACTGTAAACCTTTATCTTCAGGGATCTTAATTCTGTCTTTGTGGTAGTCTGCTTTAACAATATCAACACAGTAATGTTAAAAAAAAACAAGAGGCCCATGCGCCTAATGCTCTGCTGGCACCATGGCTATATTGCATCTGTTCATTTCAAAGTTGCGAGTGTTCAAGTGGTTTCTGAACATATAAAACTTACATAAATTTAGTGTATGATATGTCCACCAGATGGCACTTCACTGCACATGTAATAATAGCTTATTTGAGCAATTCCTGTGATGGATATTGCTGCATGTGTAAAGACAACAATGAGCGAGCCCTTAACTTTACGTCCTCAGTGACCTTGGGACAGAAGATCAAGGTCACCCAGATTACATAATACAAGAAAGCCATAGGCCTGGTGCTTTGCTGACATTGCCATTGATGTCCATGCTACACCCCGCCATTACAAAATCACATCTTTCAACTTTACAGGCATGGTGACCTCACAAAAATATGTCAATGTCACTGATATTAAAGAAAATTTTAGTTTTGGACATGGTCTATACATCCTATAAATTTGGCAAGTGCAATCCAATTACTTTTCTAAACATTGAATTTTATATCTTAGAACACATTTTGCCTCATAATTTCTGTCAATTATAGGTGACTCCACTAGTATCCCTGGCGATTTGGACTTTGACCTCCCCCACAATCCTACTACATTTGGTGAAGATCTGCTAAAAATTAAAGATGCTACAGTGTTCAAAAGATTTTCATATTTTTACCTCTATATTGCATAATATTGTAGGTTGCGTCACTAATATTAAATTGGACCTGGATTTTTATACATTCGTTAAGTCCTGAACGTTATATTGGGCTAACTTGAAAACTGTGGATGGTATTGCGGCCACAAATTTTCACATTTTGACTCATATACTATATAATACTATAGGTGGCACCACCAACATTGATGTCGAAAATGTTTTTTATACACTTTGTAACTACTAAATGTTATATGGGCCTATCTCAAAAATGGTGGGGCACAGAGCATTCACAAGATGACCCCTATATAAACTGGCTATTTGACTTTGACCTTCAACTCCAATAAAAAAATTGTTAATGTTCAGAATATGCAGCACCCATCCAGCTTTCCATATATGGTCTGTTTGTTCAAATCTGGTAAAAACTTTTCCAGTTACTGACAAAAAAACAATAAACTTGGACAAGCGCCAAACTCCATAACTACTGTGTCACAGTAAACCAAAAAGCAGGTCACCAAGTACAGTTTCATCTATTATGTAATAAAGCAAAATTTTGATCTGCAGGCTTAATTCTTTTTGCCATTGATTTCCAAGCTACACTCCCCCATTACAAAATCACCTTTTCAACTTTACATGCATGGTGACCTCACAAAATAGGTCAAGGTCACTGATATTGCATAATATTATACCTTTGGTCATGGTCTATATATCCTATAACTTTTGCAAGTCGGATCCAATTACTTTTTCAAATATGGAATTTTACATCCTTAAACATATTTTGGCTCATAATTTCAGTCACATTATAGGAGGCACCACTAGTATCACTAGTAATTTAGACTTTGACCTCTCCAACAATCCCACTACATTTGGTGAAGATTTTCCAAAAATTAAAGATGCATGATTTTCACATTTTTACCCCTATATTTCATCATATTGTAGGTGGTACCACCAATATCAAAAGGGGCCTAGACTTTCATATAGTCTGTAAGTCCTGAAAGTTATATTGGGCTAACTTGAAAATGTGGACGGTATTGTGCTAACCAGCAAAAGTTTATGGACAGAGGGACTGACATGAGGGGTCACATAAGCTCCTCGAACTTTGGTCAGTTAAGCTAAAAAAAGACAGAAAAGGCCATCAAAGCAGACTGGTATAACATGTCTTCACATTACCACTGATAGAATGCCAGTCTCGATGTAATGTACCCACACAAAGATAATATTTTGGTGTCTTCAAACTGGCCCATGTATCAACCTGTCCATTGACTGATATGCCTTCCTCCACACCTAAGTCAAGTAAAAATACTGTACACGGCACTTAATATCCCTCATCAAGTTCAGTCCATGGAAATCAGCCTCCAAGAAATTTGTAAATCTTGAAATTAATGCCTACTGACTTTGCTTCTCCTTTTCAATGTCACTCAAAGTCAAATGTGACTGCTTCAAACAAAAGCACGTTATTTCCTATGCATGTTTAGTAGTAACAATGCATGGTTCCATGATTCACCATTTTCCAGATACATGTATAAGCCAATGTTATGCCTCTGACCTTGGTCTGAGCTTTCAATGTTATGCAAGGTCAAATGGGATAGTTCCAAGCGTGCATTTCCTATTCATGTGCAATAGTAACCTAAACTGCACTGTTTTCCAGTTATCAGCCAACAAAATGCCCCTGACCTTGATTTGACCTTTAAAGTTCATGCAAGGTCAAATGTAAAAGACTCAAATATATGTGTGATTTCTTATTCATGTTTACAGTAATCATTGTCCTAAAATACACCATTTTCCAAATATGTCAATATTACCTATATAGATGTCATCTGTGACTTTTGACCTCTGAAAGATGAGTTAAACATAAATATGATATTGACCTTCAACAAGAAACACACCAAGTTGCTTGGCTCATGCAAAAATCAGATGTCTGGCTGCATTTCTACAAGAGTTAACCAGTAACAGTGTTGATCATTGACCTTTTTGATCTTTAAAAATTTGGTTAAACATACAGATATGATGTTGACCTTCAACAAGCATCCAAAACACTTCTACATGCTGGACTCATGCAAAACTCAGACGGATGGCTGCCAACTAACAAAATAGAATTAATGTAATTTATCTCAGTCTCACACTTTAAATATGTTAACATCTTAAGTTTCATCACGAAATTATGGATGTTTAGTACTGAACTATTGATCATTTTGCCATAGACTTACATTATGGCCTTGGACTCAGTTTCATATTACTTTGTCAAATCTAAAGCTATTTCCTCTATGTATGTTTTTACAGACCTATCGTAGATATACATATGTTAAAATGAAAATAGTTGGTCTATGGCCTCAATACCAAATGGTCAATGTACTCGTTTGACTTATGTGACATTGAAATGAGGTCAAGGTCACTCGTGTAATATTATCCGAAGTACTCTATAAGTGAGAAGACGTACTATATTTCGTTTGAGAAATTCATTCCTTTCTCAAGTTATCACGCTGTCACTATTGCTATCAACAATTTGACCCCTACGGCCTAGACACAGGTCAAAGTATCTCATATACAATCTCATCCAATCTCTCTATATGGGGTTCAACACACAAAACACAGTATATGTTGCTCTTTTTGTTCTACGGTTATAGGGATGAGAATGAACCAGCCATAAAACTGACAAAAGTAGCTCCTGAGATCTTGAAAGATTGTCGAGGTTGTGGATATTCACTCCCATCTGACCTATTTATAAGAAGGTTCCATATACCAAATTTGCTTGAGGTGGCTCTTTGCATTGTCAAGTTATGATGAGAATAAGAGGTGATAGATGGACATATGGACTGACATACAAGACGTAGGATGATATGATACCCTTTGATCAAGGTTTGGCTGAGGGATATCAAAGAATCTAATATGCTGGTTTTTTCTTACTAGGTATTGACATGCATAAGAAAAAACAAGAGGGCTGTGTGAACAGCCCATGCTCAGCTGATCTTGACATTCATCACACTTGCAGATCTATGAACTTGGGAAAGGATCAAGGTCACCCATGTTCTGAGTAAGTCTGACCATTATAAAAGAACACTAACATGTGCAACATCAAGGTTCAAGTAGTTCTCAAGTTATAATGAAGAGTAAAATTCATGTATGTTGCACTGTGACCCCAGAAATGAGGTCAAAGTCGTTCATGTACTGTCTGAGCATGACCTTCATACAAAAACATTAACATGTGCAGCATCACAGTACTAACTCAAAACAGATCTCAAGTAATCAAGTAAACAGTGAATTTTGTGTGAGTTGTCCTGTGAATTAGCACTAGAATACCCATTGACTTCCATAGTAATCAATAGGAAAGCTGCATTGATCGATAAGTACCCGAGTTGAAAATACTTAAAAATCAGGAATCTAAAGCAGTGCCACCTAGTAAACAACTTTGTTTTGACCCTTCCACAAGAACATATCCATCACATTTCATTTTAATCTGAGTGACAGTTCTGAAAACAAGTGAAAAATAACAAAGCCATATAAAAAATTCATAAAAAAAAATTTAGAAAAAATTGCAGTGCCACCTGGTGAACAAATTGGGAACTAGGTGTCCCTGGGAGTGTCTATGAACGATATCAAAACAACTAGGTGAGCAGTTTCACAGGTGAAGTGTTTTAAAGGTTTGCCCCCAAAAAACAAAAAAAAATCATAAAAATTCCAAAAATCAATAGAGCGTGACCATTTGAACAAACTTGGTAGAGATCCACCCAAGGCACATCCCCACCTAGTTTGAAGTAAATCTGGCCAAAATTATTTAAGTTATAACCATTACAAGAAATTCCCATGTTAAAACTTTTGTAGATTTTTGAGAAAAAAATCATAAAAAAACCAAAATTCATTGGAACATGACCATTGGAACAAACTTGGTAGACACCCACCCAAGGTACATCCCCACCAAGTTTGAAGTTAATCTGGATGACGGTTTTGGAGAAGAAATCGCAAATGTGAATTAGCATTAGAATACTCATTGACTTCCATAGTAATCAATAGGAAAGCTGCATAACCCATAAGTACCCGAATGGAAAAAATCGTTAAAAATCAGACATCTGCAGCATTCCCACATAGTGAACAACTTTGTTTGACCCTTCTACGAGGAAAATATCCACCACGTTTCAGCTTAATCTGAGTAACGGTTCTGGAGAAGAAGTCGAAAATACCTAGAACACACAAAAATTCATAAAAAATTAGTAAAAAATTGCAGCGCCACCTGGTCAACAAATTAAGAACACAGAGTCCCTAGGTGTCTTCTCGTGTGATATCAGAGTGATTGAGTAAGCGGTTTTGGAGAAAAAGATTTTTTAAGATTTGTCAAAAAAAAGAACAAAAAAATTCATTAAAAATCCAAAAATCACTGGAGCGTGACCATTTGAACAAACCTGGTAGACACCCACCCAAGGTATATCCCCACCTAGTTTGAATTTAATCTGGATGACGGTTGTGGAGAAGAAGTTGAAAATGTGAATTAGCATTAGAATGCCCATTGACTTCCATAGTAATCAATAGGAAAGCTGCATTGACCGATAAGTACCCGAATGGAAAAAATCGTTAAAAATCAGGAATCTGCAGCATTCTCACATAGTGAACAACTTTGTTTGACCCTTCTACAAGGAACATATCCACCATGTTTCAGCTTAATCTGAGTGACGGTTCTGGAGAAAAAGTCGAAAATATCTATAACACACCAAAATTCATAAAAAAATAGAAAAAAATTGCAGCGCCACCTGGTGAACAAATTAACAACTAGGTGTCCAAGGGAGTGTTTCTGTGTGATATCAAAGTAATTGGGTGAGCGGTTTCAGAGAAGAAGATTTTTTAAGATTTGCCCAAAAAAGAACAAAAAAATTCATTAAAAATCAATGGACCGTGACCATTTGAACAACTTGGTAGAGACCCACCCAAGGCACATCCCCACCAAGTTTGAAGTGGATCTGGCTGACAGTTTCGGAGAAGAAGTCGAAAATGTAAATTGTTGACGGACCACGGACAGACGGACGACGGACGGACGGACGACGGACAACGGACGGAGGACCATAAGATAAGCTCAGCTGACTGACAAGTCAGCTTAGCTAAAAATTTACCAGTTCTATGCTTGTTTTCCTAGGATTTCCAGAATGCCAGTGGCTGGAGAGACCCCAGTCCAGCATATAACAGCTGCCACTATGACATGAGATGTTCAATTTATCCCAGTTCATCACATCCACACACTTATTCTTTTATTAAATCACATGCTCACACACAGGGACAAGGTCTGAGCAACTTTGAGTTGTACAGACCCCCTACCCATTCCCAAGCTTTATTTCAGCAAACATGGGGACAGGGCTATAAAATCACTAGGATTTCCTATGATATTGACCTTCAGGTACACAATCCCAAACATGGGACAGGTGTACCTAAGGCTGCTGGTGCAACTTGCATGTGTGGCACACCTCGTCATCCGGGACAGGTGGATCGATTTTCAAATATCGTGTACCAACCCAAGCTGGTGCATGACTCCTGGTATTAACACCCATTACTAACGTCAAACCATACAATACCAGACATTACAACAGTTGTCATGTCTTGAGAAGTTCGGCACTGCAGCCATTATATTTTTAGTTCCTGAAGGGCCCCACTTGGGTGAAACTGGACAAATGTTTCACTCTGCACTTCACGGAGCCTTGCCTTCGTTTTGTGTTTTTTGTAGGTATTTATGAGGCCCTGATATAGCCAATGAGTGTACTTTGCCACGTACACACTCACAACACATTTTAAAAAAAAATTTCAATTCAAAGTCTTTCTTAAAAATAGTAATAAAAGACCTCCCCCAAAGCTGGTTGAACAAGTAGTAATTCATTCACTTATTTTCAGTTAAAGTGTGGTGCCACTTATAGACAGAAAATTGAGATGTTGCTGGACATCATCACTGAAGTTTTAACATTTTTACTATTTTTAAAAAAATTCCTACTACTACTTTTTAAGTAAAAGGTGACCAACATGACATTTATGTTGCTATGAGAGGTGACCATTGGGCAATGATGTCTTGCAACCCACAGCCTTCGTTGAAATATTAACTCTTTCAGTGCCAATTACAACTTAAGTCATGCTCATCTCAGTTCTCAAAAAGACTGCAAATTTGTCAAAGGAACCTTTCAATCAAGTACCAGCATTTCTGTAGTTCATGCAAAGGTAGAAATTGTACAGGTCAGCAGCTGTCCTCTGCTCACTTTGGGTTCATTGTGGTAATAGGGTGTCAGGAGAGCTGTTAATTTGGTCCCTCACTTGGCACTGAAAGGGTTATGAGGCCCAGGTATATGTATGAAGCAAAGAAAATTTATAAATAAATGTCAAAACAAGTTGCTGTGTTAAAACCTGGACAAAAGTATCTGATGTGATTGAAAACTATAAAGACAAACCTTGTGGAGATCCTACATATCCAGAATCATCACTCTCTGGGTGGTTGTGTCGGACAGTCTTGACTGTGTCCGTGGCTACACTGGCCTGGGCAGCCTGACTTGGCTCTCTTGACCTGGGTTTGGGCACAGGTCGTCTGGTGGGCAGCGGTGGGGGTGATGTAGTCAGTATGTCCGTACGAATGTACTCCACATAGTTACTGGGAAAGTAGCCAAAGGAGTCCATGGTCTGATTCTTGCCTTCCAACCAGCCCTCAGGTTTCTCGTCTGTGCCACTGAAGTCAAACTCAAATGGCTTCTTGACTTCCAGCACATCATCCACCTTGATTGCAATGTAGCCATCCTCCAGTTCCTCATCACTGGGACTGAAGTTGTAGACAGCCTTGTAGTACAGTACCTCATCCATACTGCCAGGCACAGCCTGCATCCAGCACCCAACAACAGGCCTTCAATCACCTCCACTCCCGCACACTCAGCAAATTGGATCTGTAGGAGAAACAAATGAAGGAAGCCATATACCTGATACATCCTTTGTATGCAGAAATGTTTGTTTTGGAGAACAGAGGGTAGCCTTGAGCACTATTTGTCACTTTTATTGAAGCAAGTAATGCCCTGGATACAAACAAAAGTTAAGGGTATATATATATCTAAGAGACGGACCCTCACCAGTTCATTAATCATTGTTGCTGCACAGATTCAGAAAAGGAAACTTCCTGCAAAGACTAGACAAATGGTGTCAGATATTATGGACAAGGGACTGGAACAAGTGGCCAACTTTGAAGATTCTATGCAAAACTAGTATATATAAATACCCTCTCCACAACATCTCCTATTAAAGGGCTGTAGACCATACTCTGACAACACAGGTTTTTTTTTTCCAGTTCACATTAAACCATGATAAGCAATTAACCCTTCAAGTGCTGATCACTGCTATAGTGGTTTTCTTATTACCTTTAAACACATAATGGTTAGAGATTCAAATTCCTCATGAAGGTACCTTTCATTCAAATACCAGCAAGCCTAGTCTAAATCCAAAAGTAGTCATAGTCAACAGCTTTAAGGGTTAACAGCCAAGCATTGTCAACAGGTGAACAGGACGTGCGTAGGACTATGGAATACATAAAATTGTCAAAACATAAAGCTATCATCATGGACTAGAAGATTGTTAAAGGTTCTCATGATCACAACCTGTTTTATTTCATATATATATATGAAGTGAATATGTTGTTCCGTCCATGTTCATTACTTGTTTCCACTTGCGATATCGAAAAAGTGTCTTTATTCAAATTTCAAAGTTGCAACTTTAAAATGCACACATCATGAGTTCTCGAGTTCTCGTTCTTTTCTGACACTTCCAGAGCGGCTGGGGTGGGACATTACAAATGCCACACAGTGCAGTGAGCCGACAGCAAGCATGATGAGTACACAGAGTACTAGCTGTCAAAGGGTCACATCTCTCTCTCTCTAACAGGAGTAGAAGTGGGCACAGAAATGTGAATTTCCATCTCACTATCCATAGAGGATGGATCATTGTGTTGTTGCTAGGTGCAGCAACACGAAAAGTTCAATGGTGAGCCTGTTACAATTTCGATAGGCCCTACATCTACGCTGTACATCATGGACTTGTGCTATGTGGATTCACTGGGCCTACTTTACATGTATTTTGGTGGTTTTCTCAAGCTGATGACCCCACAGCTAAACATGATATAGAAATAAGCCCAAAAATTCGTAATTATTTTTGCAAGCAAAAGTACTCAGGGCACCCTGTATTGCATTAATCCTACTGCCGTTTGTGCACTAGCAGTTTAAGATTAAACAAAAATTTTCATAAAAAATCTACTAAAAGTAGACTAAAAAACTACTGGAGCATGACCATTTGAAGAAAATTGGTACAGACCCACCTAATGTACATTCCCACCAAGTTTGAAGTGACTCTGGTTTACAGATTCGGAGTAGATGAAAACTTAAATTTCCATTGCAATCCCCATTGACTTACACAATAACCAATGGGAATGCATGCAATATCTGACAAGTACCTGAAATGAAAAATTTGTTAAAAAAAGTTTGTTTACCCCTCTCACAAAAACATATCCACTACATTACAGAACAATCTAAGAGACAATTCTGCATAAGAAGTCAAAAATAGCCATATATACACAACATTTAATAAAAAAAAAATAGATAAAAATTAAATACGCACCTGAGGAACAAATTAAGGTCTGGGGGTCCCCAGAAGTGTCGCTATGCAATTTCGAAGCAATTGGCTTGCAGTTTTGGAGATTTTTTAAGTTTTTGTGATAAAACGAAGAAAAAATATTTTCAAAAATCCAAAAATCATTGGAGCATGACCATTTAGACACACTTGGTGGAGACCCACCTCAGGTACAATCCCACCAAGTTTCAAGTGAATCCAACAGACCATTTTTTAGAGGAAGTAAAAAATGTGAATTGTTGATTGATAGATAGACCAATGCCAATGCCAGATGAAAGACCATCCTGTAACCTCAACTGCAGCACCATCTGTTAAACAAATTAAGGTCTAGGAATCCCCAGAAGTGCTCCTTAGCAATTTAAAAGCAACTGGTCAAGCAGTTTTTGGAAAGGAATATTTTCAAGAGATCCACCCATCGTATAGCCCCATCAAATCTGAAGTTAACCTGACTGATGCTTTTGGAGAAGTCAAAAATGTAAATTATCTTTACAATCCACATTGACTTGAATAACAATCAATAGGAATGTATGCATTAACTGAAACGCACCCCAATTAAAAAATTCACTAAAAATCAGGAAGCTATCCTCACCTGGTAAACAAGCATGTCTGACACTTCCACAAGCTACATTTCCATTAAGTTTCAAACAATCTCAGTGACAGTTCTCGACATGTTGACAATGCAAAACACAAAAATGTGTTTACAAAAAGAAAAAGACAAAGAAAGCAAGACATCTTTGTGAAACATAGATGCCCCCCCCCCCCCACTGTCATGTTTGCCCTCATTACCCAGTTGATAGTACTAAATGAGGCACTCACGACCTTGGGAAGTGGATCATCCAGAAACCAAATTCACTTAAGTGGCCTTGTGACCTTGGAAATTAGGTCAAGGTCACCCTTCTATGAAGCTGATCTGGCCCTAACAGAAGACCATAAACATCTACAAAATAAAAGCTCTGCCTCAAAAAATTCTGCAGTTATTGAGCACAAACCAAACTCAGTAATGTGGCTCTGGTGCCTTGGGAACTGATTCAAGGTCACCCATTTTGAACCTGATCAAGCTCTGATAGAAGGCTATATTCCTGTGCAATATGAAAGCCCCACGTGAAAAACATCTTTAGTTATCATGTGGGAACCAAGTTCACCAATAGGACTCTAGATGGTGACCAAGCCCTAATTGAGGACTATTAGACCTTAGAAATGAGGTCAAGGTCAACCACCTTCATACTCTGCCTAGCCGTCATACAGAAGTATATACCTGGGCACTATCAAAGTGCTATCTCAAAAACTTCATGAGTTACGGTGCAAAAACAACAGTCTCTACCAACCGACTGACCGACCTGGTGACCTTGGGAATTTGGTCAGTCATCCATCTTCTAAGCTGACCAAGCCCTAACTAAGGACTAATACCATGAGCAATATTGAAGTCATAACTTAAGTTCTGAGTTACAATGCAGAAACCAAGTTCACTAAAGTGACCTTTCAATTTAGGTCAAGGTCATTCATCTATCTTCTACCTTGACCTAGCCCTGAATAAGGACTATAATCCTATGCAATGTAGAGGTTCGGTCATAAAAACTTTTCTAGTTATAGTGCAGAAATAAAAACTTACTACATGTACCTCCATGACCTTGGATATAGGGTCAAGGTCAACCACCTTCACACCTTACCTAGCCCTTTTTTAGGAGTATACACCTGGGCAGTATCAAAGTCCTATCTCAAAAAGGTCTGGAGTTATGGTGCGGAAACCACAGTCTCTCTACCAACCAACTAACATGAGCAACCAATATACCCCGCCTTCTTCAAAGGGGGGGGGGGGGGGGGGCATAAAAATCGCAACACCATCTGTTGAACAAATTCAGGTCCAGGGGGTTTTAGAGGTGTCTCTCTGTAATTTCAAAGCAATTGGCCTGGCTATTTGGGAGAAGATTTTTAAGATTCTGATTAAAAAATATTTCAAAAAAAGAAAGAAAAAGAAAAAAATCACAAAAAAATCCAAAATGAATAAAAAAATTGTAAAAAATCTTAAAATCACTGGAGCATGACTATTTGAATGAATGAATGAATGAATGATTGAATGAATGAATGAATGAATGAATGAATGAATGAATGAATGAATGAATGAATGAATGAATGAATTTCTCAAAAACCCTTTGGGGTACACAAGTACAAGTCAGGTCAAAATATATAATGTTGTGTACAACAATTAACAAACAACTTAGAAGAGATCCACCCAAACTAAATCCCCATAAAGTTTGAAAGTGGATTTGGCACACCATTTTGGGGAAGTTGAAAATGCAATTGTGGACAGGTGACAGATTACCCTCGTATGAACAACATACTCAGACCCATACTATAAGTTCAAACATCTGGCACTGCACAGACAATGGACGCAGACCCATACTATAAGCTCAGCAGACCAACAGCACATTCAGGTGTGCCCTGTCATAATTAAGATTGTTTTTCAAAACAGTGATGAGGGCTTTCAGAAAATTATGTGTGGTCCTCTAGAGTACCTAAGGTACAATTATAAGTAAGGTAAAGCTCCAGGGATTTGTGAAGGTCTCTCAGGAAGTTTCCTTGTTTCTCTGAAGTGATTCTTCTTTTCAAGACTACTTTCAACACAAAGTCCAATGGTGGCCTCTCCTTAATATTGTATACCAGGCCCAGCACTATGAACATGGAAACATGATATCAAGACAGAAATCATTCATAGAGTACCAACAGAGCACTGTCGTCACTGTGAATCACAGTCTATCCACCTGCCTGTCAATTTCATATTAAAAGCTGGGGTAGCATCAGAAAAGTATATCAACTTGTTTAGTTTTGCTTTTCTTAAGTTTGCTGTCATCATTCTTCTAACTGCTGACTGGTAATAGAGAAGTAGGTCTTCAGAGTTTATGTTTCAACATAAACATCCATATGATGTCAGTTGTGAAACAGAATTAAGAAAATCAGATAAATAGTCATCTTTAAAGGAAAGCTTCTGGAATGAAGAAGTTTCAAAATTCAATAGGAAAACTACAAGCATAAATATCACCACATACCTTTGTCTATTTTTCTTCAGCAGCACTGTCTTCCAGGATTACTAATGACCAGTAGCATTGGTGGCAAAGAAGACACAGCAAAACCTGTGAACAGAGAAACCATGGTGATCTGAACCCATCAGAAAAGCATGCAGCAATGTGTCATGTGGTACTACTATGGCAGATGCACCCACTGCAGGCTGCACACTGCCATCTGGTGGCCCCTGTCCAAACTACACAACACCCAGCCTTTCCCTTTGCACTGGAAGCAGACTGAACTCCCTGTTATTTCTGCTGCACTTGGTTTGCCCTGGGACTCACAAGATTCTATTTATAGTTAGGGTAATAAAAGAGCAGTGTCACCCTTCTCACAGGACTGACTAAGCAATCAGCAAGTTGACTGCTGAGAATTCACTAATTTCACGGCATTTTTATTTTCCACTGTTTCACTGTTGCTTCAATATCACCAAAAATAAGAACATACTGAAAAATTTTTGATATGGCATGGCTAGAAATAATAGAAATATTTATAATTTAAATCCAAAATGCAAAAGCTGCCAAAATTAGAAAACATGAAAATAAATGTAGTCACAATGCTATCACTTTGGCCATAGCAGTATGTTTTTCCTGTTGAAGTGTAATCTATTACCATGGTAACCTAAGTAAACCACACAGAAATGGAGTCCCTTTTGTCAGCACCAAAACAGGGAAGCAAAAGGGCACACCAAGTGGAGGAAAGAAAACATGGAGATTGGGCAGTTGAGCAGGCAACCTTTCTCTCCTCTCTGCAACTTGCTCCTCAGTTGAAATGTCCTTTGCCGGCACATTTTTAACCCTTTCCCCTTGGTTTAAACATATCTTATTCACAAAAGTAAATAAAATTGGGAAGGAGGGCTGTGCCCTATCTGAATCCCTCTTGTTTGAAGAGATGCATAGACAGGGCGAACGCAACACACAGTGCCACTGTGACCCCACCCATCAAGTGCTAGAAGCACCCAAAGGGTGGCATCACACCGAGCAGAAACAAATAAAGATAGACGTAGACAAAACAGCACACATAGTGGGGCATGTAGAATCTTCCTTAAACTGGGGAAAGTGGTTAATGGTCAAATGCCATCTGCTTCAACATCTTTGACCAATTTCAACAGAAATTAAAAATAGTTTGAATGAGAATTATCGGCGAAAGCTACCAAGAGAAATATACCCTGGAGAAACAAGTGTCCTTGGCATGGCTTTATGCCTGACTGTCACTAAGGAAAGCGGTTGACTCAGTCTTCAACTCAGCCTTAATTCAATGGGGAAACGGTTAACAAATCTCAACACAAAGTGTGATGCTTTCTGTGCAAACACCCATGTAAAGGTTCTTACATCTTCATAACTACATGAGCTTCAACCTAAGAAATTACTGACTGAGAATATATGCTAAAGAAATGATCCACTGTTTATCATTGGTCTAAACCTTAGCAAGTGGTGCATGCAGTCTACAAGTTCTCTCTCAGCAGCCTGAAGATAGCTAAACACATATTAAACAAGAAACCTAAGCGGCTTTAGAGTTTTTAAGGGGAAAGGATTAAAAGTGTCTTCACAATGCAAAGCTTCCTTACTTTTACCCATACGCATAAGTTGCATGGAATTCCCATTACTCTGAGCATGCTGAGGGATCTGTCATCTGCAGTATTCAACCCCTCATGGTGATTATAATCTTGCAAAAGGATTTTGTTAGGTCTTCCAATATCTTTACACTTTTTTTTCACATATAACCTTGCTTGGATATTGTATACATGTAATCCTGACTTGTAGCACACCCCCTAATAGGACCTGTGAGATACACTATTCCACTAGTCTGCATGGTACCAGCAACTGCCTCATCTGACAGATGGCATTCTAAACCAATATATGAAGCAGGTTTATCCCCCAGGTGTCTCCACTTGCAACACATGGATACCAGTGGAAGTTACCCGTTGTGCCACCTTCAGGTGCCAACCTCCATTGTTGTGCTCCCTTCCTTTCACAATACAGTGGGTCAATGGTTTATCTCTTCCTTTTAAATTTCAGTGTTACCCCACAGGGGACTTGTACACATGGTTTCATGATAAGTTTTCATAGCAACATGGTAGTGTTTTGCCTGCTCAGCAGACCAACTTCCATGTATTCTCCATTCCACACCATCTGCCCCCATCTCCACATACATAGTGTTTAGCTTCACCAAATGCACTCAGTCAATGATTGGTCATCCTTGGTTTTCATGATAACTGTCAGCAATGAATTTGGGAATAGTGATTCCCACTGGTCAAGATGATAGCAATCAACTTGCTAATTGGTAGATTGCTCAAGGTAAGGGCTTCCCATGTAGTTTTATCAACATAGCTCAAGTTAAGTCTTGTTGAAATTGAGCAGACTCAGTGGACTGTATGAAGAAGCATGGAACTCCATCAGCTTTGGCAGCAGGAAGTATTAGGAATCAGATGAAACTTAACAGTTTATTCAAGATCAACTTGACCCCTTCAAGTTCCAGGGCCAGGATTTGTCTTGAAATGATACTTATGCGCATCCTAACTTCAAAATCAAACCATAGGTCATTTCTGTACTCTCCCACACAGCTTATGAATTAGAACAATCATGCCCAATAATTTTTTTAATGTGACTCTGTGACCTTGGGAATTGGGTCATGGTAACCCATCTTTAAACCTGACAAAGCTCTTATTGGTGACTATAATGCTGTGCAATATGAAAGCTCCAATCCAAAGATTCTCAAATTATCATGTGGAAATCAAATGCACTGATGTGGCTCTGAGACTTTAGGAATTGGGTCAAGGTTACCCATATTCCAACTTGTCCTAGTCCTTAGAGAGGACTATAATCCTCTGCAATATGAAAGCTCTATAATAATAATAATAATAATAATAATAATAATAATAATAATAATAATAATAATAATAATAATAATAATAATAATAATAATAATAATAATACCTGCACACACTGACATGTAAATTAACAGTTAATTGGTTGTATGAGTTAAGTAGCTTGAACCAGTGCAAAGCTACAAGCTATCTATCCCTTTTGATTAGCAGTCACTTCACTGTCAGCTCAAAGGCTACACATGTAGTCTGTCCACCATGTAGTTACCATTGCTTGCTCAATAGACATTTACCCTTGCCTGCTCAACAGCCATTTTTCATTGTCCACTCAGCAGTCAATTTATGTCTGACTGTGCAGCACTCATCTGTTGATAACTGCACAGCATAAGCTTATTGCTGCCTAATCTTCCCCTGTCACTCTTCTCTGTGTGAAGATGCTAAGAGCATACTGGACTACAACACACCACTCTGTCCTGCTGCCTTTCCTTTCTACAGAGATAGCTATTTTTATGTTGGATGAAGTAAAACAGCCATGTATGGCTTCAGTAGGATCTGGACCATTTAAATAGTTTGTGCTTTTAACCAAATGTATTGTCATCAAACTGTAGAACACTAATGCATGTACCTACATGTATCTATAACCAGTGGTTATTAAAGGGTGGCAGTTAAGTAACACTGTCCAAGTGATTTTCTATTGATTTTTATGTTCTTTTTGTATTTAATTTATGAATGTATCAATGCATCTCTCAACCTCCCTACTTTACCATATAAAAAACATCTGCAGGGGCCTTGTTTCTCCTTTCCTTATACTCCCCAACAGACTTGTTCATACCGAGTTGTACCGAACTTTTCCGGACCCTAATTAATTATGCATTCCATTGTTGGCCTGATTGTCCAATTAGCAAGTAGCCGAGTCT
This sequence comes from Hermodice carunculata, assembly GCA_964020975.1. Classification (NCBI taxonomy): domain Eukaryota; kingdom Metazoa; phylum Annelida; class Polychaeta; order Eunicida; family Amphinomidae; genus Hermodice; species Hermodice carunculata. The sequence goes on from OZ026630.1 coordinate 28,418,269, forward strand.
GGCCCACGCCGTCATATGTTTACAACGGATGCCACAGCCAACGCTAGTGATTACTGCATGGATTGTGTTGAACATTGCAAATCTTGTACCAAAAATGTCACATCAGTGGTGAAACGTGCATTTATAGATTGCCAACGGTTTGATTTTTCGTTAAATCCAAGCACATCCTATGCTTTACTTTCTTGTGCTTCCGTGTGTAATCTGGCCAGCGTGGTCGAGCATAAAATGTAAACAAAGCAGGATGCGCTTTCCGAAGTGAACTGAACAAACCCGAGTCCTATGAACTGGTCTATTACTTGGTGTTCTGAAAGTTGCTATCCAAGTATGCAATATCCTTCCTCAACAAGCAGCCCAGTTTTTCATACACTTCCTGAGGCCTTAAAGTTATATGGGGCTAACTCAATAAAAACATGGACTGTATCACATTCAAAAGCAAAAAGTTTACACTTGGACGGACAGAATAACAGGCACAATAACAGGCAGGCATCAGTAACTGGAGGAGCTCTGTAACCTTTGGTCAGCAGAGCTAAAAATCAATATTTTGAGACAAGGTTTAAGCACCAACTTTTAAGATATTAAGACTCCAATGAAGATCATTAACACCATCAGTATAAGCAAAACAAGTATATAAACAAATAAAAATTCACATCTGTTTCATGTTATTTTGTGAAAAGGTGAGTACACTGCATTTTTATTTATATTAAACCACTGGATATATCATATTATACTAGTATTATCAGTAGTTTGCATGTGTTTTAACACACAATTCAAGACATCCTGGGAACATTCACTGTATATCTCACAAGACTGAAGCCTGAATTACAATCTGTGAAACCTTCAAAACAGTTCAGGTTGCCCTGCCTGTTTGTCCTATATGATGGAAACTAGGTCTATAATCAACCTGAGTAGCCCTGTACAGCACCTCGGCACATCAGTTCAGAGAATGTCAACTCACTGATAAACTCTCAATGAGCATGTTTTCTGTAACAAACCCCATTATCACAAGACAGGGCATCAAATGTACCTTGATATTTTATTAGTAAAGTGACTTCACAGAGAAATTACCCCTCTACCTGGAGCACATGTAGAAAACAACCCTGGTCCTTGCCACGGGGTACCTGTTAATGGATATTCGATGCAGCACATTGTACTGACCCAGGTATCCAGCCAGATTCCTGACTGAACTCAAGCTCTTTTGACCATCTCAGCTACGGCTCACTTTCACTTTGTTGATGGCACAGGTAGCAGCTTTCAAGAGAATGCACCCCGTGGGGTTGCAAAATGAGACAGCTATATGTCGAATAAACTAAGCAAATTCCCCGTCACTGGTAATCATTTTTTCCCCTGTGAACTGTCATAATCATGTCTTAACAATGGCTTCAGGCTGCTTTCTAACACTCCAAAATACAGCGTTGAGGCCTGTGATGGCATGGTATGCGGACCCCGTGGTCAGACCACTAGCCAAGGCAGGTAAACAAGATGTCTCAAGTGGTGACATGTGCCCCCACTGGAGAGCTATGCTGAAGGCAAGCAGGAAGCATGGAGAGCACCCAGGGCATACTCCCAGCTCAGGTCTGACCTGATATGGAGGTAAACATGGTCGTCTTTACAGGCATGATGTCATGCCTGCAGGCTAGGCTACACAGTCCGGCCCACATTGCTGTGGCTTTGACGCACATCTATAATTGTTAGGCTTGTGCTGCAACACACACACACACACACACGAGAGAGAGAGAGAGAGAGAGAGAGAGAGAGAGAGAGAGAGAGAGAGAGAGAGAGAGAGAGAAGAGAGAGAGAGAGAGAGAGAGAGAGAGAGAGAGAGAGAGAGAGAGAGAGAGAGATGAGAGAGAGAGAGAGAGAGAGAGAGAGAGAGAGAGAGAGAGAGAGAGAGAGAGAGAGGGGGGGGGCAGGCTTAAATAGCTTTTCTGGAAAACTAGGTTTAGATATTATGTATTTTGCCTTGGGAAACGCAAGATTCCCTCCAAAAAAGAAATAAATGTTTCTGAATGAATGAATGAATGAATGAATGAATGAATGAATGAATGAATGAATGAATGAATGAATGAATGAATGAATGAATGAATGAAATCTTAAACAATAAAGTGGTTTCCTGTGTACATCTGTAAATTGCCACCAAGTAAGGAACACAGAGATATATAGAGTGCATGCAATTCACCTGAAAAACTACATAGATGTCTCTCTCATGGCATGTATCACCTCACCACTTAGCATGGGTCCACTTGCACGACCAGCTAACTGTACCAGTATGTTATATGCCATGCTATAACACATTTATAATAATCTATATTATTATGTGCACGTATTTGCAATTTTTCCTGCATGACATCAGTACCGAGGTATCCTTCTCAAACATTAGATTTGAGTCTTTATGGTTTATTTATGAGGTAAATATGCAGACTCAACCAACCGTTTTATTTGTAATTTTTTTGGTCCTTGCTTAAATATACATGTAATGTAAACAGATAAACCACTTTTGTAAAAGAAAAAACCCTTTAATTTATTCCACCAAGTTATTGTCATCTTTTCATATTTTTTTTTCTAAAATAAAAAAAAATAGAGTCAGGTGTCATCTGAAGATGACACAAGAAGACCCTGTGGCCCCTACCAACATGTAGCTTGGATGTACATTGAGATAATTTCAGACTGTGTTACACAGTGGTAACTGCTATTCAAGACAGTGCCTCAACTGGTAGACAAAGGTGGTCATATATGGCAAGATGTCGTTAATTCAAAGAAATATATAAGAGTTGAACTGAAAGGGCAGTTGATTATCTAGGCTTCAATGAGAAGTGGTCTTGAAAGCAGGTCCCACTGTACATTCACAAGAACATGCACAACTTTACAACTTTGTCTCCTGTAGTAAAATTGCAGCAGTCATTGCAAGTTGTCAAAATGTACAGGTGTCACAAAAGGAGATGGCACTTTTCTAGCACCTGGACATTGACATACCAATATTTTTTATATAGTAGAGAGCCACAGGCCAGTGCGTTCTGCTGATAAAACTTGGTGGAAGCCATAGTGTCCCATGAACTTTGCAAAATAGGAGCCTAACAAAATCTTAGTTCTCCCTTTTGTCACCTTATCGTGACGATAGCATGCATGACTGAATTTATAGTTACGCTGGTCTGCTGTTACCAAGTGAGGCACGCTATCATGACCACAGGGGAGGCTTAACTGTAAAACTGTGGAACGTAACCCCACACATCCATGGATATTTGTCCAGATTCGACAATTTGCACATATCAGGGAACCTGACCAAGCCTTCATGTTCATGTGGATGTGTTGAAGAGCAAGAAAAAGAAGCAGAAGAAACATGTGCAGAAACGTTACGTCTCCCAGTGGATACATGGTCAGACATAATTAAGAATCCAAAAATGACTGAAGGGTGCACATTTTAACATGTTCAGTACAGATCCATGCAAAATACATACTTGCCACATTTGAAGTAACTGAGGCTGACAATTTTAAATAAGAAGTCAAAATACATACTTCTTAACAATCCTCATGGATTTATATTATAATCAGTAGGAAAGAATGCATCAAAAGAAAAGTACTTGAATTAAAAAAATAATAAGAAACTACATGTAATAATAGTGGTGCTTGCACCACTGAGGGGACCACCGTATACAAACCTGGTATAGTTTATGGCATCAACTATTGCTGCATGCTAGAAGTTTAACCCTCTAATGAGGTCACATTTCCAGAACATTTGGGGTGGCCTCAGTAGGAGAATCACTTCTGCAGGAATAGTTTCTTACCTTAGGAAATGTCAATGAAAACTTGGGCATTGTCATCAAGTATGTCAGTACTGTATACACTAAAGAAACTGAAATGTTAACCTTTGAATTTACACTCAATGCTGATCCAGGCAATCTCTGCTGGGTCTGTATATATATCTGACCTTGGACTTCTGGTAAACTGACCTTAGATACAGGTTTCAAGTCAGGCATATACAGTAATAAATGGTTGAACATGAAATCCAGCATCCAGAAGCAACTAAGCCTAAAAAATTAAGTGATTGTGGAGACACTGAATTTTACACAAGTGGCTGTGTCACCTTGAGAAATGGGTTAAGGTCACTCATGTTCAAATTTAACCTTGGCCCTATTGAGGACCATAATCATGTACACTATAAAACCCATAAATAAAAAAGTTAATAACTTATTGTGCGGACACTGAATTTCACAAAAGTGGCTGTGTGACATTGGGAATTGGGTCAAAGTCACTCATGTTTAAACTTCACCCTGGTCCAATAGAAAACTATAATGATGTGCAATATGAAAGCTCTAGTTCAAAAATGTCTCAAGTTATCATGCGGAAATCACGCTGACACCATATTCACTAATCAGGCTCTGTGCCCTTCAGAATTGGGTCAAGGTCATCCATCTTCAAACTTGATCTTAGCCCTTACAGAGGGCTATCATCTTGTACAATATCAAAGTCTTACCTCAAAAGCTTCTTAAGTTATCATGCAGACACAAAATTCACTAATGTGGCTCTGTGAACTTGGAAATTAGGTCATAGTCACCAAAATTTGAACTTGACCTAGCCCTTAAGGAGGACAATAATCCTGTGCATTATGAAAGCCCTAGCTCCAAAACATGTTTTTATGTGGACACCAAATTCACTAATGTGGCTCTGTGACCTTGGGAATTGGGTCACGGTCATCCATCTTAGAATTTATCCTAGCCCTTATAGAGGACTAAAATCCTGTGCAATATGAAAGCCTAGCTCAAAAACTTCTCAAGTCAACATGCGGAAACAATCCAGATGGTCGCACGGACACAGGGATGGACAGACAGATGCACAGAACCTGCGATCACTATAGGGGACTCGCTTTTGGCCCCTAATAAGACATCTTTGTAAAACATAGATGCCCCCCCAACTGTCATTATGTTTGCCCTCATTATCTTGTTGATAGTACTAAATGGGGTGCCCATGACCTTGCAAAGTGGATGTAGAAACCAAATTCACTTAAGTGGCCTTGTGACCTTGGAAATTACATCAGGGTCACCCTTCTTTACAGCTGATCTAGCCCTAATAGAAGACTATAATCATCTAAAAAATGAAAGCTCTGCCTCAAAAACTTATGTAGTTATTAAACAAAAACCAAATTCAGTAATGTGGCTCTGTGACCTTGGGAATTGACTCAAGGTCACCCATTTCAGAACTTGATATATCTCTTATAGAAGGCAATATTCCTGTGCAACATGAAAGGTCCAGGTCAAAAACATCTATAGTTATCATGCAGAGACCAAGTTCACTAATAGGACTCTAGGTGGTGACTTTGGAAATTTGGTGTAGGTCATCCATCTTTTAACCTGACAAGGCCCTAATTAAGGACTATTACCATGTGCAATATTGAAGTCATAACTTAAATTCTGAGTTACAATGCAGAAACCAAGTTCACTAAAGTGCCCTTATGACCTAGGAATTTACATGTAGGTCAGCATCACCCGTCTTACAACTTGACCTAGCCCTGGATAAGGACTATAATCCTGTGCAATATACACATCCTATCATAACTTTTCTAGTTATCATGCAGAAACCAAAACTTACTACAGTACCTCCATGACCTTGGAAATACAGTCAAGGTCAACCCCTTTCTCACTTCAGCTAGCCCTTAAATACTGGAGTATATATGCCTGGACATAATCAAAGTCCTATCTCAAAAACTTATTCATTTATGATGTGGAAACCAAAGTCTCTCTGCCAACAGACATGAGCAATATATTGCCCTGCTTTCTTTGAATGCGGGCATAAATAGAAAAATTAGAGCTGTTGAGGTAGTTTCAACTGTTGTGGTGTTGGCATAGTTGAGATTTGATGAAATGTGAGGGCACTATCACACTTCCATATTTTGCCCATGTCACTGAGGCCTTATGCAGAAGCATATGAAAAGCAGGATTTACTGTTCACCTCAGACCTTAACACCATTACCAACTGGTACATCACAACAGGATTTACTGTTCACCTCAGACCTTAACACCATTACCAACTGGTACATCACAAAGACTAGAAAATATTGATTTGCTTGTCATCAAATCAGTCTGTGTACCTTGAAAACCTTTAAACATTGCCCATTCAGTATTTAGCTCCTGCAACAAATTTTCAAAATGCTAAAACTTTGGTTCATGTTTCATTGGATGTGGCCATTCACAAACCGTAACCAATTGAAGTGGAAATGACACTTCTGTCTGTTCTAGTTTTGAAGTAATTCCAGATTTAAATTTTGTGTATTCATTTAATCTGCAGTAATTAAAATGCTACAACTTTGGTTCATGTTTCACGGAAAAAATTTGAATCTGGAATAATGTCAAAAGTGTTACATGTAGAGGTGTGATTCCCACTTCAGTTGATAGGATTGTTACATAGGGGCTATGTAACAATCCTATCAATTGAAGTGGGAATCACACCTCTACATGTAACACTTTTGACATAATTCCAGATTCAAATTTTGTGTATTTACCTAATTTGTATAAGACTCCTACAACTTTGTTCATGTTTCACTGGATGCAGCTATATCACAAACCTATACATATTATTGAAGTTAGAATGACACTTCTATCTGTAATAGTTTGAAGTTATTTAAAAGTTTAATTTTTTGCATTCACCTAATTTGCATAAATCAAAATGATACAACTTTGCTTCATGCATCATTGGATGCAGCTATGTCACAACTCTACCAACTGAATACGAGTGATCTGGGTTGGTTTAATTTCTTGACATGCAGCCTTTCATTCTGATGGTGCATATTTGTGACACCTAGCAACCCATGAAATTTGAGGTCAGGTGAAAAAGTGGGTCAGTAAAGCCCATTACACTACAGTGAACTTAAAAGTCCTGAAAGTTTCACCCTGCATACGAGGAAGAATTTTGTATTTATCATCTAATCTTCATGAAGTAAACATATAGTCATCCTGCAATTACACCCCTGGTGTAATAAAATGAAAGTTTAAAGCTTATTTGACAACATATAGAAGAGGTTGAATTTATACCTGCTATATTTCAAATGGTGTGGATCATGGAAAGTGACCACAAAATGTGGGCAATCAACCAAAAACAGGATTGGCAGTACCATCTTTAGGTGAATTCAGAACTAACCCAGATCTCTCCAATTGGAAATGGTGCCTCTATATGTGATAGTTTTGAAGTTATTACAGATTTAAATTTTGTATAATTTACGTAATTTGCAAAAATTAGAATGCTACAACTTTGGTTCATGTTTCATTGGATGTGGCTATGTCACAAACCTATAAATTGAAGTTAGAATGACATTTCTATCAATAACAGTTTGTAAGTTATTCAAGAATTCAATTTTGTGTATTCACCTAATTTGGATAAATTAAAATGCTACAACTTTGGTTCACAATTTTTTTTAATGTAGATATGTCACAAACCTGTAACTTGAAGTTAGATTGGCACCTTTTTTATGATAGTTTTGAAGATATTCAAATTTTAAATGCTGAAGAGAGCTCAATCAAAAAAGTCTTGCAAGTATTTCAAGTAGAAAAAAGAATGCTGTCTAATGAAGTAACGTAATTTGCTTTGCTTACCAGAATCTCTTAGTTTTCTGAGGCAGCTATGAATATGAAACAAGCTGAGCTTTCAACATTTTCTGTATTTATGAAGACTGATTAACATTTGACTTGCAGTTTCTAAATGGAATTGTCAAAAAATTCTATCCAGATTTAATGAATGTCTGGCATCAAAATTTTGTGTGTGGCCTGCCTGGTGCCAATCATGGAAGTAAGGTTCCCACAACCAAAGACCCTGTATTTTGTTGGCTAGCTAAAATCCAATGCCATTCTATCAACATCCATAATCAGGGGGTCTTTAAATGAAGACACATTTCCAAATTATGCAACACATTAAAAGAACTATGTTGCACATGTATGTGTGAGTTCTTTTTGATGTGGATAGAACTTTGTCCTAACCAGGATGTAGGTGTCTCTCTATGACACTTGACCAGCCACACACTACTGCAACTTGTATGGCACTCTTCTGTTTCCAGAACCTGCTGCCTTACAGAGCAAGATATAACATAATGTGTAGCAACATGATGTAGTTTAATACATGAGCAGAAGTGAAGGATATGTTCCAGTGACATCTTAAAATGGAAATGAAGCCAGTGAGGTGATCAAGCTGCAATCTGTGTACAACAGAGGTCCTACAATGTCCCACCACTACAACATGATACTACAGGTGTTTTCCAAGAACTCTTATTTATTCTGTGACTGTACCTATGCATGTATTGGTACCAATCTCAAGACTACTACAGTGGAATATCACTTGTCTTAACAGCCCATGTCTGGGAGCTCCCTTGCATGCATTTCAGGTAAAATAAATGGTTTGAAAGTGACTTCTGTTCAAAGTCACATATCTCTGCAATATCATTTGGACCATACTTAATCTCTATATCTCCAGAACCACTTAAGTCTTGAAAATATATTTACCCCCCCCCCCAAAAAAAAACAAAACAAAAAAAAAAACAAAAACAAAAAAAATTGCATTCAACTGTCATTTCAACACGGTGAAATGTAGAAAATAGTTGTTAATTTCTCTTTCTTTCTTTCTTTCTTTCTTTCTTTCTTTCTTTCTTTTCTTTCTTTCTTTCTTTCTTTCTTTTCTTTCTTTCTTTCTTTCTTTTCTTTCTTTCTTTTCTTTCTTTCTTTCTTTCTTTCTTTCTTTCTTTCTTTCTTTCTTTCTTTCTTTCTTTCTTTCTTTCTTTCCTTTCTTTCTTTCTTTCTTTCTTTCTTTCTTTCTTTCTTTCTTGTCTTTTCTTTCTTTCTTTCTTTCTTTCTTTCTTTCTTTCTTTCTTCTTTCTTTCTTCCTTCCTTCCTTCCTTCCTTCCTTCCTTCCTTCCTTCCTTCCTTCCTTCCTTCCTTCCTTCCTTCTCTTTCTTTCTTTACAAGTAAAGTTGTCTGAAAATTTTCATGGTCTCTATTACACCTAGAAACTCCAAACTTGGCATGATTATACCTCTAATCATGAAGTCTAGCCTTTTTCATTAAAGTATAAATGTTAAATATCTTCAAAACTATTTATAGGCAGAGGTGCTGCTCCAACCACTTAATATAGGGTTGTACTGTAGGTACATCCAATGAATCAAAAACAAAAGTTACAGAATCTGTATTCATACTAATTAGGGGTACTTAAAAAAGTTTAAATGTTGAATATCTTCTTATAGGTAGAGGTGCCACTCAGATTTCAATTTTTTTAAAATTTGTGCTGTAGGCTATATAATCCAGTGAACCCCCAAACAACAGTTGTAGAATTTTAATTTATGCTAATTTGGGGCACTTGAAAAGTTTAAATGTTGAATATCTTCAAAGCTATAATAGGTAGAGGTGCCATTCCCAATATAATTCATATGTTTGTACTGAAGGCACATCCAAGAAACAACTAACGAAAGTTGTAGCACTTATATTTATGCAAGTTTTGGAGGCACACAGCTTTGCTTTCAAGCAAATCTTCTTTTCTAGTTATACCTGTGTGCCAACAGACATTTTTCCTTTCTTTCTTTTCTTCTTCCCTTCCTTCTTTACCAGCAAATTTGTCAAGACAATTTTCTCAGACACAATCACACTCAGAAACTCCAAACTTAGCATGATTATAGTTCCATATATGAAATATTGCCTTTTGCAAAGGTTATGACTAATGTTGCCAAAGGACACCTTTTAACATTCTGACTCAAGAGCAATGACAAGTTAGAGTCTGTCCACATTCAAGGGCCTAAATTCATCTTTGATCAATCTGACACTTTTTTAACAAATATGCAAATTTTGTGACTTTTTGTACTCTGCATAGGCAAATACTGTGTTGTGCCTTGTGGTACCACAGTTGCATGAGTTCAATGTTGGACAGTGTGAAAGCCCAACACTTGGTGCTAAAACATAGAGCCTGACCGAGCATGCATTTTGAAACTGAACTGGGTACTTGGTACACATTACCGATCCCGAACCAGGCACTGTTCGGGTTCGGTATATGCAATTCAAACATGAAAACGTTCGACAGGGATTAAAAGCTGTTGCCTTTTTGCATGGGGGTGTTACTATTGTTAATGTAATTAAGGCGATTAATGCAACCCATGTGACACACACAATTGCAAAGTATCGTTTGCTGCATTGTTTAAAGTGTATACAAGTGCAAAAAGTAACCTCAGTGACCTTTTCACTTAACTTTATTGCCAACATTGACAGTGATAACCGAACCTGACCGTTTAACGAAGGTGAAAACCGAACCCGAGCCGAGCTTCAATCCTGAAACCGGGTAAGCTCGGGTTCAGTCTGGCTCTACTAAAACACAAAGGGTGCATGCACTGGAGTTCAGCAATCAGCACTGATACAATGTACCTGAATGAAAGGTGGAGAAAATGGACTCTTTGGGGCAAAATGCAAAAGAAGGTATTTCACAACCCAAGTTAATAAAAAATGCAAACAAAAATACACAACTGAGGGCCAGTGAACCAAACAACGTTCAAACATTATGTATGGCAGCCTATTTGTATCACATGCATTGATTGCTTTGAACACTCCTGCAACCCTTAAGCTTAATGGGGATCAGCCTTGATGCATTCATCTCATTTGTCAAAATCAGCAGTAAAATGTCACAATTTTTAACTTTATTAAGTACTTTTTTTTTTTTTTCTTTTTTTGCTTCAAACATGTTCTGTGTAACCTGTGTGGACACTAATTTACTACACTGCACATGGCATCAGTGTCACACTTTGAAAATTGGTTTTGAACACTTCAAAGGGATTTAACAGATCAGAGAAGCAAAAATGTCATCTAAGTAAAATCTTCACCATTTTACAACTTTTGCAACTTCTTTCTTACATAGAACCTCTTGTGCAGTACTCACTTTCATTTCTAGGCTGGTTTGGCTTTCTTAGAGTATATACCCATCACCTTGTCCTGTATAATGCCATAAGCTATTCACAACGTACAGACTTTATTATGCAGTATGAGCCACCAGGATGGAACACAAACAAACACTGATTTTCAACAAAGTGTGCCCTAAGTATTCAATAAATGTCAAACCCAACAAATAAACTGTTTTTCACTTTGATATGAAATATGGTTGCCAAATCTTCCACAGTACAATGAAATATAAGATGCCATAAACTGAAAATGCCTCGTATGATCATTCCAGCACACAACTCCCCAAAGCATGTGGAACTGGGCTTCTACATTTCACAAAATATGCTACCGTATTCAGCTATATATTTAGGGGCCTGTTGACACAAAATAGTTTGCAATTGAGTGTGTGGATCCCTTCCCCTGTCATTGTGCAGCAGCTATTGGTCCAGTGACCACATTTCATCAAGTACTTCTTGTCTGCTTTCAATATTTTGGCTCCAGTTTTAGATTAGTCTGGTTGCAACAGGTTTTGGATGACAAACAGCTGCTAACTATTTTGCCACAGTCAAGTGACTCTTGCAAAATCTTTTATCCACTTCTTTTCCTGAAGAAAAATTCTAATTTATTTTAATATAGTTTTTTGCCATATGGCAACAAACTTGCATGCAATACTTACAAATAACTGAAGCCACACAAAGTTGGTATCTTATGAGCAAGAGGATCAACATGACACTATGCTCTGCTGACAGGCAGCTAGGAAATTACTACTGACCCAAATCAAACCCAATTTGCAAAAAAATAGCAAACTCTACGCCTGATCAATTCACAAGTTATCTGTCTTAGACAAAATACAAAAGGAGGAATCACACTTGGTATTAAGCAAAACAAATCCTGAGAAAACCAGATGCACTACACCACATAAACAGCAACACTGAATGGAATTTCTCCAGAATACTCCATTAAACAGGTCATGTATCCAATGGAATTAAGTTACATTCTATGACCAAATGCATACACCCAGTTGCTTACAGCACATGCAGAGCTAACTGTTATTTACAAACCATAAACTAAGGCATTCCATTCCATGCCTAGTTGATCTCCATGGAAAACAAAACAAGGAAGGAATACATGTTTGTCAATTTAAGATAGGAGTCTCATTATAACTAATAAACACAAAGCTGCTACAATCACTGTCTACAATGCAAAGGGTGTGAGCATGAAAAGAAATCTAAAAATTATGATATTTTATGTGCAGTTGGTAAACATAGTAAGGATTAGCTCCCAAGTGCAACTGTACAAAGTTTGAACATTGATCTGGTCAACTGTTTTGGCAAAAACTACCAAGAACCGGTCTGACCATTAGCCAAGGTCAGACATGCATTAATTTCCTGCTACAATTGCATACCTGGTTGTCTTAGTAACCATAGTCTCACCAGCAAGATATGGGCAGCTGCCAGTGCAGGCAAACAGGATATTACCAATATTTTTGGAATAAAGAATACTTACATGTAGTACAGGCATACAGAAATGTCTTCTTCTATACAGTTTAAGAAGTACTAAATGACTATGACTTTGGCATTTGTAAACTTGAATTATTCTAACCAAGAGACCTACGGGCCTGATGCTCTGCTGACCACCATCAACAAAAATCATTTTCTGAAATGTATTTAATCCACCAACTTGAAAAATCAATCAAGGTTAGCCATATTATGCAATATCATTGGGTCATGGTGACCAAAAAGTAGGTCACCAAGTAGAGTTTTATATGCAATGTATTCAAGTGCAATTTTGATCTGGAGGCTCAATTCTCTTTGCCATTCATGTCTAAACTACACCCTACCATTACAAAATTGATTCTTCCAATTTAACAAGTCTGGTGACCTAACAAAAATATGTCAAGGTCACTGATCTTATATAACATATCAGCATTGGACATGATCTATACATCCTATAAATTTAGCATATCTGATTCAATTATTTTTTGTAGCAAAGGAACTTTGTATCTTTCAAGACATTTTAACTCACAATTTCTGTCAAATTATAGACAGCACCACAAGTATTAAACGCAATTGAGATTTTGACGTCTTCTACAATCCCACTAACTTTCATGAAGAACCATACAAGATTCAGGATGCTGCACTGGTCATGAGATTTCCACATTTTGACTTGTATATTACATAATACTGCATGTGACACCACCAACATTGACATCAACATACATTTTAATGTACAATTCATAAGTCCTAAAAGTTATATGGGCCTAACTAAAAAACTGTGGGGTGTGGAGCATTCACAAGATGACCCCTATATTCCAACTAGCCATTTAACCTTGAACTTCAACTCAGATTAAAAAATTGTTACTGCTCAAAATGTGCATCCCACATCCAGCTTTCCATACTGGCCTGTTTGTTCAGATAGGGTAATAACTTCATGAGTTATTGAAGGAAAACAATAAACTAGAACAAGTGCCAAACTCCATAATCATTGGGTCATGGTGACCCAAAAAGTAGGTAACCAACTACAGATTTTGCACAATGTAATCAAGTGGAATTTTGATCTGGAGGCTCAATTCTGTTTGCCATTGATGTCCAAGCTACACCCTGCAATTACAAAATCACCTCTTTCAACTTTACAGACCTGGTGACCTCAGAAAAATATGTCAAGGTCACTGATATTATATAATATGCTAGCATTGGACATGGTCTCTATATATATATATCCAATACACTTGGCAAGTCTAATCTAATTCCTTTTCAAGATATGGAATTTTATATCTTGAAACACATCTTGGCTTGTAATTTCCATCAAATTATAGGTGGCGTCACTAGTATCATAAACAACTTAGGCTTAAGACGTCCTCCACAATACCACTAAATTTTTATGAAGATCTATCACACATCTAGGATGCCAGCAGTCACATAATTTTCACATTTCACCCATATATTACATAATAAAGCAGGTGGCACCAGCACTATCAAACTCAGCTCAGATTTTCATACAATTGAGAAGTCCTCAAAGTTGTATGGGTCTATCTTCAAAACTGTGGACTGTATCAGGCTCACAAGTAAAAAGTTCACAGACAGACATAAGTGATCACATAAGCTCTGCCACCTTTGGTCAGCAGAACTAAAAAAACACTACTTTGGTGAGAAATGAATACCTAGCCCTGCTTACGAAAGTGATACGTCCTGGTGTCCTCCATGATTGACAGGCGTAAACCCCATGATTTGTGGCGGGAAATTAATATATGCATGTCTCAAATTAGCCAAATGCTAATATTTGTTGTATTTGGTTAAAGAAATGTGAAAATGCCAAATATATTTCAAAATGAATTATGAAAGGTCCAAGACCAAATAATAGTAAATTATGCCTGTACTGCCAATTTTAAATACAAATTTTCAACCTTTCATCTGCTACAGGCGAGAAAAGCTGCCCAACGATACTTGCTTCTCCTATGCTACATGTGAGTTCATCTCAACCACCCAATATACCACATGCCAAAGATCAACTTTCAGTTCTTGTAACTACCAAGATATGGCAACATGTTGCATTCTCCTGCAGATATCCAACATATAAAATGGTTTCCACTATAACTATTGGGCAATAGTACCAAAATGGTATAAATATTGTGGCATCTGTGCCCAAAAAAAACAACACACACAGATTGTATTCAGTACTGACCATCATGGAGATTAATTGATAATGCATACCAGTGCAGGAGTGTCCCATTTTAACATCAATTGCATGCCATTGTCGCTCTGCATTTCTTTCAGTGCTTAACCAGGAGCATTCTAAATGTTTTCAAAATATTTACTGTTGTTATGTCACTAAATTATGGTACTTATATGACATGCAAACACAAACGTACCATCGGTTGCATGATTGACTCCATCATGCTGGTTTGTTGAAAGTGTGCACTGCGCATGCTTGACCACGCGCCAAGACTTAGCAAACTTATCTGCATGACCTGTAACTTGTAAGCCAATCTGCACCCTGAAGCAGGGCCAGAATCTCGCTGCCTTCTATTCTTAAATTCTTACCTCAGAGATAGTAAATTTATGCAAGATGATGATGTTTGGTAGGCAGGAATAAAAAATTAAGCTAATAGGAAAGCAGCATGATGATAATGATGAGGTTCTGTGTTTCCATTGATACCAAACATGCCTGGAACTGGCAAGAGAATCGTATGAAGTTTGAAGCCACAAAATATGCAATTTTAACACTGTTTTGCAGATGTACCAAAAAACAATTGATTTGATACAAGTATATTTTGAAGCCTGTATGAATAGAATTGTTGTATTTATGCAACAAAATTGTTTCTGCAGCAAAAACTATGCAGTTGGATTGACTGGAAATGAGCGTACAATGACTTTGTTTATGTTAATAAACGTCCATGTGGATGCCTTGAAGATCATGTTTATAAGATTAAATTCAGCGTGATAGACAATTAGCCATAAAATTAAATACCAGAGGAAGGTTTAAGGTCTAAATCTGTCCCTCATCTACCAATACATGCATGTACACTATTAAGTTATAATAACTAAACTAAGAAATACACTTAAGGACAGGTAAGACGCCAAAAATAAATCCCACTTTAGTCAATCCTAGCTCAAAACGTATTTGCGTTTGGATAACATATCATATATGTGTGTACTCGTCATACTCCCAAGAATTTATATGTCCCGTTTTTAGGTGTCTGTGATGTAAATTGTTGAATAAACAATTGAAAGTTGACCCCAAAGCATCCACCCCATAAATGTCGATATAAGTCAGTAATTATTTGTGATAAAATCATAATTACACTTGGATCTTAATCCTGACATATTGGCAACAGAAAAAGATCCTGCGATTTTTTTATGTTTTGTTTCGTTTTTCTGTTATGCATCCTCAAAGTTTGACGTTTCAATTTTCCCTTTGATTTTCAGGATGTTCATTTTCTTCATTTCATAGAAAAAGAACGAAGCAAAATTTAGAAAGTCGCTGAATCGTTTTTGCAGTTCAGACATTAAAGAATCAAAAGCCATTAACCGGATTAAATTTCGCCCAGCCGTTTTCTTGGAATAACCATGCTTAGGTGGGGCTCTCGTCCTATTATCCTTTCTGAGAAAACAAGCTTCAAAGGCCTTTAATGTTGATCATTTGCCTCTGAAACAATACCATTTGCTCAAGTTGAGCTGATATTTGTACAAAACGTAGCAAATATTGTCCCTGAACATTTGGGGAGGTTGTCAATCAATTCTTGGCCAATCACATGAATAAAAGAGCCTTTGAAGTACGGAAAACATTATTCAGCGATCTGTCAAATGGCGATAGTGACAGTCTGGTTTCAAAGTGTGACGTCATGGAGGCAGCCTTTCCGGCCCCGTGACCTAAAGCCTGGCAACGAAAGTTGTGTTCCGTTGCTTCGGTGAGGCGGCCTGTGGCCGCTCGTGGTCAGTGTACGGATGGCGGGTTTGGTCTACCACCCCCTACCTCTTCATCCCGTTTTTAGAGATAGTGTTTTATTGTAGTTACTCATCTCCTATCTGTATACTTTATGTAGTTAGCTTGTTAGAATTGTCTTTACACTTTACTTAGTTAGCTTGTCATTATTTTGTAGTTGTTTTCTCAATGAGTTTCATTTCTCTTTCCAACCAGAGTTTTGTAACGCTATTTTGTGTGTTTTCTCTGCTGTTCATGTTTATGCTTATTTCGATGTGTTTATTTGTACTTTTATTTCCTCATCCCTGGGTTCCGATAAAGTATTATTATGTACGTGGGTATTGTTGATTAGGGTGTCAGTTTTTTTCCCCGCCTGTCTTTGGTGTGAAGGACCTCTGGGGTAATCCATCACGGCACAGCCTTTGAAGGGACATCGTCATTGTTCCATTTGGCAGCTGAAAACCAAAAGAATGACACATGGACATTCAGATGTCCACATGCCTGTGTGGTTTTTGGCATTTTTTCTCATATTTCTACTTTAGTTAAAAGCTCGAAATTTTGACAACTAATAGAAAGGACATTCATCTTATAAAAACCGTTAAAATTTCAAAATCAGCCATGCAAAGGTTTTTGGCGTCTTAACTGTCCTTAAAAATTATTCTGATAAAAAGAAATAACTTACCTGATGCAGACAGGTGCATCCAGATGGTACCAATTGTGTTCAGCTCACTTCCAAGAAGAGCTGACCTGATCTGCAGGTCTTCAGTTCACTTCATATGACACCAAAGCTGATCCAGTTGGTTCCCAATGTCTTCAGCCCACTTCAAGAATCTTTGACATTCTACAAGTTAAAGTGGAACAAAGTTATTTTAACGTGGATACCATCATGTGAATAACCATACATGATCTTTAACCATCATGAATCATACTGCATATCCGTACACATGCATTTCTGCTGAACTTTTGAGAACATCATAAATACATGTACAAGTCCTCCACATACACCTTACTATGTATGTGTACATGAGAAATGACCCTCATTTTAAGACAAGTCCTCAATATAATTGTATTAAACACTTTCCAAAATAAAAAGGTAATTTCCAGGATCATTACCTTTTTTTACCCTGAATTTTGCATTTTGAATGCATCTATTTTTCAATTTTTGCATGTTATAAATTGCTGAATTTGATGACTATAAGTGCAGAAAAACACTTCTGATCTAAGGAAAGTTCCTTAAAAGCTAGGCCATTTTTCATGGATATAAACTATAAATATTTTTCACCCTATCTGCAATTTCATAAACTTTAAGGAATTTTCCTTAATCTGGCTTCAAGTGTTATGTACAGGCCAGACCACTTTAAGGAAAGTTCCTTAAATCTATAGAATGTTATTTTGACACTTTAACAAACTTTTCTTCTTCTTTGAATGATGGACTTGTTTAAGGAAAGTTCCTTAAATCTGCAAAAATGTGATTTCGACACTTTAAGGAACTTTCCTTACTCTCTTTTAACATGGACCAGTTTTAAGGAAAATTCCTTAAATCTACACATGATTTGGACTTTCCTTATATTTTGAATGTGAGACTAGTTTAAGGAAAGTTCCTTAAATCCATAGAATGCAATTTTGATAATTTAAGGAACTTTCCTGATTTCTTTAACTTAGTCCAGTTTAAGGAAAGTTCCTTAACAACACAGAACTTGATTTTGCCACTTTAAGGAACATTCCTTATTTCTTTGATGTGAAATCAGTTTAAGGAAAGTTCCTTAAATGTTCAGAATGTGATTTTTGGCCACTTCATGTATCTTTCCTTTTATAATGAAGGACCAATTTAAGGAAAGTTCCTTAAATCCACAGAAAGTGTTTTTTGATAATTTAAGGAACTTTCCTTATTTCTTTAACATAGACCAGTTTAAGGAAAGTTCCTTAAAAACACAGAACTTGATTTTGCCACTTTAAGGAACGTTCCTTATTTCTTTGATATGAAATCAGTTTAAGGAAAGTTCCTTAAACGTCCAGAATGTGATTTTTGGCCACTTCCCTTATCTTTCCTTTTATAATGAAAGACCAATTTAAGGAAAGTTCCTTAAATCCACAGAAAGTGTTTTAAGGAACTTTCCTTAAATCCACAGAAAGTGCTTTTTGATAATCTAAGGAACTTTCCTTATTTCTTTAACATAGACCAATTTAAGGAAAGTTCCTTAAATCCTTCGAATATAAGTTTTGACACTTCATGTCACTTTTATAATGACAGACCAGTTTAAGGATTTTTCCTTATTTCTTTCACATAAACCAGCGGTTTAAGGAAAGTTCCTTAAACACACAAAATTTGATATTCCTTTTTTTTTTAATGATAAGCCATTTCAAACCCTTAGGATATAGGTTTGACACTTTATATTCCTTTATAATGACACACATTCCTTTTTTCTAATGATAGACCACTTTAAGGAAAGTTCCTGAAACCTGATACTTTAAGGAACTGCCTTTTTTTCCCAATAATAAGCCAGTTTAAGGAAAGCTCCTTAAACCTATATTGTATGAAGAATATGATATTGACACTTTTTGGAACACTTTCAGGAAGTATTATAATAAGCCTGACAATTTGTCCACTTATTAACCCTTTTCCCTGATACATAGGTTGCAAGAATTGTCTGTATATAATCAATATGATTTGTTTATTAAAAACTCAGTATACATAGTTGTGAGGCTCATATCATAGTTTATTAGTTTCAGTTTACAGAAACTGTTGCAACTTCTTAAGCCAAGTATGGCATACATGCTTACCAGTGTCATGTACTAAGACAACAGCACATGGCTTAACTTTGTTCAGTGCTCAATGTGTCCTTTCCTGCCGAGTCCATAACATTGACACAGTGTTGCCAATCCTACTACTTTTGTATGAGATCTACATACTTTTCAACCCATTTACTTCATACTTTTAAAAGATTCCAAAAAGCCCAATTTTTCAGTGTTTTTTCAAAAATAATTTCAAAAATCATTCAACATGACTCCAAATGTAAGGAAGTTAAATTGGAACTTCTATATGTAAATATGCTTGCACAATGCAAAATTAGATCTGTCTTTTTTAGCAAGGTACTTTTGCACTTTTTTCTTGGCTGCTGTTAAAAAGGAGTCTTGGTAGCATGGGATGAATACGTCTCTTTCAAGTAACACTTCAGCTTCTGGCAGACAGTCAACGATATATTGTTCATCATCTTTTGTGTTCAAGTGCAGGGATTTTGTCAGATTGGTAGTCTGTACAACCAGTTGTGCTGGATTGCCACGAATGTGCCCCAATGGTTTCCTGCAGTAAGTCAGCTGATTGCTGTCACTGTTTCATCTTGACAAATATACTGCTGCATTGTTGTACTCCACTGGAAAAACTGTATTATTTTGATCCTTTGTTTTCTGCGACTGGAAGAAACGAAAAGTGCAACATGATCAATTCATGCATTTTAATCTTTAATGACCTTTCTAAAATTGTCAAAATGAATTCTCAGCACCACATACTTAACCATGCTGAAGAGTTCGTTTCATTTGAAATTTGATACATTAAGGCTATACAATTGCAGCCATTTAAACAAAACACATTCAAAATCAAAGATAGAAAATTTAATGGGTGAATGCCCAAAGGCCCCTTGGCTGCCAATATGTGGATCCCCTGGTGACCTTGAAAATAGTTCAAAGTCACTGAATGTCATACTCATCAGAGCTTCCCATCAGATACCTCAACAGTGCTATATCAAAGTAAGGTATTTTCCAATTGATTTTATAATCATGGACCTAAGATCCACTCGTCACCTCAGCTGACTTGTCTATCAGCTGAACTTATGTGCTGGGTCTTCATCTGTCTGGCATCCACTATTCACATTTGTTTTGGTGGGTCGTTTTCTACCAAGTTTGTTCAAATGGTCATGCTCCAGGTTTTTTTTGCATTTTTAGCCCAGCTGCGGGGGATTCCTGATGTTTAACATTTTTTTTTTTTTTTAATTTGGATACTTACCTTTGAATGCACCTTTCCTATTGATTACTGTGTAAATCAGTGGACATTCTAATGCTAATTCCCATTTTAACTTTTCCAGAACAAGCCAGATTCACTTCAAGCTCAGTGGCAATGTATCTTGGGTGGGTCCGTGCCAAGCTTGTTTGAATGGTCACCTTCCTGTGATATTTGGATTTTTTAAAATGAATTTTTAAGGTTTTTTCGGGGGCAAATTTTAAAATATCTTCTTCTACAAAACCGCTCACCCAATTGCTTTGCTATCATACAGGAACACTCCTAGGGACTCTTAGTTCTTAATTGTTACCAGGTGGCACTGCAATTTTTTTCTAGTTTTTCTGATTTTTTGTGTGCTTTTGCTTTTTTCGACTTCTGCTCCAGAACTGTCACTCGGCTTAAGCTGAAGCTTTGTGGATATGTTCCTTGTGAACGGGACAAAAAAAGTTGTTCAGTACATGGCACTGCTGTGGATTTTCAGATTTTTAACCATTTTTTTTCAATTCGGGTACTTATTGGTAAATGCATCAATCCCATTGATTACTATGTAAGTCAATGGGCATTCTAATACTAATTCACATTTTTTACTTCTCTTCTGAACCAGTCAGCCAGACTGACGTCACACTTGGTGGTAATGTACCTTTGGTGGGTCTCTACCAAGTTTGTTCAAATGGTCAAGCTCCAGTGATTTTGGAGTTTTTATGAATGATTTTGTTCTTTAATTGGGCAAATTTTAAAATATCTTCTCCGAAACCGCTCACCCAATTGCTGTTTTATATCACACAGTAACACCCCAAGGGACTCCTAGTTCTTAATTTGTTCACCAGGAGGTGCTGCAACTTTTTTCCAATTTGTTAATGATTTTTTGTGGGTTTTTTTGCTGTTTTTGACTTATTCTCTAGAACTGTCACTGAGATAAAGTCAGAACTTGGTGGATTGTTCCTTGTGAAAGGGTCAAACAAAGTGGTTCACTAAGTGGCCCTGCTATGGATTTCTGATTTTTAACGATTTTTTTTTAACTCGGGTACTTATCAGAAAATGTACTCTTCCCATTGATTACTATGTAAATCAATGGGCCTTCTAATGCTAGTTCACAATTTAATGAATATTTCTTTAGGCAAATATTAAAAATACTTCTAAATGCCATATACACTCAGCTTAAGCTTTAACACAGGTCTATTCAGGTGCAACCTTGATCTTGTGGGACAAGCTTAGCACAAGCTGTTCACGCAGCCCTCTAGTTTGTTTGTTTGTTTGTTTTTTTGCCAAATCTTAAAGAAAATCTTTTTTGAAACTGCCAAGCCATATGCTTTGAAATTGCATTGGGATACATCTGGGGATCCTTCGAGCTTAATTTGTTTAAGAGGTACTGGTGCTGCAGTTTTGTTTTTCTTTTTTGTTTTTTGTTTTTTTGTTTTTTGTTTGTTAAGGCTTTTGTCTACTTCTTCTGCAGAACTTAGATTGTTTTCAAACATAGGAGTTATGTAGCTTGTGTCAGGGACAAACAAAGTTGTTCACTAAGTAGTTATACTGTGCAGCCTTGATTTTCAACAAATTTTATAATCTGGGTATTTGTTGGCTAGTGCATGCATTTTTATTGATCATATTCATAACCATGTTAGTCAATGGCGTTGCAGTAGAAATTCACATTTTAGACTTCCGCACCAAAAAGTCCAGCAGATTCACCTGAAACTTGGTAAGGGTGTATCTTGGGTGGGTCACTAACAACTGTATTCAAATGGGTATGCTCCATTGACTTTTAAATTTTTTATCAATTTTTTTGTATATCTTTTTTTCTCTACTTTTTTTTCCACAAAATCCAAAGAAAAAAAAAGAACTCTCTGAAACTACTCAGCCAATCATGCCAACTGCTTTGAAGTTGTAAAGCGGTGCCTCTGGGAACCCCCAGACCATAATTTGCACCAAGCTAGACTTGGCTTATGATTCCCCTGAGCACAGGATCTTCCTGATCCTCTAGTTGACTTTTCTGAAACTGTCAGCCCATTCTCTTAAAATATAATGAGAATATATCTTGGGAGGGTCTCTATCATGTTTTTTTCAAATGGTCATGCTCCAGTGATTTTTTATTTGTAATGATTTATTTTTCTATTTATTTCTTTAATTTTTTGTTTGTTTGTTTGCTAAATCTTAAACAGTCTTCTCCGAAACTGCTTACCCAATTGCTTTGATATCACAGAGGAACACAGGAACACGCCTGGGGACTCCTACACTCCTGGGGACTCCTAACATTTAATTTGGTCTTGATGCCTGATTTTTTTTTTTTTTTTTTTTTTTAAATTCGGGTGCTTCCTGGTTGATGCATGCATTCTATTTATGTAAGTGAATGGGGATTGCAATGAAAATTTACATTTTTGTCTTCTCTTGAAACTTGGCGGGATATACTTTGGAAGAGTCTCAACCAGATTTGATTAAATGGTCATGGGCCAGTGAATTCTGGATTTTTAATGAATTTTGTTTATTTTTTGCTAAATGTTAAAAAATCTTCTTATTGAAAACCACCCTGGCAACTGCTTCATAGTGCATAGGGACACTTCTGGGGACCCTAGACCTTAATTTGTTCAACAGGTGGTGCAGCGATTTTTCTGGGGTTTTTTTGTTTTGTTTTGTTTTGTTTTTGATCTGCAAGGGGATGTGTACGTATTAGCAACAGGGATCCTTGTCTGAAACAGAGGTGATCTTGACATCATAGTGCACAGGACTGTCACACTCCTCTTGTTAAGATTTCAGCCAATATGTCAAATTTGCTGAGTCAGCGCAAAAAGGAAGGGCAAAAAAAGAACTTGACTGCTGAGACAAAGGAAAGGGAGACAGGGAGATACTTTACTGTAAGGAAATATTATGGACTATGTCTAGAGTATCTGCTTATACAACCATATTCTTATCTTCAAATTAGTTCTGGCAAATGATGAAGAAAAGAAAACATTACACCAATATTTAACAGTTTGCAATCATCGTCCTTTAAATGTGTAATACAGCAAACCTTTTGTAGATGGAATCAATTTGTGGTTTTGACATACCCAATATACAAAACATGTCAGACTAAGCTTTCTTACACTAGCTTGACTCATTCTAAGATTTTAAAATGAAACAGGGCCACAAGTTAAGGTTTTCTTGTTAAGCACCTGTGGGTACTTGAATTTTGTGAATAATGTGTATGATATCAAATAAATTTAGGATCTCTTTAGTAGGCTTTTAGCCATTGACTGCTCAATGTGATATAAAACTTCTAGCAGCAGCACAGTGATTCATGATAAAATTCAATCTGACCAGAAGCAGTAATGAGAAGATCATTTATGATTTCAGGCACATTTAATTGTTTCCAAACATGTATATCATATTGTGAAAAAGAAACCTCAATTAATGCCAAGCCTAGTTTAAAGAAAAACAAAAGATAAACTTTAAGCCTTTGATTTTGCCTTTATCATATAATGTTTGGATAATTATTTACCAACAAAACAATGATATCTCTTATCATTTCTGATGTAGATGTTCTTTGTGTAGGGTAAAAGGTTGCCTGCATAGCTGCCTCTTAAGCCATGTTTTGTGTGTCTGGTGGTCTCAGTCCACAAGTCAAAGGCCCTAGGTCTGCTCATCAGACAAAATACAAGGCCACTTAAATGCAATTGTAATATGGGGGGAGCAACAAATCTTCCTTCTTTTTATTAATTTTTTTAATTTTTTGTTTTTTATCAAGGGTTGCAGTTGTGTGACTGTGAAATATACATGTACATGTACAGCTTAGAGCTGATAACATGAGAACTAATCCTAATCAAAGATTTTGAGTATTATGTGGACCTGAAATCAACTAGCTTCAAGAAACAAATGGCCCATGGGCTTAATGCTCTGCTGGCAGCATGGCTATATTGCATCTGCATCTTCATTTCAAAGTTGAGCTAACCGTTAATGACTGGGCAAGTAGCCGTGGATGGTGGGAGGGAAGTTCCACTATTTTTGATGCGCTGTGCATCTCATCAGGGACTGATGAAAAGAACACAAGTATCCTGTTTACATACTCTGTGTAGCTACCGTGGTTTCTATGTAAAAGCACATGCATGTGTTTACGTAGGACAGTAGCCCCACATCCATATCTTTGTTGATATGACCTGATCTCTTTTTGAAGTGGCCTGGCTTTCGTAATAAAGAAAGTCTTTTTTCATTTCATAGTTGTGAGTCCTCAAGTGGCTTCAGAACATAAAAAGCTAATGTACATTTAGTGTATAAACTGTCCACCAGATGGCACTTTGCTCCACACGTACTCATAACTTATTTGTGCAATTCTTGTGATGGACTCTGTTGCATTTGCCAATACAACAATCAGTGAGTCCTTCATTTAATGTCCTCAGTGACCTTGGGACAGAAGATCAAGGTCACCCAGATTATTGTATTTGTTTTTTTTTTTGTCCAAAACCACTTCCTAGTAGTCCTTACCCTATTCCGCAGTCCAAACTCTTTACTCTCCATAAGCTATTTATAAGCAGATTATGTAATACAAGAGGCCCATAGGCCTGGTTCTGGCCTGACATTGCCATTGATGTCCAAACTAGGCCCTGCAATTACAAAATCACATCTTTTAACTTTACAGGCATGGTGACCTCACAAAAATACGTCAAGGTCACTCATATTATAACAATCTAGCATTGGACTCGGTCTATACATCCTATAAATTTGGCAATTCTAATACAATTACTTTCCCACATGTGAAATTTTATATCTTAAAACACATTTTTGCTCATAATTTGTCAAATTATAGGTGGCGCCACTAGTGTTATTAGCAGCTGAGACTTTGACCTCCTCCACAATCCCACCAAATTCCGTGAAGATCCACCAAAATTTAAAGAGGCTAGAGTGTTCACAAGGTTTTCTCATTTTGACCCCTATATTGCATAATATTGTGGGTGGCACCACCAATATTGAAAGTAACCTACATTCATACACCCTATAATTCCTGAAAGTTATATTGGGTTGACTTGAAAACTGTGGACAATATCACAGTCACAAGATGTTCACATTTTGACCTGAATATTACATAATACTATAGGTGGTGTTACCAACATTGATGTCGACGAAGATTTTCATACACCTCATAACTTCTAAATGTTATATGGGCCTAACTGATAAATTGTGGGGTGCAGAGCATTCACCAGATGACCCCTAGATTTAAACTGGCCATTTGACCTTGACCTTCAACTTGCATTAAAAAATTTTTGCTATTTAAAATATGGGCCCCACATGCAGCTTTCCGTATATGTTCTGTTTGTTCAAATCGGGTAATAACTTTTCCAGTTATTGAAGAATAACAATAAATTTGCATAAGCGCCAAACTCCATAATAACCGGGTCATGGTGACAAAAAAAATAGGTCAGCAAGTACAGTTTTAAATACAATGTAAGCAAGTGCAATTTTGATGTGCACGCTCAATTCTCTTTGCCATTGATGTCCAAGCTACACCCTGTCATTACAAAATCACCTTTTTCAACTTTACAGACATGGTGGCCTCACAAAAATAGGTCAAGATCACTCACATCATAAAACATTCTAGCATTGGACATGGTCTCTATTTCCTAGAAATTTGGCAAGTCTATTCCAATTATTTTTTCAAATATGGAATTTTATATCTTAAAACACATTTTGGCTCATAATTCCAGTCAAATTATAGGTGGCACCACCAGTATCATTAGTAACTTAGACTTTGACCTCCCCCACAAACCCATCAAATTTGGTGAAGATCCACCACAAATTAAAGAGGCTAGAGTGTTCACAAGATTTTCATATTTTGACCCCTATATTACATAATATTGATAGGAATTTAGATTTTCATACACCCTATAAGTCCTGCAAGTTATATTGGGCTAACATAATTTTTTTTAAAGTTATCGCGCACACAACTGTAAAGTTTATGGACAGACATGAGTGATGCTATGAGCTCTGCGACCTTGTGGTTAAAAAAATCAGGCTGTCTAGCTGGAGCATTGTAGCAAAACTTTGCGCCTTAAAATTGCTACAGATTTTCTAAAAAATAAGTGTTTCCTATGTAAAGAAGTGGAAAAAATGCTACAAGTCAAGAAAATTTTGCTACCGAGATTTTCAGCTGGACAGCACTGAAAATGTTTCATAGCTGACTCTTGAGCCATTTTGGCATGTGTCCTCAGTGTCTAGTGTCCTCAGTCCATAGGTCAAAGGCCCTAGGTGTGCTCAGCAGGCAAAATACAAGGATCCAGTGAAGTGAAAAAAAATGTCAGTGGATGTATGTTTCTACAGTCTAAAACATATGGGTCCAGGAGCCATGTTCCCTGCTTCACTCTGTGATCTTACTGGGGTACTTTTATTCCTCCTATCATAATTGGTTGCATGTGTGTCAGGGGTTGGGATTGTCTCATATTGCCACATTCCTTTCTCCCACATTCATCAAGTCATTTCCAGATATGTGACCACCTACATGTAACATACACCAGTGCAGTCAGGGAGTGTCCTGGCTGGCAGCATGATGGGGGCAGGTTCAACCATTGACTGTGTATGAATATGGTGAGGTTGTCTGCAAATCAGGCCTTCCCCCTTCCCCCTTCCCCCCACCCCCACCCGTGCGAAAAACGTCAGGGGAAGGAAAAAACAGAATCTGATCAGCAGGCAAATGGTGCGCAAGTGTGTTCAGGAAAACCTAGATAGATCAAAAGTTCAGTACCAGTTTTTGTCTAGGAAAGGATCCTTTGTTGACATTTAGTTTTTGATGAACAACAAAGAATGTTTTGGCTTAGCAGGCAATTTAATCAGTGCCTATATGAATACAAAATCAATCAAAAGGGGGGGGGATGCAGATTGTCAAGCCTTAAGAGCTTTTCTGCTATTTTATTATTTTAGCTGTGCCTGTAAATTAGGAGCAAGATCAGAAAAATTAACACAGTCCTGGCCACACTGAAAAATTTTACCACTTTCATACACTGTTCACCCAATTCTCTTCAAAATTTTCAGATCTACAGCAGCAGTTACAGTTGAAAAAAAGGTTGTGATTCACAAACTGATCAAGTTGCAGAGCTGCCTGACCACAGAGTAGCCTGTTGTGTTACTGCATCTTATCTCCCCAACAATAACAGTTACATCCTGTACAAAATGACCTCCCTCCCATTAGGAGATTTGTGCTGTGTTTCTAACATATCAGATTTCTTTGATCAAATGACTGGGTTTCTTTGGAACAGTTATCAAAACATAAGAAGAGATACAGTTTCATCACACAGTTATTAGTCAATTGAAGAAAAATAAAAAAACAGAGAGAGAGAGAGAGAGAGAGAGAGAGAGAGAGAGAGAGAGAGAATGACATACAACCCAATGATGCAAGTGAGGCCTGATTTACAAAGAAATAAGGAAATTGAACAATGTTAACTTCATTCCCATTTGTTTGTTTTTTTATTTTGTGTCTTAGAGCTATGTTTTGTGTGAGACTATGTATCATACCACACACATTTCAATGTGCAGAAAAACAGTGTACATGTACTCTGGGTCCTATTATTATTACCCCTACCTGCATGCATGCATGCATGATGTACACTATGAGAGCAGGATAACATATCACATAAAGGCAGGTGGTCTCTCATGACAGGTTCTACTGTATTACACAGTCTTGGGGACACTGATGAGGCACCTGTCATGAAAGACCACCCTGATGAGAGACCACCTGCCTTTTAAGACCACTTTTTTTATACACTTTACTTAGTACTTTTCTTGTTTTTTCCGTACATGGATCAATACTTGCACATTCCATTTATAACAATCAATGAAATGAGTAAAACAGACATACCTGCATATATGCATCCATCCCATTTGTCCAAGAGTGATGTTTGTAATTTTCCCCTTGACCGGATGACCATTTTGGATCAGAAATAAAAAAGACTCCAACACTTTCAATTGACCAGGTATCAGTGCATATCTGTTTCTTTGAAGATCTCTCCATGTCACATCAGTTAAAGTATGCTGACCCAAGACTCCTAAGAGTTGGATAATGGTCCTACTTGCAGGGCATGTGCACCAAGTTTGCCACTGTGCACAAGTTTGATGTCTCTGTGTGACTGCCATGAAACCTGATCCTGTAGCTGTGGGTCATACTTAATTGGGGGCTTGGTTCACTGCTGCACTGCAGCCAATCTGCTGCATTTTCTCCATGGAGTAGTCTGTGTTACACACACCAGCTGATGATTTGAATTCTTTTATTAGCCAGTACACATGTAGGTAAAAACATGAATAAGCTACCTGGAAGTTTTGGTTGGTTTGTTTTCCCATCTCGGAGCTCAGAGTTCAGTGTTTTTGATCAGGACTTCTCAATACAAGCATCATGTTGTGATCATCATAAAAGTGTACTGCATGATGGGGGCCTCCGTGAATGATGCACAAAACAAGAATGGAAGATGTACCACTGCAACATCAGGATATACAAACTAGTTGGACATGTATTGGCTCCTTGGGAACTAAAGCTTTGAAGGTATGACACTTTTTCTTTCATAATAGTTGAGCTATGAAATTAATGTGGAAAAATAGGTGCCAAAAATATAAGTGGTAACTCTTAATTAGTTCTTTTTAATGCACATCATAAAAAGTATGCCACATTAATTTATCATCATGGAAACCTATTTTTGGCTTACATTTACACTTATTTTTAGGAAATGTGTTTTTCCTTTGAACTTTAACTCATTCAATACCAGTCTCCAGTTTTTCCGCATATATTTACCTAAATTTTAAATAACACTGCATATTTGTATTCTTCATAGACAGAGCTTTCATTCTAATCTTCAGTCAGTGGCTTTTGCACTGCCTGGTAAGTCATGTTGCAGCTGTCACAAGGGCAGCTGCAGCATGACTTACATACAAGCAGTGCAAAAAACAATGACCAAGGCCTTTACCACTGTAGTATGCAGTGAGTTAAAACCTAATTAGTAGCTTTTCACATTTTAGCTGGCAATTGGGGCGTGATGATGATGATGATGATGATGATGATGATGATGATGATGATGATGATGATGATGATGATGATGATGATGATGATTTTATTTTGCAAGGATTTGAACTTTGTTTACTTTGTAATTGTGATCACTAAATTTTATTTTTTTTACGCATTCAATTTATTCTTTCTTCCAGATACAGTCAACATGGTAAAAGTGACATTAAGCCCATAATATATTTCAACAGAAGATACTTGTACTGCGCAACTTTTAATGAACCTGCAGTGCAAGTAGCCGCAAAGAAAAGAAAAAAAAAACACATCTTTTTGTACATGTGACAATGAGGCACTAAGTACTCTTGGAGATCTGGACACATCACTTCCTGGCACATCTTTTTGTACATGTGACAATGAGGCACTAAGTACTCTTGGAGATCTGAACACATCACTTCCTGGCACTTCATCTACAAAGCCACTGGATTTGGAAGAATCACTTTGTGAAGAAGGGATTGTGAGACGTACACCATCAAAAACACACACACACTCTGTGTACAATGTATATGACCCTCCATCAGACCAGTTGATTATTCAAGATAGTGTCAGTGATACAGACCCACTTTTGTCCCCAGTGTCAGAGACACAAATTGTACATCACAGTGAAGAAAAGGCTGGAGATGATGTGAATGAGACCAATTCTGACCATGATATGCCAGAAGAGCTTGAAACTGTAAAATGCTGAAGAAAATCATCTAGATCCAGAAAAAAAGCTCAGCAGGTAAGACAGAATTCTTTTAGCAATTGTGTTCTGTTCAATTTGGAACTTGCTCTTTCTTGGTATGTGCATTTGCCACATTTGATGAATATGTCTACTCTCAATTAGTGCACGTTACATTGTAGAACCATGCAGGTTTTATTTTTGATGACTTAATGTGTAGTGACTGGTCAGTTTGTTTGTTTGTTTGTTTTTTTTTTTGGGGGGGGGGGGCTAAAAATAACTTAACACTGGGCAGGAGTGCCAACCCTTGGAGGCCCTGAATTTTCCAATAAGAAAAAGGGGTTACTGATAAAATAAAAAAAAAAAAAAAGAAAAAGACAGTAGGTTTTATGCTCATATTATGAAACCTCACATGATACTTCATCAGGAAGGATTATAGGTGTTCAATGAAATAAATGATAGGTATACATTTGTGTTCTTAACAAGCGGTTTCTCCATCCCATTATTTGTTTGAGTGGATTGACACACTGTGACACATATTTAGTATCTCATGGGTAAGGGGGCAGGGGGCAAGGGCGGTTACTAACAGTACCACAGAAGAGGTACTTAGTGTGAAGCAAAATATACAATTTGGTACAGACCCCCTGTTTGGTTAAAAATAAAGACAGGAAGAAACCATGTGGAGATACCAAAATACAATGATACAAAGTACACAGTGATGTACTGACATAAGCTAGCTATAAGGGAAGAAGGCATGCAACATACATATACTTGTATTTGGAGTCAGAACACAAATACATTTGTTACAAGACATACTAATCCATATGTTTTATAATAATGAGTATCATACTCATTACAGAAGATGCTGACTAGTTTAGGGTGAAAGTGTTCCAATGCTTTCTTATGAGTTTATTCAAAATGGACATACATGTACAGTGGTCCCTATCTTGAGAGACTGCCCCTAGGGCAGGTGTAAATGTGCTCTCTCAAAACAGGTGGTCTTTCATTAGAGGTGCAATAACAGGGAAAAGTAAGAACAGTGTTCTGAGAGAGTGGTCTTAAAAAGATATGTGGTCTCTCATTGGAGGGGTCTCTCAAGACAGGTACCACTGTACTTGTTAAACAGAGAAAAGCAGAAAAATGCAATGAGTTGGAGTTACAGTCTAATTTTTGAAATTAATTGAGTTTTTTAACTTCGATCAATTGACTTTATGACTATGGCTACAGTAACTGTAATACTTGCATAAGCATACATGCACTCCATGAAACCTGCCTGTTGCAAATATATAATTATGTAGTCACCAAATTTTCTTTCTTTCTTTCTTTTTCTTTCTCTCTTTCTTTCTTTCTTTCTTTCTTTCTTTCTTTCTTTTGTTGAGTTAGGAAATATGGGTTTTGAAGAAAATAGATCATACAAATTAACACTTCAACACAAAATATTGGTACATGTATCATGTTCAAAGGTAACATATCATTGATGGTGACCAATTCAACAATCCATAGTGTATGTTTGTGATACCCTGAGTTAGTTCACTTGAGTACTGTAGCTAAGCACTCCCTGACAACTTGTTGTTATTAACAACAAAACCACATCCTGAAAATGATGGTCATGCTAACAGATATATATGAGAAACTGCATGGTACAGCAGGGGCATGAACACTTGTTATGCACTATGTAAACAAACCAGTCAGCATCAGGTGGACAAAATCTCCAGGCAAGTCATGGTTGAAAATATCCAACTGCTTGAAGTTGCCACATCAAATATCTTCAAAAAAAGATCAATAACAAAAACAAAAAAACAACCACCCCCACCCTCACCCCCCCCCCAAAAAAAAAAAAACAAAAAAAAAAAAAAAACAAAAAACAAAAAAAAAAAAAAAAAAAAAACAAACAAAATACAAACCAAAACGAACAAAAACAAAACAAACAAAAAGAAACAAACAAAAAAAGAACAAAACATCAAATATCATGCCATGATAGTCCGTGCGGTCATGGAGATACACACTGTATAAGCACACACAGCCGCACACTTACACACACATTCATATCTACCCATTAACAGACATGTATGTGTCCATACAAAATTGTACAATTTATGTTCCAAATTGAATGAGCCAAATCAAGATTTGTGGAAAATCATGATGATCTTTTGTACAATGTTATGTTAGCATTAATATTGCCACTTGAACTCATACACTGTATCATGAAATTGTAACAGAATCTCCCATTATTTTGTGAATTCAGGCCCAGCTCCATGCAGCTACTGCAGCTGTAGAAGTTGTCATGCATTTTTAATTTTGTGCAAATTTACTTTTTCTTAGATGGAATTTCACCTTTTAGACTTCTTCACCAACACTATCAACCAGATACACTTGAAACTTGGTGGGAGTGTGAGTTGGCTGGGTCTCTACCAGCTGTATTAAAATAGTTAGCTCTAGGGATTTTTATGAATTTTCGGGCAAAATCCTAAAAAAATCTTTTTCTCTGAAACTACTTTGCCAATTCGTTTCAAATTTTATACGGGTGTTTCTGCACACACACCCCCCACCCACATTAATTTGTACCATGCAAGACTTTGCTATATGACTCACCTGAGCGCAGGATCAGTCTTGATCCTCTAGGTTATGTTTACTAATTAACTTTGGCATATTTTAATTTTGTATCACGAGCTAGCACAAGTTAGAACTAAAGTGTATCTGCAACACTTAAATATCATCAGATCATACAATTTTGGGAAAAAAACTAATGGAATATTTAAAACTCTAATGTTATATATGTTTTAATTTAGGTCATCGTGGTTCAAAAGAAAAGAAGGGCAGAATCCACCATGACAGCAGGACCATCTAAGCCACACACCAGATGAACAATGAGAAAACTGCTGAGCAGCTGTGACAATTACAATTTTAGCTATGCTGACTTTTCAGTCAAATGAGCTAATACAAGATGGCCTATTGCCATTGGGTCATATATGATGTTAGTCAGACATGGAGTAGGCCTAAAATTTATTCATGACATACGGTAAAACTGTGTCATTAGGTCATGTTAAGGTCACAATGATATATCCATAAAATATTCATCTCTGAGTTTCAATTTCCATGAGAGCTTATATTTTTATTTTCTTACATATACACATATATCAAGAGACAGAAACATTAGATCTTTGATGTAAGAATATACGAGATATATTCCAAATTTAAAGGGTAAAAAAGGTTATCATTCCAGAAATTAAATTTTCATTTTGGAAAGTGTTAAATAGGTAGAAAAGTATGTAGATCTCATATAAAAGTAGTAGGATTGGCAACACTGTGTCAATGTTTATGGACTGGGCAGGAAAGGACACATTGAGCACTGAACAAAGTTAAGCCATGTGCTGTTGTCTTAGTACATGACACTGGTAAGCATGTATGCCATACTGGGCTTAAGAAGTTGCAACAGTTTCTGTAAACTGAAACTAATAAACTATGATATGAGCCTCACAACTATGTATACTGAGTTTTTAATAAACAAATCATATTGATTATAATACAGACAATTCTTGCAACCTATGTATCAGGGAAAAAGGTTAATAAGTGGACAAATTGTCAGGCTTATTATAATACTTCCTGAAAGTGTCCCAAAAAGTGTCAATATCATATTCTTCATACAATATAGGTTTAAGGAGCTTTCCTTGAACTGGCGTATTATTGGAAAAAAAGGCAGTTCCTTAAAGTATCAGGTTTCAGGAACTTTCCTTAAAGTGGTCTATCATGAGATATAAGGAATGTGTGTCATTATAAAGGAATATAAAGTGTCAAACCTATATCCTGAGGGTTTGAAATGGCTTATCATTAAAAAAAAAAGGGAATATCAATTTTTTTGTGTTTAAGGAACTTTCCTTAAACTGCTGGTTTATGTGAAAGAAATAAGGAAAATTCCATAAACTGGTCTGTCGTTGTAAAAGTGACATGAAGTGTCAAAACTTATATTCGAAGGATTTAAGGAACTTTCCTTAAATTGGTCTATGTTAAAGAAATAAGAAAAGTTCCTTAGATTATCAAAAAACACTTTCTGTGGATTTAAGGAACTTTCCTTAAATTGGTCTTTCATTATAAAAGGAAAGATACAAGAAGTGGCCAAAAATCACATTCTGGACGTTTAAGGAACTTTCCTTAAACTGATTTCATATCAAAGATATTAAGGAACGTTCCTTAAAATGGCAAAATCAAGTTCTGTGTTTTTAAGGAACTTTCCTTAAACTGGTCTATGTTAAAGAAATAAGGAAAGTTCCTTAAATGATCAAAAAACACTTTCTGTGGATTTAAGGAACTTTCCTTAAATTGGTCTTTCATTATAAAAGGAAAGATACAAGAAGCGGCCAAAAATCACATTATGGACGTTTAAGGAACTTTCCTTAAACTGATTTCATATCAA
The DNA here is from genome assembly GCA_964020975.1 of Hermodice carunculata. Taxonomy (NCBI): domain Eukaryota; kingdom Metazoa; phylum Annelida; class Polychaeta; order Eunicida; family Amphinomidae; genus Hermodice; species Hermodice carunculata. The sequence goes on from OZ026630.1 coordinate 28,452,637, forward strand.
AGATATTAAGGAACGTTCCTTAAAGTGGCAAAATCAAGTTCTGTGTTTTTAAGGAACTTTCCTTAAACTGGTCTATGTTAAAGAAATAAGGAAAGTTCCTTAAATGATCAAAAAACACTTTCTGTGGATTTAAGGAACTTTCCTTAAATTGGTCTTTCATTATAAAAGGAAAGATAAGGGAAGTGGCCAAAAATCACATTCTGGACGTTTAAAGTACTTTCCTTAAACTGATTTCATATCAAAGAAATAAGGAATGTTCCTTAAAGTGGCAAAATTAAGTTCTGTGTTTTTAAGGAACTTTCCTTAAACTGGTCTATGTTAAAGAAATAAGGAAAGTTCCTTAAATTATTAGAAAACACTTTCTGTGGATTTAAGGAACTTTCCTTAAATTGGTCTTTCATTATAAAAGGAAAGATACATGAAGTGGCCAAAAATCACATTCTGGACATTTAAGGAACTTTCCTTAAACTGATTTCACATCAAAGAAATAAGGAATGTTCCTTAAAGTGGCAAAATCAAGTTCTGTGTTGTTAAGGAACTTTCCTTAAACTGGACTAAGTTAAAGAAATAAGGAAAGTTCCTTAAATTATCAAAATTGCATTCTATGGATTTAAGGAACTTTCCTTAAACTAGTCTCACATTCAAAATATAAGGAAAGTCCAAATCATGTGTAGATTTAAGGAATTTTCCTTAAAACTGGTCCATGTTAAAAGAGAGTAAGGAAAGTTCCTTAAAGTGTCGAAATCACATTTTTGCAGATTTAAGGAACTTTCCTTAAACAAGTCCATCATTCAAAGAAGAAGAAAAGTTTGTTAAAGTGTCAAAATAACATTCTATAGATTTAAGGAACTTTCCTTAAAGTGGTCTGGCCTGTACATAACACTTGAAGCCAGATTAAGGAAAATTCCTTAAAGTTTATGAAATTGCAGATAGGGTGAAAAATATTTATAGTTTATATCCATGAAAAATGGCCTAGCTTTTAAGGAACTTTCCTTAGATCAGAAGTGTTTTTCTGCACTTAGAGTCATCAAATTCAGCAATTTATAACATGCAAAAATTGAAAAATAGATGCAATCAAAATGCAAAATTCAGGGTAAAAAAAGGTAATGATCCTGGAAATTACCTTTTTATTTTGGAAAGTGTTATTACTAGACAGTGATCCATGACTGCAAAGCAGACCAAGTTCTGTTTTACAACACTTGCACCCAGCAGAGTTTTAAGAATACACAGTTTGGGTCTGCTTTGGAGGCAACAGTAATCCATGCCTTGGCACATTACTCCAATGTTTGATCACCTTTCTTGAAAGACCACCAGATACTTTGTTTTGTACTTTTCATCTCATCTATGCATCCTATACAAGACCATCAGTCTCGAAAGACCACATTTTTGTGGCATACCCATGGTGGTGTTTAGAAGGTTTCACAGCAGAGAATTTACCAGCTGGAGATACAGAGAATCCAGTATGGCTAGCTCATTGAGGTAATGTTGGGATCCCCAGTTGTTAGGTTTTCATGACAGCCGAGTGAATCCACCGAGTGATCCCAACGTTATCCCAAATGGGCCACCCACACTAGATTTTCTTTCTCTTGTGTCCAAGTAGGGCAAATACGCACCAAATTGAAGTTCTATCGGAGAAATAAGTTTGAAAATGACGCCATTTTGAAAGTGGGGGGAGTCGGTATTTTATTAAATGCATCATGGCCTCTCATTGGTTTGCCTACTACTTGAAATCAATGAGTGACACATCAAATGAAAGATTACAATTAAAACCTTATCCTTCATACCCATGCAGGATATCCCATTCAGGATAAGCTTCAGATACAGGAGAAATAGAGAATCTTACATGAGTTACTATTTTCTCTTTTGAGGGATCATTGTTGGTGGGCAAAATCACAAGTGAACACAGGTCTGGAGTGATTTTTTTCCCACCAACAATGATCCTGAGAGGACAACTTACACATACACAATAAGCTATCATCACCACCACCACCACCACCACCACATCTTTGGTCTCTGGGGAGAAATAATCTAAAGTGTCATTGAAAGGCAACTTGCACACACAGAAACACATCTACTGTGTCCACATCTGCAGCCTGTAAATGTACCTGTTTTCATGTGTGTAAAATTTTCAGTTTTTTTGCATTCAGGCATTTAACTTCAGTTTTTAATTTCATTATATAAGACATACATATGTACTTTCTATTAAGTTAATGTTCATAGATTCATTGTATTTCACACTTATATCCTATCAGCAAAATAAGCAAAAACTAAGAAAAAAACCCAGTGAAATCAAATGTTTTGACAGTACACTGTAGGCCTGGTGGCAAGAAGTGGAGCCAGCTATCCAACTGAGGGTGGACTTCCACTATATACATGTACTTTCATGGAAAATCTAAATTGACTTGCACAAATACTGTCCCTAGATGCCACAGGATGCCCCAACTAATATGCAAGGTCTAAATTAGCCAGTGCCACCCCTAGCTGCTACAGAATGCCACTACTTAACTATATGGAAGGTCCACATTCATGACTCGGGAGCACAGCCCCTAGCTGCCGCAGTGTTACATTACCTTGTGCACTTTGCAGTGGAGTAGGTCACATCTACCATATGCCACTAAAAGTGAACATGAGATATGACACCTGCAAACACACTGCCAGTCAGGCTCCTTAAGACTTACCCACCTCAATGACCATCTTATTTGCCAAGCATTGGGACTCCCCATAAAATACTCCTCAAGACAACATGTACATGTAATGATATAGTAAGTTGATAAATTCATGCAAAAAAATACCCTCACATGAGCTGCATCATAGGTTGTACAAAGGTATTTATTGCAAAGCCACATTTTCCTGCAGCTCAGTCAGCGACTTACAGCAGCAATAACCATTGATATACCTGCAAGGTTTTCATTGGAATAGGCCTACCAGAGGCATTTACAGCCATAGGATGATAATGAATGGTGAGAAATCAATTCAATACACCTTTCCAGTACAACAGATGGCCATGTGTGTGCTTGCATTGTTGACTCTGCTTAATTTTACATTTAAATGGTTGGTATATGAGTTTTAACCCATGGTTACTAAAAGAATGTCTCAACTATATGTTTTCTTCCTGAAAAGGCAAAACACCTCTGTATTTTCTTGCCATCTGGTGTCTTTGAACATTTTAATCACATGGTCTTGGCCACCATTTTCAAAATCGTAATTAACTGGTTTGATCATCATTACTTAGTTCCAATTTATTTTTGTGTAGAAAGCTATGTTTACCCATTTTGTTATATCAAAGAGTATAGATTTTTAGTTTTTGATGCTTTATCTTGTTATTTTTGAAAGCAATGTTGCCTTGAATCTGCAATGTTTATGATGTGCCTGTACCTGAAGAAACCACTCTTGTTGTGTCTGGCTGCCTTGCCTGGCTTTGTAACAGGACAGGCTATAAATGTGACATTACTCTCATTTGTAGTTACCACATGTTTAATTATGCCACAATTTTGATGATTCTGCATTCATCATGTACATACTGCATTCATTCATATAAGCCGAGTTTTCCCTCATATTTACATAGTTGTCTCTGCCAGTTTCTTCCACTGCCACAACATCCCTTTAATCACTGGCACAGACCAGTTGCACCATTTTTTTTACAACATACACAAAGCCCTCTAATATACTGGACAGGACAATTCTTACAGTGTCAGGGCAAATATAATGACATTTATGATCAGTTTAAGCCTAATGGCACGCACTCACGCATGCACACACACAACACACACACACACAACACACACACACAGTCCCTTCAAGAGACCATAAGACAGAGCAGTGTTGGTACATATGTGTACACACACACATATTCATGGAGAGAGAGAGAGAGAGAGAGAGAGAGAGAGAGAGAGAGAGAGAGAGAGAGAGAGAGAGAGAGAGAGAGAGAGAGAGAGAGAGAGAGAGAGAGAGAGAGAGAGAGAGAGAGAGAGAGAGAGAGAGAGAGAGAGAGAGAGAGAGAGAGAGAGAGAGAGAGAGAGAGATCTGACCAAATATTGATGAAGATTTGGAATCTAGTAACATGCAACTGATGCCATATTTTGAACAAATTTTGGCAGTCTGACTTTGAGAATAAAATGCTGACAGGTTTCGTGCCAGAACTGCCAAGTGGCCTATTCCTAGCCAATAAATCTACAAAGAATTAACAGCATTTACAGCAAAGAGCAAGAAAATGAAATACATGTAATAGAGTAATAAAACACTTAAACTTGTTCCACACTCATGTTAGTATTTCCATAATACATTGTGGGTATTGTATATGCCTATTCCACACAAACTATCAACAAAAATGTGATTCAAGCACCAACCTGTGGTCTATAACCAATAAAGTCTTCATTACTTGGCAAGATATGTTTTAGAGGCCACAATATACATGTATACACGGTCATGGAATATACCTACCAAGACAAAAACAAGAGGCCCATGGGCCTGATGGTCTGCTGACATACAGTTAAGCCCATGTTACACATAACAGTCACCAAACGCATCAACCTTTTGCAGCCTTATTCCAACCATTTAAGTGAAAGGCAAACCTTTTTCAAACACTTTCCAAACTGTTTCAAAACCATTTCCTCTTATTGCATTAAAACCCTTTTAAACCTTTCTCTAATGGTTAACTACCATTTCACACACTTTCTCAACCTTATTGATGAAAATGTTGAAATGGTTTGCAACTGTTTCAACCATTTGAAACCCTTTGCAAACCTTTTACAAACCCTTTGTCAACCTTTTGCAAACCTTCAACAACCTTTACAAACCCCAGTACAACACTCCGCAACATAAAAAATGCATTTGGCTGCTAAGTTTTAGATGGGCTTAACTGTCTAATCTGATGACTGTCACCAAAAATTCATTTCCTGAAATGCATTCCCTCCATGACCATGACAATTTCGTTAAGGTCATCCATATGATGCAACATCCACATGAACACACATTTGTTGTACATTTGATATCCTTCCCCTTATTCTTTATTCACATGTTAAATTTTGTGCCTTATTCTTAAGTGCTTAATGACTCTAAAAACATAGGTCATGATCACAGAAAAATATTACAAAATTTGATCACTTCATCTAATGCATATTTGAATAAAGTTATGCAGTTCTATCTCAACTTATTATGTCATGGACATCAAAATAAAACCATTTTACAGTATGCATTCCCTCCATGACCTTGAGAAAGTAGGTCAAGGTCACCCATATTATGCAATATCAAAAACTGTATACACAATACACATTTGTGGTCCATTTGGTATTGTTAGCCTTGTTATTTCTCAACATGTCAAATTTTGTGTCCCTTTAACTACATCCTTACTGACCTTGAAAAAGTGGTCATGGTCAACAAAATTTGATTGAATTTGCCTAATGCATATTCAGAAGGAGTGCACATGCACAACAAGTAACCAGGGAAAAACAATCGCTCTTGCATTTTGAGCAGTTTTTTCCACCCTTTGTGGTTACAAAGAAAGATGGGGAATGTACAAAGCTGACAAAACTGAAGGCCTATTTCTCTGATGAATATAAATTACAAAATTATTGCCAAAGTGATGGCAAAGCGAGTTCAGAAATACTCACCAATATTAATACATGAAGATCAAATCACTTTTGTTAAAGGACGATACATAGGTGAAAATATATGAACCATTGCAGACATTTTACATATGTCTGAGGCAGAGAATAAACCAGGACTCCTAATGCTAACTGATTTCGAAAAAGCTGTTGATACTGTACCTTGGGAATACATCAGTCAAGCCTAAGGGTAGGTTATGACAAACCACTCTCCATTTCATGCACCGTGGTTTTTTATTGAAGGACCCAATCCTACTCCTGGTGTCCCCATCATAAAACTGTACAGGTAAGTCTTTATGCACAGCTGAACATCCTGGTTGAAAACTGCCAAAATTTACATTTACCCCACAAGCTAGAATGGGAAGAAACGAGAGTGAGTGCCTATGTGGACCAGTCACAATGATCACCAAATAAAATAAGACTTGTGTTTATACGCTGCAGACAGGATAATACTGTATTCTGTCACTGAAGATTGAATTTATGATTTGTTGGTTCTCATCTTGGCCTGCAACAAATTCTATCCACTATGGAAGATCATCCTAAATCATATGAGGTTAAAAAGATCAGTCAGTGTGAAACTGCCATTGATTACGTAAATGCAGTGAAACATAACAAAATGCACCACTTCTTATCCAAACACAAATTCTTCTCCAAAATTTACATTTTGCATTTTCTGTATTTGACTTGTCATAAAATTTTGTCTTCTATCTGCAGTAGCTGTGTGCGTGTGTGTGTGTGTGTGTGTGTGTGTGTGCATACACGCATATATTAAGTCTGTCCTTGCATATGTGTGTGTGTGTGTACATGTATATATACTGAACCCCAATGAAAAGTATCCACATAAAAAAATTAACACATTAATTTTGTAAGTTACTAAGTACTGTGTGTGCATATATGCATGGTTTGGAGCCTACATCAGGGTCATTCAGGACAACTTTTTAACTTTTGCTGGGTTGTTACATAATGCATGTGACTTTTGTGCACCGAATATGGCTTCTGACCACCACTCCTATTGGATGGCTAAAATGACCTGATGTTTTCAGTGGCTTTAAAAAGGGATGTTCAGCCAAGAAAAAAGCCAGTGGTCTCAGGTGTGTTGAGGCGATCATGCCGCGTCTGAGCCAAGGTCAAAGACACCATGCTTTGGGGCTTGCAGAGGGTGGAGTCCCAATCACTCAAATCGCACAAAGAATGGGGTGTACTCGGCGCACCATCCAACGACTAATTGAACGGCAACAAGAAACTGGATCCGTAGATGATCGGCCTAGGCCTGGCTGAGAAAGAGTGACAACACCTGGCCAAGACCGTCACATCCGGCTGATGCACCTGCGAGACCGTTTCCGTACAGCAGCCCAAACAGCCCGTGAGACTCAAGGGGTGAATCACCGTCCTGTCAGTACTTCTACTGTGGAGAGGCGACTGAGGAGCAGTGGCCTAACAGCCAGAAGACCTTACAGGGGTAACCTGCTGACCCAACCCAGAAGAGAAAGACGACTGCAGTGGTGTAGAGCACACTCCAGGTGGACTCGCCAGCAGTGGAATACCGTCCTTTTTACTGACGAGTCCCGTTTTTGTGTCAGCAGAGCAGATGGCAGAGAACGTGTGTGGCGCCGGACTGGGGAGAGATATGCAGATGCCTGTGTCCGTCAGGCAGATCGATGGGGTGGACCCTCTGTCATGGTGTGGGCAGGCATCAGCAACCGCTACCGGACACCCCTAGTGGTCATTCAAGGGATCCTCAATGCTAGGCGGTACATTGATGAGGTGCTGGAGCCGCACATGGTCCCATTTATGGAGCAGCATCAAGATCTGGCGATCTTTCAGCAGGACAATGCACGTGCACACTCTGCAAGATTAACAATGAACTTTCTCAATGAGAACAACATCAATGTCATGGAATGGCCAGCGTTCTCACCCGATCTGAGCCCTATTGAACATTTGTGGGATCAGTTAGGCCAAGGTATTCAACGGAGGACACCTAGGCCTACTACCCGAAACCAGCTGATCCAAGCTCTGCAGGAAGAATGGAATAATGTTCCCCAACACAGAATTCAAACCCTGGTCAGCAGTATGCGCCGCAGATGTATAGCATGTGTTGATGCTCGAGGTGGCCACATCCCATATTGAACAGAAAAATTTGTGTGACTTTCAATTAGGGCAGTTAATGACATTTTTTGCCTGTAAGTGACGTTAATGTCGGTAGAGCGTGACATTATTTTTACGCCAGAAAAGTGAATGCTTTGTTAAGTTCTAAGCACGTCTAGGTATGAAATGTTTCAAGTATAAACAATAAAATACTTCAAAATTGGCATGTGGATACTTTTCATTGGGGTTCAGTATATCAACTCTTTCAGTGCCAATCACATCTAAAGTCGATCTACTACAGTGAAACTAGTCTGAATTATCATTAGGATCTCAGATTCGTATTGCTTGTAAAAAGACCTTTCATTCAAGCTGTTGACTCCGTCCAAAATTTGGCACTTAAAGAGTTAACAGTCTGTCTGTCCTTGCACAGTCCCACAGCCACAATTACACTGTACTCAGTCCACATGGCATTTGACATTATAAAAACTAATACAATGTGCATCATCTCAATGTGGCACATCAACATGCCCTGTTTTCAGGGGGGTGCATATGCATTTAATTTTTTTCCTTCTGTAACATATACATTGCACTTCTAAACCGTTCTCTCACATTGGCTCTTTACCAGTGTTTAGTCTGACATACCAACCTCTGGGACAGCAGCAACACCATCACTGTGACGGCTCTGGTTTGTCAAGCCTTTCCAGGTTACATAGCCTGAATGTCCTTGGGTGTAAAATATCTGACAGTGTCTACAATGTCTCCGGCTACTACCAGAAGACCATTAGAACCAGAATTACACATGAAACAGATCAACAGTTTTCCTTGGCAGGGGTTGGACACTGACAAAACCTGCAATGATCCAAGCAACACTGAGGCAAGCTGTTGACAGTCTTTTCTATCCATGAAAGGTTTCATGGACCTGAGCATACTGCATGCAGACAAAGTCAAACCATGTTGACAGTAAAGATCTTGCTCTCCGTTGGGATATGTACTTTTTGTAGGACTCCTCAGCCACCGTCACCAGAAATTCACTTTATCTGCTTTCCTGTGCCCATGGAAAGTGCTATGAAAAGCCTTAGTAAAGTTTTGGCCTAGGCCTTCAGGGCAGGATACCCATGATAAATACCTGAAGTTTTTGCACACAAAGCAGACTTTCCTTGTTGTACATCCTTGGATATCCTGGCTTACCCCGCATCTTTTGTACCAATCAGTATGTGAAGGTTTCTGTACTTCTCTATCACACAAATCAACCAATGGGACTTTAACTATTTCACTCTACGTTACAAAGTGTCAAAGAATAAAGCACAGGTTCTATCTGTAAAACTGCAAGCAAATCTATGTTTTTTCTTATCAGTCTGAAAAAGGGCATGAAGGAGCTTGATATCACCGCATGATGATGTACTCTATTTTTCCAATGTGGATACTATGTAACAAAAAAACACTGCCTTGCTACATACAGACAGGTATTCTATGAAGTTTTGTTCAAGGCACTTGTACAGTATTTTACATTTGGTTATCATGTGAATTTAGGAACATAAATGACCAAGTGAAACACACTGACCAAGCATAATTGATTGTCAAAATTTATAACATATATTCTTTCTCACAATTTGCAAAAAGCTTACAGGTCAAAAATAAACATGCACTAGAGTGCCATTGAAGCCCATGGTAACATCACACAATCAATTCACAATTCCGCCACAAGGGGGCATACAGCTCCTCATATATCCATCATGGAGCTGATGATAGTGACTCTTAACCCATTTGATCTACTGTACTACATGAGAAATCACCATGTGATGACGGTTATAATGAGGACTATGGTGATATTCCATGTTTTTATATCATAAAATAAATATTGCATGGGGTGCCATGTGCTATTGCCTCCTTCAACCTGCTAATCTGAACAGCACATGGCACCATATGCCGTATTTATATAATAGTGCTAGTGCTATTATCAAATGTAAACCTCTATATGATAACATGGTTTTAGACTATAGCAACTTCCTGTTTACACTGCTTCTCCCCAATACCAGGTCCGTTTGTCTGACATACTGTCCTGACAGTGATCCCCATTAAAAAAATATGTATCTGAAAATGTCCACAGTCTCTAAGTCCATTCTGCATCCAAAAACAATGAGACCCCGTCTATATGTTTTTGCTAATTAATTTTGTCCTATTGGTGGCATAGGATTCTCAGCAGTCACACTATAGATCCTTCCTGTTGTGGTATCTTGTATTGACACTGACACAATAGTATCAAGAGACAAGCCAAGGAGATCCAAGATGACAGGGAATGAAAACAAGTAAATTCAGGAAGACTTACACATTCGATAAGCTTGCCAGCAGGTTGGGCATGTCTGGTGTAAATCCACAGAAACCATGGCTTAATTGTTTGACATCAATATACATAGTAACAACTGATGCTCATCTTTGCAGGGAGTTGAAGCAGGTGTGTTGACACAGTAAAGTGCCCTGGTTTTTTTTTAAGATTGCCCATGAATTTCATAAAACATACAGGATGCTAAATATTACACTTCCGGATTTCCTTGTTATGGAGATCAGCAAGCAGCACTGTCCCAATGAATCCATGAGGTTGCAATGCATCATCCTCACCGAAAATATATTATATACATATATTATTACCCCAGTTTTACTCACATGCAAAGACCTATATGCACCAGTTTGACACATGCAATAGACTGTCAGATTGAGGGAAAGGTTACTTTAATAATGGCAAGCTAATCAGCACAACCCCCATATGTTTTGTACATGTACATACTTTGCCAATTTTCCCTAGAAATTACAGAATATGCACATTTACCAAAACAAAAGGTGAAACACAATCATTATTGTACTCATTGGGCTAGACCTTGTGTCGATGCAATAGCTAAGTTTCTAAAATCTCAGTTCTGGATTTTGCAAGGGGATGGAAGTTTCTTTTTTAAGCAATGTTGTATTGACCCTTTCCCACTCAAATCACCCAAAAGCAACTGGATGTAATTTTGCTTCACTGTTTTTATGTATACTTTGTGGTAATAGAAAATACTTTTTTCTTTTTTTGCTGAGAATTCTAAATCATACTTGGCAGGATGGCATGCCCCAAGTCAATAGCTTCCCTCGCCATGGGCCACGTACAATGGCAAGGAAAGCTATTGACTCAGTCTTATTGACCAGGAATGGATTAAAATACAAATCAACTCTATTTTTTCACCACTCACATTATTTCATTTGGTGTAAACACAGGATTGAAGCATTAGCACCTCAAACCCAATCCTGATCAAATTTGCCTGCACCCTGCAAGTACCAAACAGAGAGTCTGCCTGGAAAATTCAGATCTGTACTTTTTAAGCTATGTGGCCTGCACGCATAGCTTTCCCTGTTATTGCTTAAACCGCATCCCAAAAATGTCACATGATGTCCCGAAAATGTCATTTCATGTATTTTTGAGAAATATGCATAGGGCCTCACATGCTGAGACCATAGTTTACAATTTAATCATATACACGTACATTCATAAGAGTAGACTTATGTTTCTCTAAACACAACCAAATGAAATAAAATTTCATAGTGATGCGAATATTATGCAAAAGAAAAACAAAAACAAAAAAACAAGAGGCCCATGGGCCTAATGCTCTGCTGACCACCTTCAGCCACAATCACTTTCTGAAATGCATTCAATCCATGAAATTGAAAAATTAATCAAGGCTAGCCATATTATGCAATATCAAACTTCCACATGCTGCACATTTGTTGTACATTTGGCATCATTCACCTTATTCTTTATCAAGATATTGAATTAAATATCCTTTTCTTAAGTGTTAATGACCTTGAAAAATAGGTCATGGTCAACACAATCATTGGGTCATGGCGACCAATAATACAGTGTTATAAACAATGTACTCAAGTGCAATTTGGATCTACAGGCTCAATTCTTTTTGTCATTGATGTTCAAAGTACACTGTACCATTAGATAATCACCTCGCCCAACTTAATGGGTCCTTTGAGCTAACAAAAATAGGTCAAGGTCACTGATCTTCCATAATATTTTAGCATTGCACATGATCTATAAATTCTATAAATTTGGCTTGTCTAAATCAATTATTTTTCGAGATGGAATTTTTGTATCTTTCAAGACATTTTAACTCATAATTTCTGTTAAATTATAGGTAGGTCCACCAGTATCACAACCAAGTGAGATTTTGACCTCTTCTACAATCCCCCTAAATTTCATGAAGATCCATCACAAATTAAGGATGCTAGACTGGTCACAAGAATTTCACATTTTGACCTGTATATTACATAATACTATAGGTGGCGCCACCAACAGTGATGTCTACGAAGATTTTTGTACACTTTATAAGTTTGACACATTGCATGGGCCTAACTAAAAATTTATAGGGTGCTGAGCATTCACAAAATGACCCCTATATTCCAACTGGCCACTGACACACTCTTATGTCTAGATGCACCTGTGTGAGGTTTCATGAAAGTAAGTTAAGGACAGGTAAGACACCAAAAATAAATCCCACTTTAGTCAACCCTAGCTCAAAACGTATTTGCGTTAGGATAACATATCATATATGTGTGTAATTGTCATACTCCAAAGAATCTGTATGTCCCGTATTTGGGTGTCTGAGATGTAAATTGTTGAATAAACAATTGAAAGTTGACCGCAAAGCATCCACCCCGTAAATGTCCATATGTCACTAATTATTTGTGATAAAATCATAATTACACTTGCATCTTAATCTTGACATATTGGCAACACAAAAAAATCCTGCGATTTTTTATGTTTGGTTTCGTTTTTCTGTTATCCATCCTCAAAGTTTGACGTTTCAATTTTCCCTTTGATTTTCAGGATGTTCATTTTCTTCATTTCATAGAAAAAGAACGAAGCAAAATTTAGAAAGTCGCTGAATTGCCTTTGCAGTTCAGATTTTAAAGAATCAAAAGCCATTAACCGGATTAAATTTCACCCAGCCGTTTTCTTGGAATAACCATTCTTAGGTAGGGTTATCGTCCTATTATCCTTTCTGAGAAAACAAGCTTCAAAGGCCTTTGATGTTGATCATTTGCCTCTGAAACAATACCATTTGCTCAAGTTGAGCTGATATTTGTACAAAACATAGTAAACATAGTCCCTTAACATTTAGGGAGGTTGTCAATCAATTCTTGGCCAATCACATGAATAAAAGAGCCTTTGAAGTACGGATAACATTATTCAGCGAACTGTCAAACAGCGACAGTCTGGTTTCAACGTATGACGTCATGGAGGCAGCCCTTCGGACACCATGATGTCAAGCCTGGCAACAAAAGTTGTGTTGCCTTGCTAGGGTGGGGCGGCCTATGGCTGTTCATGGTTAGTGCATGGATGGCGGGTTTGGTCTTCCACCCCTTATCTCTTCATCCCGTTTTTAGGGAGAGTATTTTATTATATTTACTCCTATCTGTATACTTTATGTAGTTAGGTTGTTAGACTTGTCTGTACACTTTACTTTGTAAGCTTGTCATTATTTTCTCAATGAGTTTCATTTCTCTTTCCAACCTGAGTTTTGTAACGCTATTTTGTGTGTCTTCTTTGCTGTTTACCTTTATGCTTATTTCGACATGTTTATTTGTACTTTTATTTCCTTATCCCTGGGTTTCGATAAAATATTATTATGCACGTGCATGTGCGTGGGTCTTGTTGATTAAAGTGCCAGTTTTTTCCCTGCCTGTCTTTGGCGTGCAGGACCACTGGGGTAATCCATCGCGGCATGGCCTTTGAAGGGACATCGTCTGAGGATTCCCGCCCCTCTTGAACATTTAAAGTCTCCCTTCATTAGAACGCAAAACAAGCAAGATAACTATTAAGTAAACCATTACGGCTCTGATATGTTAGCATGTTTGCATCTTTTCCCTGCCTACAAACATACTTTCGGCATGCTGCCTTACTTCGCATTGCCGCCCTGATACCACTCTCCTTTCGCCACGGGCCGTTGCTACCTGCAGCCATGTGACAGGCTGTTAAGTATGATTGACGGGTGGCATTGTTCCCTTTGGCGGCTGAAAACCAAAAGAATGACACATGGAAGTTCGGATGTCCACATGCCTGTGTGGATTTTTGCGTTTTTCTCATATTTCTACTTTAGTAAAAAGCTTGAAATTTTGATAACTAGTAGAAAGGACATTCATCTTGTAAAAACAGTTAAAATCTCAAAATGGGTCAAACAAAGGTTTTTGTGTGTCTTAACTGTCTTTAAATGGTAAAGGAATTACAGGCAGGACCCAATTTTACAATGATATGTCACTGTGACCCAGATAATTGACCTAGTGACCTACTTTTGGTATATGACACACTCTTATGTGCACATGAATTTGTGTGTGAAGTTTCATTGATCTAACTTTCATAGTAAAGGAATAATAGCCCGGACACGATTTCACAAGAATATGTCACTGTGACCTAATACTGGACCTAGTGACCTACTTTTGGTACATGACACACCTTTATGTCCAGATGCACCTGTGTGTAAAGTTTCATTAATGTAAGTTGAAGGACAAGCAAATTATAGCCTGGACACAAAAAGTGGAGGGACAGACTGACACATACGGAAAAAGTGATTACCAGATGCTCCTCCTCTGGTAGGAGGGCGCATAATTATTTTTTGCCAAGTGTGAATGTCTCATGCACCACCAGAGATGTACCAATAATATCCCTGTATTTCAAATTTTCATAATGTAAAAACAAGTAAACATGAAATAAATCAAGACTAGCACTTCATCTAGAGAAAAATTACCCATAGGCCTACTTCCAGCAACATAAGCAATCTTATCTGTTGCTGCTGTCACAATATGATGTTAGTATGATGCAAAGCATAAATATTGTCCTATTATTATATATAGCCAGTGCCTGGTATATATGCTGTTACTCTTAAACATCGACAAATAATGAGATCTCCTATACAGGGCCCCAAGCTACAGTTCCCCAACTTCCCAGGTCTGGAAGCACACCTTTGCTTACATTCCAGGGGGAATCTCCTTATGACATCATAAACATGACACAGAGTAGCATGTGCCAATATCGATACTGCACTTTACAGCATGTCACCTGACAGATGGACCTTTATTTAAATATACAGGCCCCACGGCTGCCATTGACGTATGCCTGGTTTACGTTAGCAATGTCAAAAGTAATATAAATACCACATGCAATCTGCAGTCCAACAGTCCCTGATGATGACCCACAGGTGGCGAAACGAGTCGGACTAGAAACATGATTTTTCTAACTGCTGTCAGGCCCTTGCCTAGTCTTTTTTACTGACTTCGATATTAACACAACACAGACTGTTCATTACAAGTCCATTGAAAATGAGATTTCCAGGATTAAAACTGATATAAATAGAACAAACTGATTTTCTAACAGAAAATCAAATGTCTCCCGGTGGAACACTTACGTCTCTGAATAAGCTACAAGTGATAACAAATTACAAATGACCAAGTTTGCTTGAAAATTACAATCCTATTTCAGCTCTCACCTAGATATATTACTCTAGCAATTTTCATCAAGTTCTTCAAGACTTACTGCAGAGAAACCAATTTCACATAAATGACCCTGTGACCTTGAAAATTAGGTCAATGTCATCCAAATACAATCCCAACATTGGTCTTACCTTGGTACATAGTCCTACCAAGTTTCATCACATTCCATAAAGTTCTTCAAGACTTATCGCACGGAAACCAATTTCACATAAGTGACCCTGTGACCTTGAGAGTTTGCTCAAGGTCATCCAAATACAATCCCAACCTAGGTCTTGCCAAGATACATAATCCTATTAAGTTTCATCAAATTCCATCCAGTTCTTCATGACTTATCCAACGGAAACCAATTTCACATAAGTGACCCTGTGACCTTGAGAATTCGCTCGAAGTCATCCAAATACAACCCCAACCTAGGTCTTGCCTAGATACATAATCCTACCAAGTTTCATCAAATTCTGTCAAGTCCTTCAAGAAACCAAGTGTTGAAGAACCTGAACAACAACAACAACAAGCGGAAGAAACGGACACTAAAACAATATGTCCCCCGGCTTCCGCCGGGAGACATAATGACATATGCATAATCACAGCTCTGTTTTGAATGGGCACATTATTTCATGTTAACTCTAGTGGACCTTTGAAACACATACATTCACATAAAATATATCCTTTATCAGTATACTATAGTAATCCCCTTCTTGTAAGGGCCCTCTGAAGACAGGCCATCCTTGAGAAGTGTCATTAATTTGTCTGCAACAAGGCTGGCATTTTCATTATTTACTACCTGAACAGAGACCAGCCCTCTTATAAGGTCACAATTCTGAAACATTTGGGATTTTCCTTATAGGACGGGATAGGGTTAAACAATTTTTTCAGTTCTCAATACCAGACTGTCACACTCCTCTTGTATTACATTCTATGAGTCAGCTCAAAACTTGAAAGCTAGGTATGAGACTGTCATTACACATGTATACACTCCCTGAACAGAGGCCACCCTTCTTTTAAGACCTCAATTCTGGTACACTTGGAGTTGCCTTTAGAAAGCGAGGGCCGCTGTACACAGTTATAACCCCAGACTTACCCCACAGCTTCCAGGCCTTGGGCCTTGTTAAATTAGATCCTTATATTACTGTCACATATTTTAAAAACAATAATATTATGCTTTGCTTACCTGACAAAACACACAGCTCTAAACTTGAAAATGCATGCAACTTGTGCAGAGATACAGCTAGTGTCTTCCTGGTCAATATACAAGACCCCTTGACCTGTTTCCAGCTCAGATTTATGAGTGATCATGCTACTTGTGTCCATATTTACAGGCACATGAATCACCATCCATTGCCCAGTCAGGTAGCTGATCAGGCTACAGCAGGACCTGTTGTACACAACCACTGCTGTGACAGCTCACCTGCTCTTTGTGGGCAAATTTTTCTGACGACAAGAGTCAATTTCTTTGTAAATTTACCTGCAGTGAACATGGTGAACAGTCACGTGCTATATGTTGCCAATTTTTTTGTCGCAGAAAGGGTGACCACATACAGCAAGTATCACTATACGAGATATATACCAGTCCCATTAACTACGAGTATTCAACTGATTCCCGGAACAAGATGCAATTATCAACGATACCAGCGTGCCTTCTATAAATAAAACAACACATTTTTCTTGATTTATTTGTGTGTGTGTGTGTGCATTGCCATGATATAAAAGGCATCTGCATATATCTATGACACCACACACTACAAGTTTATAGACAGATGGACGGACACGAGTGATTGTATAAGCTCAGCGCCCTTAGGTCAGCAGAGCTAAAAAAAAAAAAAAAAAAAAGCCGTGGATGGTAGAGGACATGTCCATGTACTGTGGGACGAAATGATCAGTGCAATAGACCAACATGGCATATTCACTTTACGTCTAAACTACTAGGTGTACATGTACTTAGTAATTTAATCCACAATAATCAGGAAGGCCCAGACTGGTTTCTCTGAACTGCAGATGGAGGATAAACTGCCACAGGATACTTGAGGATAACATGTAGACCTACTATTTGACTAGTGTTCAGTCTCTCAGTGTCACCAGTGATCAGCTTGTGCCATTAGGTAAACCATATGTACCCTTCACTAAGACATCTTGCAAGTGTTCTCTGACAATGTATCATGAGTACCACTTTGAAAGGGAGATCAAGACAGTTACCTAAGCTCAGCTTCAACAGAAATTTCTGTGACAAATCATTCAATCAGACAAATTTGAAGACAAATATATGGGATAGATGAAGATTAGGATTTGCTCACTCCATGTGATACTTCCATGGAATACCTTCCTCAAATTTGTTCCAAGAAACAGCTTTTCCAGCCCTCTGAACTAAGTTATGAAATTAATAAGATAAAAGTGTCTTGAAATTATGGTATGAAGAGGACATTACAGACGTGACAGGAGGCGGTCCTCGGAGCAGGTTCCACTGAATCCATGAGGATATCTGAAATATGGAACCACAAATCAGGTTCATTTGACTTCAATTTCCCCCCATGTTACAGTCTAAATGCAGAGTATGACCCCACCCAGCAACTCAATACATTTTAATCACTTTAAAATATGGTCTGCAAAAGCTATTTGTACTTTTACACAATTGTATCTCAGTCAGTTCCACCTGCAAGTGTGATTTATGGATGTCCTTCCTGAGATAGTTGAATAAGCAACAAAGCCTTGCTGTGGATGACCATTTTAACAAATAGTTGTCACTCAGTCCTTTCCCATCTTTTTCAGTTTGTCACCCAAACAGCAAACATATCATGTATGATAATCTTAGTTCTGCAGAGTGCTCCACGTGAATGACAACACTTTGTTTCAAAAGTTCTGTCACAGCATTCAAGACAAGGGAAGACCATGCGCGTGAAAAGTCTTGGCGACTTTCTGAGGAAGTGTTGCATTATGCCTTATTCGTGTTGCTAGTACCATCCACCTTTTACTGTTCCCTCCTTCTCTCTAGCTCAAGATAAAAGCTGGGAATGAGAAGTGTTGCTACCACCAGGTGGCTAATTCTATGTTAATTATATGCATGGGGCAGGTTAGTGTACATCATCTCTTGTCAGCTCAAGAAGTGGGTAACACCTCAACCAATGTCACCCTGGCATGCCCCGCCCACAAACAGTGATGAAAGAAAAGCTAATTATCACATGGCCACTGTAAGATGACATCACAGCAGTGACCTAAGTCACGACCGGTCAGTGTTAAAATCCCCCCCCCCCCCCATGATAAGTTTGTCAATACTCAATTCCTGGCATTTTAAACTAATTTCATGTAAAATGTCAATATATTTATGGGACTCGTCATTATCCCTGCCAGAGTCACACGGCATATACACATTTAAAACCAACATGTTTAAGGTGTCATGTTGACAGATGATGCCACATATTCTACGGGATTGGAACAATACAGCCCATACTTTAAATTTGGAATTTTTTCTCCATAAGATCGCACAATATGGTCTCCCAATGATAAGTTCAGTATCTTTCATTCCTGAAATACCTACTACATTTACATCTTCTACAATGATTTGTTATTGAGGCAATTTGGTTGTCCAGTAACCAATGTTTCTGTAATAAAATGACATCATTTTGGGTGGCAAGTTTATTTGCATACTCCCACCTACCAAACCCATGTCCATGTGGATTGTATGAGACAAATGAAAGACAAACCATTGCAAATGACAGGTAAAGTAAATATCTTATTAACATGATGAAAGTTAATCAATAACCTCAAGAGATGACTGAACAGCTCTTAGGGGAATAAACTTGCAAACTTTCACTCCATTGGGCCACAGACTATCATTTAGCAGTTCTTTAAACTGTGATACAGACATGGTT
This sequence comes from Hermodice carunculata, assembly GCA_964020975.1. NCBI lineage: Eukaryota > Metazoa > Annelida > Polychaeta > Eunicida > Amphinomidae > Hermodice > Hermodice carunculata. Next base: position 28,471,706 of record OZ026630.1, read on the forward strand.
AGACAAAATGACTTAAATTTGGCATGTTCATTGGATAAACACTCTAGTGCATGTATTTCAAATCTAGACTCAGTCAAGTATGCACATAGATCACTCTTTTGGGTATGAGGGTCTACTCTATAGAAGAATAAGTGGCGGTTTGGTTCGGGTGCAACTTTAAACGGCCCGTTTGCTGGTCTTGCTTTGTCTGTAATGGTGCACTGATGGCGTTTCTCCTGACACCTGTGGCTCTTGGCTTTATGGGCTGGGCTGGTATACAAAAACCTTATGAGTTTATTGTTTCATCATTCAAATTCTGATTACCAACATTAGAAATACTACTGGCAATAGATGAGTGACTGAATGCATGGTGAAGAATATTTTCCCTCGACCTCAATCTATTTATCACAGTTTTCTCTATACAGCAAAGAGTCAAATTAGGGTTGGAGGTCTTTCAGTGGATCAACCTTAGGGATTCTGTGACCCTAAGTTCACAGCTCAAACCAATATTGTTGTTTGTCCTCCTAATCAATGACTTGAAAGCTGATTCCCTGATTCACAAATTTGTCAATAACATCACATTTACTGTATATGTTGACTGAATGGGCACAAGTGACATGCAGACAAAATTTAGCTTCCCAGCACTGGTCAGAGCCAAATAATATGATGTTAAAGAGTGAAAAAACAAGTCAAGGTTATCTCTTTCCACAGAAACCACCAGCCGTAGGTCCCCTGGTATTGAATGACACTCAACTGGAAAGAGTCAAATGTACAAAATTATTACACCTGTTATAATCAATGGTTCCTTGACCTGTACAGACCACATGGAGTGTATTTATGGCAAAGCATCTTGTACTTTCTCAAGCATCTCAGCCATGCTGGACATGATATGACAGACTTTAAGTTGAAGTTGAAAAAGCTTTGTTTGGTCTAGAACATACATTCATACAGTAAAAATACATTATAAATGTTTAGACCAAGGAGACTCTATACTAGGACTCCTCAGTCGCTGTCTTGCAGGCCACCCTAGCGTTACATTAGATTGTGCCACATAATTACGTCATACGCTTGTTGTTAACAATTAACCAAAAGGATATTAACATAGGTAGACCAAATAACAATGGTACCAGTATCTTAAACAATTATAATTATGTATTACAAATATAGCAATTTGCAGTATTGCAGTTAGTTTCATAGTTGTTGATGATAAAAAACTTAGCACATTGTATAAATCCTTTGAGAGAATGTGTGTGAATTTTGGGCAGGACTATCTCAGGTAGGTAGTTTTCATTAATTAAGTCTGGAATTTTGTGACTTATGCATAAACGATTAACCTTTGTATTAGTGAGTGATATTGGAGTAAGAGTTAAAATGGGAATGTTATGAGTTGTTGTATCATATCTGTGAGGGATGATTACATTTCTTCTAGGTCTATCAGTTTGTTGTATCAGGTTATTAGTGATAAACAAATTATTAAGATAGCCAGGTAATATATTGCCTTTGAATTTGTAATATATTTTCATACAAGAGAACTTGAATATGTCAGCAAGTTTGCCCAAATTAAGTTTTTTAAAGATTGGAGATGTATGTGCATTATATTTATTCACAGCAAGCCAATCACTAACTTTTGTTAATTCTTTATTTGTTTTATCTGACATGGAGGTTCGGGATGTGTCCTTATTAAGATTGCATAATGTACTCAACAGAGTAGTATCATCAGCATACATGATTGAAATAAAGTTGCTAGCTGTGGATAAATCATTTATGTAGATCAGGAATAAAAGAGAGCCCAAAATAGATCCTTGGCAAGCTCCAGTGGTAATTCTCTGTAAAGACGATTTTATATTTTCAATTTCAACAAACTGGAATCTATTACTGAGGTAGCTATTGAACCACTGAAGCTCTGTATTTAAAATTCCATAGTGTTCAAGCTTTTTTAGAAGTATTTCGTGATCTATTGTATCACAGGCTTTAGAGAGATCTAAGCAGAGGGCAATTGGATGTTTCCTCTCATCAAGTTCTGAATGTAATCTGTCAATAAGTTCTAGCACTGCAGTTTCAGTTGAATGTTTTTTTTCTGAAACCATATTGGTGATTGTAAAATAAACCATTATCTGTGAAGTATTGGAATAATTGCACATGTATAACTCTTTCAAAAACTTTAGAAATAGAGGGTAGAAGGGATATGGGTCTATAATTGTTCAAGTCATGTTGATCATCTTTTTTGAAAATTGGTATTACCTTGGCAATTTTTAATTTCTCTGGAAAAATTCCACTTTTGAAAGACTGGTTTATGATGGCAGTTAGGGGTTTACTTATGGGTTCTGAACTAAGTTTGAGAAGGACTAGCGATATATTATCTACTCAAGCACTTTTTTTTTTTATTTAAGTTGTGTATCACTTTTTTTTTAATTTGTTCTTCAACCACCTGGGCAAAATTGAAAGTGGAATTTATGTTTATATTTTGAACATAAGATTACAAATCTTTTTTTTTTTTCTATGTGTATCTATTTTCTGTGCCAGTTTTGGACCAATATTGACAAAGAAATCATTGAATTGAGATGCAATGTCTTGTGTGTCTGATATTTGTTTGTGACTTTGTGGCCTTTTATTGCTCTGTAGTTCCCCCTACAGTTGAATTACCACTGCCCATCTGTGGCATACATCTCTAACAATCACTGAGTCAAATCAACAAGAAAACACCCAGAACCAAACATTTAAAATTATCCTACCAGACACTCTATATTAACCCTTTCCCCCTCAAACCGGCCGAAACCGGCTGGTGGTCAAATGTCGTCTGCTTCAGTGTTTTCAACTAATTTCAACAGTAATGAAAAATAATTTGACTGAGAAATGCACATGAGACTTATCAAGATCACGTGATCCCAGGTCCACAGCTTTCCTTGGCATGGGTTGGGCACTAAGTGCCCAACCCATGTCAAGGAAAGCTGTTGACTCAGTCTTAATTCAAGGGGGAAAGGGTTAAACAGCATGTGAAACCCCGAACATTCCTATCCTTTCTGATCGATGTACTGAACTGTGTAATTTCTTTTTCAGTAGCATGACCTCACCCATCCATACACTTCACAATCTTTTCCTGTACCTCATGATTTTAAGTACATCCATCACAGGCTGCATTTACCCTTGCCAAAGTAGGAACAAACTGTTTTTAAAATTTGCTTGTGCAATATGCCCTTCATTTCCAGTCCCTCCAGAAGTGCCTTAAAACTCATCATTTTTATACTATTTTTGATCATGTAATCCCACCTGCACATTGCAACTGAATAAAGCATTATCTTATCTTATCCAAGAACACTATGAGAACAACACATACATGTATACCAAATTTCATAAGTTCTTTCCACTCTAGAGTTATCACACTAACACTGAAATTCACAAAGTTGACCCCTGTGACCTTTAAACAGGGTTACTGTTCTTGATATGCAATCCCAGATAGGCTCCCCACAAGATATTTCAACAACTAACCTTGTGCAATATGAAAGTGCTAGCTTTAAAACACTCTTAGTTATCAAGTGGAAATAACTGCTTCTAAGTTATGTGGAAATAAAAGTTTTAAAACAATGCTTGAGGACCTCGGGGATTGGCTCAAGGTCATCTGCATGTATATTCAAACTTAACTTCGACGTTATCGAGCAGTAGTTATCTTGTATAACATGAAAGTGCTAGCTTTTAGATCTTCTAAGGTAGTATGCAAGAAAAGATTTGCAGACATATGGGTCCTATCAGGCCATGACCTTAAAAATGAGGTCAAGATCACCAAACTGTAATGAGGTCAAGAAATGCATCAAAGTACAGTTGAGGTTAATTTGACTTTTATGTGGCCTGTGAGTCACGAAATCATTTGCTCACAAAGATTTGCAGATATGAGGGTCCTGTGACTGAAAATGATGTGAAGATCACTAAAGGCAAAATGTTCTCAAGTCAAGAAATTGTATGAAGGTACAATTGGGGTAAATTTTGAGTTTTATGTGGCCTGTGAGTCACGAGACATTCAGCTTGCAACAACTGTGCTATATCGATGGACGATCAAAAAGTCTGACAGGCCAAATTCAGTGTGCCCCCTCAGACTTTGTTCGGATGGTGGGGTATAATCAACATGGCGCTGTATCATGCAGACCTACACCGTCACACACTTTTATTCACATCTGAGGGAGGGCAAGGATTCCACAAAACAAATGGCAGTGTTTCCACTGGAATTCGCACCCTCAGCTCCAAGTCCTAGGGACCCTTTATCTTCAGTGTTGAGGGTTATGGAGGCTTTCCAGAGGGTCACCTGGAGAGATACAAAAAAATCATCCACAGGAAGCTCCAGTCATGGGCCAAATAAATGGCATTTTTGTGCAGCATTACCATTAAAATTAGCAAGGATGATTAACTATGAACTTTTCAAGTTGGGAACTTCAGGAGTTTGTAAATAAATAAATACGAAAACAAACCGAAAGGGAAAATGTCAGAAGTTATATATCTCAATTCATTTAATTTACTTTTACTTTTTTCCTTGCACCTCTTAAATATGTTTTCCATTGTTTCCGAGTATCAATCCATACCATTATTTATCTACATATGTGTATTAACTGAAACACTGCATTATTTCTACAACCTCACATATTTCACAAGTTTGCCCTGCAACCCAAAATTTTCATTTAACTTTTGCAACACATACAACTTGTAGCAATAAACTACTAGGGTCAGCAGATGGCCATCCACAACGTTGGCCATATACAAATACATTTCTTGATTAACTTTTAAAAAGAAACCACATATTTTTAAGGTCACACATTTTTTTAGTTACCATCAATATCTTCATTACTACTTACATCAAAGCCTAAATGACCATAATCAAGCAGCCTGTAGCTGGCATTTCCTATCAAATCTGTGGTAAACTGTTGAACATGCAGCACTTATTTATAGATGTTTTCAGCATTAGATCACATTTTGTAACATGTTGCGCATGATATAGCTCACTCTTGTCACAGTTTGTATCATTTTCATTAATTTTGTTTTTTGCTGTATAAGTAGGTGCACCTCTATTGATGTACCATTGTCGTCAAAGACAGGGCACTTAACTCTAGCATTCTGACTGAATCACCTTGCTCATTATGAATATACATGTATGTGCATGCATAGTACAAGTAACCATCCCTGTACATTCCACTTGCAATGATTGTTGCACAGTACATTATATATAATTGCTATAAAATATGTACAAAATGATTTAGGAAATAGCTTATCAGCACAGCCAGCACCATCCAACAATATACAGCATATGAGTCTATTACACAGCAACGTGTTGGCAGATCCCCAAACTATTGTCTCTGGGAAGGGAGGAAATTTGCACTGACTAGCCCAATTTGGCGGAGAGCACAATTTATATATATGCATTTAGATATAGTTTATGACACACACTTGAAAGAAGTACAGCAAAAAAATTACCCACTAAAACTTCACCTTTACATTTTTGATTGCATGGCAATTACTGCTGGAAAATACGATCTGAGCTTTTTAACCCACTCCTGGTCTGACTCAATAGGTTTCTTTGGTGAGTAGCCGGGCGTATTGCACCCAACTGATGCTAAGGATTTTGCTATTTACCAAGGATGTGCCATAATCAATGATTTTATATATAAATCTCAGCAAAAAATGCTTTCTAGTAATGAGCAATTTAAGTACAAATGTTCAGGCAGATGACAATTTACATCCGGGTGCTTCTGGGCAATTTGAGTGGGAAAGGGTTAATAAGTATAATTTGCAAACAGTACTATTATGTAGAATTGAAATTTCTTTTAATTACAAATATTCCCCATCAAACTATTTTGAGCAAGCCATGCAAATTATTTCTGGTAATTCAGAATAACATTTGCAAACTTTACATATAGGCACCTTATTTTCTCCTTAACTTTGAATACTTATTGTGGTCCTACCATGATTTGTCTGATGAACAGACTAAGTTCCATGGATTCTTCTGAATTTAATGGGAATATTTACACATGAAGTTTATCTGCTCAGGAGCTTTGGAGACAATACCATGGAAATCTTATACTTGTACAAGCTGTGCTCAAGAAAACCAAAATTCTTGCCCATGTTTGGGGATTTATTTTATTTTTAACCTGACCCAAGCTAAATTTTAAGCTCATAGCATATGGATATTGTAACCCGGTTTGGTTCTTCTTGTTGTGTGTGAGACTCAATATTTCATAATGAAATAATAACAATAATAACTCCAGGTGGTAATTTGAACTTAAATGATATATTGTTGTCATACATCTATACAGAATCGTGCAGTTCTTAGCCCTGGCAATCTCCAGGGGCATGGCAGCTTTTATACATTTATGCAAATTAATTACTCTTATGAATATTAAAGACAGTCCAACTAGAGACACTGGTTTAACAAAATATGTTTGTAAAACATAGATGCCCCCCACCCTCATTACCCTTGCCCTCACTACCAAATTGATAGTGGTAGATGGGGCAGTCATGACCTCGTGACCTTACAAAATTAGTGAAGGTTGATCATACATCAATGTCAGAAAACTGTATCAAGGTCACCCATCTTCATTCTTAACTAATCTTTATAGGGAACCATAAAGCTGTGCAATATAAAAGTCATAGCTCTAAAGTACAAGTTAATATGCGGAAATCATGAAACCATATTAAGTAAAGTGGCTCTGTGACATTTGGAATTTGGTCAAGGTCACCCATCTTCCATTAGCCCCGAATATGGACTATAATCTTGTACAATAGAAAAGTCCTAGCTTCAAAACCTCTTCAGTTATCATGCAGAAACCAAAGTTAAATCAGGTGAATATGTGACCTTGGAATTTAGATCAAGGTCACCAAACTTTACATTTCTTTTAGCCCTTAACAAAGACTATATAGCGGTGCAGTACCCAAGTCCTTGCTCAAAAACTTCTTCAGTTATTGTGCAAAAACCACAGGAAGTCTACTGTTTGTGTGTGACCCTCAAAACTGGGTCAAGGTCACCCATCTACAAACTCAAACTAGCCCTTATAGGCAACCATAAAGCTGTGCAATATAAAAGTGCTACCTTCAAAATGCAGAAACAGTATTCAACCAAGTGGCTCTGTGACCTTTGAAATTAGGCCAAGGTCACCCATCTTCAGCCTTGACCTAGCCCCGCATATGGACAATTATCCAGTGCAATCAAAAAGTCCTAGCTTAAAAACCTCTTCAGTTATCATGTGGAAATTAAATGAAGGTCACCAAACTTTAAACTTCTTCTAGCCCTTAGCAAGAACTACAGACCTGTAAAGTATCCCAGTCCTAACTTAAAAACCTCTTTGGTTATTGTGCGGAAACCACAGGAATTCTACAATCTCTCTGCGACCCTGAAAACTGGGTCAAGGTCATCCATCTTCAAACTCAACCTAGCCCTTACAGAGAACCATAAAGCTGTGCAATATAAAAGTTCTAGCTCCAAGGTATAAGTTATCATGCAGAAAGCATGAAACCATATTCAGTAAAGTGGTTCTGTGACCTTTAAAATGAGGTCAAGGTCATCCATCTTCGCCCTTCACCTAGCCCCAAATATGGACTATAATCCTGTGCAATAGAGAAGTCCTAGCTTAAAAGCCTCTTCAATTATTGTGCGGAAACCAAAGTTAACTAAGGTACCAATGTGACCTTGGAAGTTAGGTCAAGGTCACCCATCTTCAAATTTTGCCAAGCTTTTGACTAGAATGATACACCTGTATAGTATCAAAGTCCTAGCTCAAAAACTTCTTGAGTTATTGTGCGGAAACCACAGGAATTCTACAATTTCTGTGTGACCCTGAAAACTGGGTCAAGGTCACCCATCTTCAAACTCAACATAGTCTTTACAGAGAACCATAAAGCTGTGCAATAGAAAAGTCCTAGCTCCAAGGTATGAGTTATCATGCAGAAAGCATGAAACCATATTCAGTAAAGTGGCTCTGTGACCTTTAACATGAGGTCAAGGTCATCCATCTTCGCACTTCACCTAGCCCCAAATATGGACTATAATCCTGTGCAATAGAGAAGTCCTAGCTTAAAAACCTCTTCAGTTATTGTGCGGAACCCAAAGTTAACTCAGGCACCACTGTGACCTTGGAAATTACGTCAAGGTCACCCATCTTCGAACTTTGCCTAGCTTTTGACTAGAGTGATACACCTGTATAGTATCAAAGTACTAGCTCAAAAACTTCTTGAGTTATTGTGCGGAAACCACAGTCTACTGACCGACCGACCGACATGTGCAAAGCTATATGCCCATCCTTTTTTGAAGGGGGGCATAAAATAAATGAAGAACTGCATTCCAAATGTTGTGGAATGTACATTGCCTCAAATTTACTGAAATGGGAAATGGTAATTCACTCTAACTAAGAAACTTCAAAGTACACAAAGAACTTGCCGACCACAGCAAAGATATCATCATCTGCAGAGCAACTTGGAATAGAAATTGGAGTTACAAAATAACATACAGGGGAGGTTCTTTTAAGTACATGTATACAGTATGACATTGCCAGGTACAACAATTGTCATGGGAAAATTCTATCTTTTACAACATGATTATTAATATATATTTATTCATTTTAAAAAATGTTCTCACGCAGTGCCATAATGTTACAATATCACTAACCCATACACTTGACTTACTGACCCAGATTTACAAAGACAGGTGTATATTTTCAGACACAAGAAGTGTGTATGTGTAGAAAAGGGGGGGGGGGAGGGGAAAGGCATGTTCCCACACATCCCTATGTGGGCTTTGCACCCTGTGGGTGCTCGACAAACCATCATGATTTGCCACTCAATTTTCAGATTTGCTACCAAAATTTCAACGTGGTAGCAAACCCTTGCTACTGGTTAAAATCAGTTAATCTCTACCCCTGTATGCCCAACATACAAACATTATTATGGTATTTGGTACAATTGTTGAATCTGTGTTCAAAATGGATTTCAACAAATGTACTGGTGGGTATATCTAGTAATGAATACCATAAATCATCCACTTAAGTATGAAAGCCCCACCCGGTCCAGTTGGATATATAAGGCCACTCTGACGTTTTGGGTTGATGAGGAGATGGACAAGTCTTCAGATGCAAGATAGTGGCATTTTGTCTGTCCCACTTTTCTTTAAGAACAGGATGCACCCTTAGAGGACAAAAGTTTATTTTCTCAACCCTTTTCTATGATACAACAGGCGTAGACGGTCAGACCTTTATGTCATATTTAAGCAGAGTCACTCCTTAAAAAAATGTAAAACTATTCTGTCTCCTACTCCTTCCATTGTCCTAACTATTCTATGTGTGCAGTCTAAATGGGGGAGATATCATCTTTCCAGAGTTAGTTTGCAATGCTACAATCTTTCATGATGACTGCTACAAACCATATGCCCAAAATATGGAAGCCATACTGGTCCAATACAGGATATGCACAGTTGCCATATTGAATTGATCAGCGTCAGTTTGACGCAAAGTTCAGCAGTCATCACACCTGCTAAAGCGTTAACATCAGCATAGGAAAACAAAGGTTAATGCAATCATGAGAAAGATATCAACATGCCTGGATTTACCTGCTGTGTACCTAGATGCTATAATAATTCATCTAGGGATAAGAATAATAGTTTCTACAACTTCCACAAAAACAAAGAACTCAGAGACACATGGTTACGAAATATTTATAGAGCTGGTAACAATGGCCGTTTCAGTAAATTTGTACCAACGATGGGCCTTCGTGTCTGTAATGCACATTTCCCAGATGGAATAGAAAACTATTATTAGTACAATTGCAAAGATCTTTCCACAACAAGAACTGATAGTTTCAAAGCCTAGAGTGCAAGTAAGGCAACATTTGGAACTTATTTCACAAGAAGTTTCCACAAAAACCACTAGGAACTGGAATTTTTACAAAGGTTTGATCTTCCCAAAATCTTAAAATTTGTGAGCTACTGAAATAAAAAACATGGTCTTTATATTGCTCAGTAATAGGCTTTTCTATTAATATATAATAATATGTATTTTTCTTCAACTCTAAAATCATTATTATCACTTATACGTCTACCAAAGGCTATGTGCATGTCTAGATATCGATCGCCGGATGATCAATACTTCTCCGGTGAAGCATTCAACTAAATTTACCTTGTATCATTTCATTAGGTCATAACTTTTGGATGAGTTGGTCAATTCCTTGCAAATAAAGATCAGAATAAAGCCTCTATTATACAGAATGCAAATATGTAAGTAAATATTGCCAATGAGATTTTTATGCAGGTTGTGCACAATCGTGTGCATGATTGCAGCAGTCAGTTATTCATGAAAATGGCCTTTTTCACAAAACATTTGATGTTACGTACATCCTAAAATACATGTATACAAGCTACAATATAAAAGTGCCACCTTTATATTGGCCATTAGTAGACATTTGCAACGATATATGACATTAAACACTTTTTCTTTAAAACTTCTAGAAAACCACCAATATGCCTAGCGAAGGACATGGACGGCGCACTGCAAATGTGATTGGATGTCAAAGGTGGATTCCTCCCATTAAGCATTCCAGTGTACCATGTTATGTGTAAACATTTCACTTGATCATAACTTTCGTATGCGTATGTTAATTTCTTTCAAATCAAGAGCAAACTAAAGCTTACCTTGCATAGAATGGTAATATTGAGCTAAACTGCAATGATAAAAAAAAATCAATGAGGTTTCGCACAGGTTGTGTACAATGATCTATGATTGGAAGCATGAACTACACCATAATCTCTATTGCTGAGAAGGCAGACACCTTCAGCAACGTAGACTGCTGAAACACCAAGATGGCAATTGAGAAGAATCTGTGAACAGATGATATTTAGCAGCCATGGCACACCCACTTGGCAAAAATATTGATCTTTCCACTCTCACCAGTGCAGAAGTTTACACCATCCTCAAAAACTTTTTTGCAGTGGCAAGGTGGGATGGCAGCAACCACTGTAACCAAATGAGCTACCAACAAATAAAGTGGTCCATTGGAAAACATTATAACCTGAACCTCAGCAATAAAAGACACATACCCTAAATTATTTGACACTAACTGTGCCATGGAAAAACATTTAAAAAAGGTGTGAAAGGAATCAATCGAATTTAACCCTCCAATTGAAAGCCCACACTTAGTGGAGATGTACCAATATGCAACCAGGCCCGACTTACAGGATGACCCTCAAACACTACAGAACAAAGTCTTCCAGTCAGACTCATTTGGTGATTCAAGTCACAGATGAAATCTTTATGATCAGAAATGTCATTTTACAAAAATTTTCATGAAAGTCATCCCAGATGATAATATACATTTAAACATTCTCCCATATTGTAGTACACAAAATTAAATTAATGTGTCAGGTTTCTTGCGATAGTTTGTGGCTTTCCCCATGGTGCACGGGTCTTTGGGTCTATCTCCCGGTACATCTCCATCGTGACGTATCGTACAGGCGGTCTCACTCCCTGTATCAACTTCTGCATTGAGTTTCAATGGGTTCTTTCTGGAACTCTGTGCCCATCCAAACAATGTTATCTGATGCTTCAACATCATGGAGAAATGAATGTCAATAAACAATAAGCAGGTTAATTTATTCAGCCCTGGGACACGCAACACACCACATGGCCCAATCAGAGTGCCCCTCAATATTCTGCCCTTACGAGTCAATATGCTAATGACCCACTTTGATCCTCTGACATGTTTATGCAATGAGCACTGATGAGAAGAGATCTAACATGCTCAGATTTTTATCACATTGAAGAGTGTGTTTGCTTTAGTTGCAGGTAAGGAATATTTAAGACGATAATGTTTCACTTGTAAAAACAGCAAACTGCCGGTCTGGTTCAGGTTGATCACACAGCGCACTCGTTTTGTTGCAACTTTTGCAACCGTTTTACTTCGGCTGCAACCACATTGGATTTGCTTTGTTTCTATTGAAAAAGGTGTTGGTTTGGCTTAACCAAAACTGGTCGTGAAGAAAAATAGGGTCACCAGTCCCACAATAAGTGTGCTGACAGAGGAGTACAGAAGACTGTTCCACTCTACAGCAGGCAATAGCTCCAACCGCAGAATATACACAGGACTGGCCCACTTGCTTTTATTGCATTGTAGTCATACCGACTTGTGAGATGCCTTCACTCTGTCGTGTTTTCACGTCTATTGTATTTCATCCCAGAAAGACTTCAATTGACAGTGATAAAAGGGAAGTCTTTATACCAAATCGCCACTTTTCTGAATTGGTCATCACCACATTATTTTTTTTCTATCACCTTATCCAGCAATTCATCACATTTGCCAACTGATAATGCGAACCTAGGTATAATACAGTTTACTTTAAGCAAATAATAACAATGATGTTACTAATGGTTAACATATCATGGACAATTTACAAATTACACATTGGTCTATACCATTTTACATGTCTACAGTCATTTTCCTACACAGCCAATAAATAAACAAATATAATTGAAACTTCTGTGTGTCTGCAGAAATAGATATACTTTGGCTCAAGTTTCCTACTCATGTATTTTTCTTTTTTATCCCATGTATGTGTTGTCCAGAGTAACCACTGACGGGCCATTCTGCACCATGTAGAGTTTATTGCCGATCCACACGCCCATGTAGAACGGTCGCGTGCACGCCCTACTTTCGCGTTGACCACTTTTTCATGCGTATGCGCCTAGGATGTTGATTTATCATCTGCTGCTGTATTCGTCATTGATTGCTGTTTCGACACACCACTATCACATTTTTATGTGAAATAGTGGAGAATATTCTGGACTACACATACATGGGATAAAAATAAAAAAAAACACTCTTGCAATTACCTCGCCGTAAATTCTGCATGGCACTCGCGTACCCCTGGAGTGGAAGGATACACTTGATGGCCCGCCTGCGGCGGGTTGCATCTCGTGTATCCTTCCGCTCCACGGGTACGCTTGTGCCATGCAGAATGTATGGCCAGGCACTCACACTCGTGTAGTTTTATTATTATATCTCATTCTGAGTGTGTAACAAATGAAGTGTTCATGAAACTGTACTGCATTGATTCACACTAGTTTGTTCACTTGGTCGTGTTGACAGTTTACATTTCACAGAATGTAGTGTACTGTAAGTAATAAAACCAGGAATGCAACACAATACAATAAAAGATCACAAACACTCACCTTTTTTGTTTGTGTGTGGTATTTCCCAACTTCCAAACTCTTTTCTTGAACGGCAAATGGTTTTCCTTAATGTTTGCTACTTTGTCCAATACTTGAGGATCTCATTTTAGTAATCAGATTTCTTCATAACTTCCCCCTAAACACCAAAATAGAAATAATTAAAGGCAATGAGATTCATAACAAGCATGCAGTCACACAAGGTGGTGGCGCAGTACAAGTATACGTCACAATAAAGCAGTACAGCTTCACTGACCGCCAGTACAGTATTAGGGTCATGTCCAATCTGCAAAAGGGAATTCAACATATTTGATTCAGTCCATGGCCCACCACCAATTATCAGTTCTATGGGGGCTTCTCTTGATTGTAGAAATACACAGTTAACATAAGCCAGATTCATCATATGCCTTTGATTATATGGGGGACTGGCACTGTGATAACCCACTGTAATACCATTGCATCCATTTATCATATTTCCTGACCATACTCCTAACATATTGGTAATGTTACTTGTATTTATTAGTAAACGTTGTGTGCATGGTCACTTAGTATGGGTTCATGAATACAATTACCGCACTGATGACAGATAAAATTATATACATGTACACACACTCATGCAGCATGTTCTCCAAACTGACAATTGAACAGAATCATGTGTCTGCATTTTCAAATCTAACATTCAGTGGTACATGTACTTAGACACATTCTGTGTTTGGATATACATACCAAATTATCCTTATCCGGTACAGGGTGAGCAGAAAACTTGTGTGAAAAGAGCCTCAGTTGTAGACTTAAATTAAAATACTTCCATACATGTATGAAGTCTTTCAATGTAAAACTATTAGTAAGAAATAGTACTCACCATAAGTCACTTAAGCTGGTTTAAGTGCTTTGCCAGAGCCCCCATAAAAATTCCATGGTTCTAGTGCCGTCACCATGCTGCTGCTTTGAATCCATCCAGGCCCTGTCACTTGGCACAGTGCTCCTGGTGGCGATAATGCTTATGAGTGAGCATGCACAATTCAGTTTCCTACACTATATAGGTGGGACCAAAAAGTGGGGATGGTTGGGTGGGAATTCTAGTGACCTATGGTGAGTGCTGTTTGTTAATAATAGTTTTAAGTTGAAAAACAGTACAACACCATAGTTCACTGAAGCTGTTGTACCATCAGATGGGGGGGGGGGGGGAGCCTCCAAAGATTCTATACCAAAAACTCCGCACTAGAGAGCCACGGCCTAGGAAACCATTCTGCGTCTCCTGGTGCAACCTCTCTAATTCTGTTGAATTAGAAGGGCTGGGTAAGGCACATCCTAAGACAGACTGGAATGCGCTGTCTGGAAGCACTTGAGTGCCAATAGCCACACCTCCACTTCTACCAAGTCTCTTAGGTGGAAGGATGTAAAGGTATTGTGGGAGCACCATCGAAAGGCGGCCATAATATCCTCTACTGACGTGTTGCATAACGGGTCCCAGGAGGCAGACAAGGCTCTAGCCTAATAAACCTATAGAGAATGAAGATGTGCTAGCTCTTCATCATTCCTGGCCACCTGGTAGGCCAAGGAAATTGTTTTCCTTATCCATCCCAAGATGGTATTAGGCAACAGAGTCTCAGACTCCAGCTGCCTAAGAGGAAGAAACAAGGTTTCCGCCCTACTCGATGAGATTGTGTCTTACTCAAATGAAACTGGAGTGCTCAAGTGGGAAAAAGGGCCTAATCTGGCTTGGACCTGGACACTGTTGCTGAGAGTGTCTTGGCCAAAAAAACCCGTCACAGCGATTGAGGGGTCACGCACCACCTGTGTCTTAGACACAAGTCAGACACAAGGACTTAACAAACATCCTTCCCATCATCAGATAACCTGGTGAGGGATCTTTCCAAAGCATGTATCTCCCCATATCTAGCACCTGTGGCAAGAGGTAACAGGAAGACCATCTTGAAGGTTAAGAAATTTAAGGTCGATTGAAGCCATATCTTTTGGCTTCAACCGAGGCTTTAAGAGCCATAAGCACCACAGAGAGATCCCAGCGAGGCACAGATTCTGTTCTACTGGACAATCCATGTAGAAGCTGTAAATAAGTCCACAGAGGCAAGGGTCTGTCCCTAAACTCTGTTCCCTGGTCTTAAGGGTAGGTACAATGGCCGAATTGTATCCCTCGATGGTGCAAACCTGAAGTGCCCTTACTCACACAGAATCAAAAGAAAGTCCACAATCTGTTGGACTGATGCCTCCAAAGGCAAAAAGTCCTTAGATCACACCAAAAAGCAGACTTGATCCACCTCGAGTCGTAAGTCTTCAAAGATTGACAAAGCTTTCCCTGGGCAATTCATTCAGCCACTCCCTTAGAGAAGCCACCTGAATTAATGCTCTTGGCGCTAGCTGCCAAAAGTGAAGCCTGATAAACTGAGGACTGCGGTGGAATGTGTTGGATCTTGATTGCTTGAGCACTTGAGGGAGAAGAGGCAGTGACCAGGGAGGCTTTACATTCAACTCCAACAGATCTAAGGACAACTCTCTCTTGGGCCAGCACAGGCCCACAAAAAGGACTTCGTACTGCTCCTCCCAAAACTTGCAAAGAACCTTCGGCAAGAGTGGTGTCGGAGGAAAGGCAAGTGTCGACATTCCCTGTCACAAAATCAACATGATAACTGTCACCCATGCCAACTTATCAGGAAACAAGAAGACAAAGGTGTCTATCTTGTGATTGTCCCTGGTGGCGAAGAGATCCATGTATGGTTGACCCCAAAGGGCCAAGATCACTTCCACCACCCGAAGATTCAACAACCACTCCATCTGAATCACCTGCAATCTGCATGAGAGCAGGTCAGCCTCAACATTCAGGCAACCCGAAATGTGCCGACAGTGGAGCCTGATGCTGTACTGATGGCACCAGAGCATGCTCGACTTGGCCTAAGAGAGCAACATTTTAGACCTGGTACCTCCCTGTTTCTTCAGGTATGCAACTGCTGTATGGTTGTCACACATCACTAGGACCTGTCTGTTCTCCACCTGTGACTGAAACTGGACAAGGGCAGGATGGATTGCTTTTGGTTCTAGCCAACTGATGGCAAACTGCTTCCACTGAGGAGGTCATTCACCTGAGGCTGTCAAAGAGTCCAAATGTGCTCCCATCCCTTCAGGAAGGCATTGGTGAACAAAGTCACCTCCCCTTGGAAGGGCACCAGAGACTGCTCCGGCATCACTGTCACTCAGCAAGATAAACCAACTCAGAACCGCCTATTGTACGGCTGGATCTCAAGATGCTGAGACAAGAGATTCTCTTCTGCTCCCACGATCTCAGAAGCTGAGCTGGATAGGCCCATGATGAAGCCTCCCCATAGGAACATGAGAGTCCATGCACGTCAGTGTCCTGATCAGACACATCCAATGAAGCACTGATGTACCTAATGGCCTCTTGAACTGTTTCAAGACAGCTAATAGTCTTGTCCATCTGTCCTCTAATGGCATACAAACGAAAGCGATTGTCAAAAACTGAATCCCCAAGAACATGCACTCCCTCAAGGGAGTCAGACTGAACTTTTTGAGAGAGTCACATTTACACCTAACCTCGAACACAGATCTCTAACGAACTGCATGTCCTGGAGAAGGCCTTTGTCCCGAGACCCCAGGAGCCAATTGTTGAGATAAATGAACAACCACATCCCTTACTGGTGCGCAAATGCGGCCACCTTGCCCATGACCCGAGTAAAGACCAGCGGTGCCAGTGCTAGGCCAAATGGCAGAGCTCCGAATTGGAAAACTTGCCATTGACCACAAAGGGCAAGAATTTCCGAGACCTCTTGGCCATGGAAATGTGGAAGGACACATCTTTAAGGTCTATCGAGGTTGCCCAATCACCTTGTCACATCGCCACCATGTTGGTGGCCAGGGTCTCCATCTTGAGGTGCTGTTTGACAAGATAAGAGTTGTGTAGTGACAGGTTGATGACCGGTCTTTGTACACTATCCTATTTTAGCACTAAAAACAGACAACTGTGAAAGCCTGGGGACCCACTGTTCAACACTGGCGCGAGGGCCTCTTTGTCCACAAGCTTTTGCATGGCCTCGTTCAAGAGTTCCTGGTCTGCCTCCCTGTGAGGTGGATTGAATAAAAGGGGTCGGGGGGGGGGGGGGGGGGGGGGGGGGAGAAACTTCAATGAATAGCCATGCCAGACGATGTTTCACATGAAAGCATCGTCCTTGACACGGTCCCACTGGTAGGCAAACGACATTCATCAGCTGCGTACCCAGTCTTTTCAAGAATAAGGGACAGGGATGGCAGACCAGAGGGCCTGCAGAGGTGTAGGACTACCGGTGTGTGCCCTTAAGGGCAAGGCAACAATTTCTGGCCACCGTTGGGACCTGGTGAGCCCGGCTTTGAAGCATGGCCAACCTTCTTCACTGGCTTCTTCTTCCACCTCCTGCTGCTGCTGCTGCTGCTGCTGCTGCTGCTGCTGCTGCTGCTGCTACTGCTACAGGCTGCTGCATACTGCCAGAGGGAACCACACTCCTTGGCTGACTTCACATTCCATAGTGAAGCCTCATCTAGAGACTTTTGCCACTTCTCTTTGGCAATATTGTCCACCCTCTCCAGTGAAAGACCAATTCCCTGGTTGTACAGCTCCGGACCCATCAGATCCAATGGCAGCTGAAAAGCACCTCTGCTTACAGCTGTCAGCAGGGCAGCCACCAAGAGGAGCGCATTACAGCTCACCAATTTGACATTGGCATCCAATGTAATGGCTTTGCTGAGCATGTGGTCCACAGCACAGCCTCAAGACCGCTTGAAGCCCAGCAGGGTCTCCACCAACCACTTGGCAGAGGCTGGCGCCACAGAGTCACCACAGGCCTCCTCCAGGAGCAGCATGACATCCATAACAGTCAAGGAAAGAGCCAATGATTGTCATGACCCATGCATCTTGCTCAAAACATGAGTGTAGACAGGGGCTGGGAGACCGACTCTGCCTCTTTGACATCAAGGTCCAGCAAGGGAGCATCGACTGTCGCAAGGGTAAAGTTATGCATGGACTTCCTAGTCTGGTACAGCTCCAACCTTGACTTCAGCTTCGCCAGCAATTGTCCCCGTGCTAGGCCATCCCCGGCAGACACAAATTGGCGGCTGTCTCAACACTCTCAGCTGACAGGGGCACAGCCCTATACTGTGCTACCAAGGGCTGTGGTAGTGTCTCCCTAGGGAGGGTCTCCCGCATATAGGCCATGTTTGCTCAGCAAAGTGAGCCAGGCTTTTACCCCTTAGAGGGAGAACGGTGGTCCCAGTCTTTCAGCTAATTGGCCAAAGCCACGGTCTGTAGAGACGACATCACATGTTTGGCAGTGGCAAGAAGGGGCTGCAACTCGGCCACCTCCCACTCTCCCCGCCAAATGTGAGAAGTGGCACCCTTCCTCTTCAGCTTCGGAGTCCTCACTAGGGAAATCCGAGCACTCATGGTCAAGGATATCCTGGGCAGTAGGACAATCCTCCAGATTGTCACCAGAGCCTCGAAACGCTCCTCCTCAGTACTTGTCCTTGCAACTAGCTGAGGCTTCTAGAAGGCGGTGACATCAGGTGCCCATGTCACTGGAGTCTCAGACACAGAACTACACTGTATCTGTAACTCCTCCCACAAACAGACAGTATCCACAGGCAAGATGCCCAAAAGGAGCCCGCGGGGGGCAGGGGCACCAGCCAGACCTCGGCCTCGGCAGAACTAGAAGTGAGAAATGTCACTGCCTCCTGAACCTGCAGGGTGGCTGCCAAACCTGAGAGACCCATAGCCTGGGCAGGGGTAGGAGCATCCAAGCTTCCAGCCCGACGCCACATTGGCAAAGGTCACCAAGAGGCAACCTCCCCAACAGAAGGCTGATCAACCTCCATTGGAGCAGGGACAGACAGAGGAGACGCTGTCTCCACAGGAACTGTCCCTGCTGTGGGGCTTGTGACTCCAAGAACACCACCGTGACTGTCCCCTCCCCCTCAGAAGCGTGGAGTCCGTGTAAGGCCGAGGCCTAGACCCCATAGGTAAAACACCCGAACCTCGGTTCTGGCGCCGCACCTTTCCTTCCAGCAAACGAGAAGAAAAGTGGCGGTGCCTTCTATTCCTCTTCTTTTTCCCTATTCCATGGTCCGAATGCAAACGTGTGTGACCAGGGGAAGGAGGCAGGGGAGAGATTGGCTGCAAGGCCGACTCATCTCCACCCCCCAAACATCACCCCTGAGGACTACCATGCAGTCGGAGGCCGCACCTCAAAAGGCCCAGTTCCAGACACTGCCACCATAGGAGGCACAATGGAGGCTGCTGCCCTAACTACACTAGCCACCTTGGGCTTACGTGCAGCCGCCTCTGAAGACGACTGGGCACTGCTCTCAAAAGCAGGGCCAGGCACCTTGGAAAGGAGGAGTACTCACATGCTCCCCGGAGGGTATGAAGCCAACCATACCAAACACTCGCCGAAAATTGGGAAGATAGCCACTTTGCCCATGAACATTCACAGAGGCCCTCACCTGGACAGCCGAAACTTGCTCTGTCAGAGCCCAGGAAGGAAACCCTGGCATAGTGTGTTAGGGAGTGATGATGCCAAGTGCATCACCTGGGTCCTGCAGCCACGGCCAGTTTCTTTCCCCCCTCGGTGGTCACTGCATGAGTTATCCCCAAAGTACCATCTTTTCACTTGCCTACCAACACGTGGCTAGCAGCAAGATGAACAGGCTGGTAGGGGCCACTCACCACAGATTCACTTGAGGGAGCGACAGTGGAAGTGGAGGGGACCTAAGCACGGGAATGCCCAACCACTTTCCACAGAAAATCTGTGGTAGGCCTTGTATCTCCCAAGGGGGCCTAGATTCCAGGATGAGCTTCTACTCGAGGACCAGTCTGAGCCTGGCCATGAGGCCTGGCTTGAGTCGTGACCTCCCCTCAAAGGGGCCTCGATTTGAGGACCAGTCTGGGTCTGGCCAAACTTGTCAAGGCCTGGGCCTCAACTGCAAGGCCTCGAGCCTCCAATCAAGGACCAGTGTCCCCTTTGTGGGGCACTGAGGCCTCTTGCTAGCAATGTGCCTCCACACATTGCAGCCTCCATCTTGGAAACCTAACATCTGCCACTGAGAAGGGGTCCATCGTCAACAGATGTTGGACTCTCCCTTGTGCAGACCATGCCACTCTTGTGTATGCATTACATGCTGATTGGTCGTCTTAGTTTGCCATCCTATGGTGGCTGGTGTCCTGGGCACCAAACACCCAACTCCACCTCTGAATTCATCCTGAATTAACTTAACCGGCAATAGGAGAATTTCCCCAGGAAATTTATCAACTATCACACGGCAAGCAAGGGAACAAGAAGCCAACCAAAAAGATCAAGGAAAAGGGAGCTTCCAGACAATAAGCATCCACCGCAAATGGACATCAGAGTAGGAAACTGAATTGCGCATGCTCACTTATACATACTATCACCACCAGGAAAGCTGTGCCATGCCTTGATGGGTTCAATGCAGCAGCATAGTGATGGCACTGGATCCTTGGAATCTTTATGGGAGCTCTTGCAAAGCACCTAAAGTACATAGAAACCAGCTTAAGTGACCTATGGTGTTGTATTGTGTCCTTAATATCATACTTCTTCTGTAAATATCAGGATTTAATACGATGCTAAAATGTGTGAATTTTTTCTCAACTACCTTCACTCTGGCAACTTTTTTTGGTCCCCTTTAGCCAACCACTGGGCACTTTAGACGATGTATTGATATTCAGGATGTGTATTTTAAAGCTCTCTAACCTTGTTATTTTTTCTGTTTCAGCAAAAGTGATCCACACAACAGTCAAAAACTCAACATGTAGTTCACTGTGAGTGCAGTTCCTTTGTGCACGCTATCTCATAATTTTGCAAAGAGTGGTACCGCTCAAAACAGGGATAGGGGCACATCGGCCTATTGCAAAATTTACACATGTACTGCATCTGGTGGCGCTGCCTAGACTTTCTGTAGGAACATACGACAAAGTCCATAAGATCTACTCCACCCAATGGGAGATTGTACATTTCTATGGCCATGGCTTTTTGCACCTCATGCCTGTTGTTGTTAGTGGGATCCCTGCATCTCACTACTTTGGTCATAATTTCATCATTGTGTAATGATGTTATGAGTGTGACCTTTTTTTTGGTCATGCCATGCAAAGTAAAGGGTGTTGTCCTCCTTTACAAATTTGGATGGATCATTTTTCTTTACTTAAGATGTGCGAATTTCATGGGCCCCAGTGTTGTTGGCTTCCAATTCTTGAAAAAGTTCAGGGGATGAAAAAATTGTCCATGTACACGAAACCTCTGTTCAGAATTGGAGTGCACAGTTCCATTACCATTGAATGGGACAGCCCATGTTCAGTGTTTGCTCTTTTGCCAGTGTAGAGTATCCAATTGTAACAATATCCAGTTCTGGACACACAGAGAGCACACCTCTTTAGGCCCCACTTATGCGGCTTTTGCAGCATGTATTAGGTCATTTGGGACCTACCCCTGAAGGAGATCAACCTGTCATCAACAGATACATCCCTGTCAGGAATGTAAAGTTCTTGAAACTTGGCCACCAACATGTTTATGATAGGTTTTATTTTACCAGCCTTGTCATACTCAGAGTTGTCCCCTCACAGGGTTTCATTGTTATTTGCCACATGAAAGAACATCCCTATTGAATACCACCTGTCTCTAGTCATGACTTGTCTGAAGCCGTGAATGTCAAGCTGATAATTAGTAGACCAATATGCATCAAATGTGGGTAATTTGACAACACCCATACACACAAGTATGCCTATGAAGGCCTTAATTTCATTTATTTCCGCATCATGCCAGGATTCAGCGAGGGAAGTTGGGGAGGGGGGTTGAGAAAATAATTGTAGGATAGAGGTTTGTCTGCTCTACCATATGCACGGTCATCGCGTCATCAACTATCTTTGAAAAGATGTCAACTTCCGGCTCATTGCCAGTCACTTCAAAAGTTACACCTGTCTGAATATCAATATCTTTCAGCCACTCATGACTGTAGCATTCAGAAAAACTATGAGTTCCACCATTATAAGTTCTGGTATTAGCAAAGTATGATTCCGAGGATTCCAGTTCCGCCTAGTCATCTGTGGACAGATCAAAATCTTGATCGTCACTACTAATCAGTGTGTACCCTGCAAAATCTAAATTGTCAGACTCGCTGTCACCAATGATCTCCCGAAAAATTGCCATCCGTTCTCGGACTGTTGTTTTTTTGTGTGCATGTATTTGATCAATATTTGAAGAATCTGAGAATTGATGAATTGTCCGCCACATTGTTTTGCTTATTAGTGGCATTTACCAGGAAAAAATGAAAAAAAGCCTGAGAACTCAAAATTTTCAAATAGAAATCACCATTGTTTTTCAGTGGGAAAAATAGCCCAAGTTGCGTATTAACGCATGCTGAAATTTGCATTATGGGGTACTGCTTCCAGTGTAGTTATAGAAACAACAAGTTGGCTTGTGAAAAAATTCAAGCATGCCCAACTGTCATGGCTGACTATCGTAGATTGCGTATCAGGTGCACTCGACTGTCGCGGGCTACGAGTTAATTAAAAAGTAACTGCAGAACATTAGGAAAAGGGGACTAACACATGATATGTATGTTTCTGTTTATCATGGGTTCCAACTTTGCATTCAATTGAGCTATTTTCACAAAATTATTGTAATTCCAGTGTAATCATTTACATTTCCCAGGCATATTATGGGGTGTAGTAATTATTTAAGCCTTTTCCAACAAAAAAGTGTCTTTTGGAATTACAACTTGATTTTTTCAGCAATTTTTGTCCCATCTTTAATGGACCATAGATCTACACTCAGCTTTTTGCCCCTATTTTTCTTCTTCTGTCCACTTTTGGTGAGTTGTATTCTTTATGTGACTTCTCAGAGATTGCTTGGACTTTCTAGATGAAGTTTTTCAGAACAGGGCACCTACACTGGTCTTGTACACATCATACATATGTTTGG
Organism: Hermodice carunculata; assembly: GCA_964020975.1. Classification (NCBI taxonomy): domain Eukaryota; kingdom Metazoa; phylum Annelida; class Polychaeta; order Eunicida; family Amphinomidae; genus Hermodice; species Hermodice carunculata. Next base: position 28,494,855 of record OZ026630.1, read on the forward strand.
AAAGTGATGATGTCCCACTCTTTCCTTCCTTTTGTGACCTTCTTCTAAAATATGTTTTTGCTCATAACTTTAAAATTAATCATCAAAATCGGGGCCGGTTTGGGGATTATAGATACTTGACCTCTAGATGTTGAAGGTCAAGGTTATATGGCCATCTGGCAAAAAGGCACACTTTGTGTTTGGTGCGCAATCATCTGAATCCACAATTTTGAAGCCACTGCACTCTTCACTATGTAGGTAAGAATATTGACCCTGCACTAAGTTGTAGTCCACACTTGATATATGTACAGATGTGGCCTGAACAACCACTTTTGACCCTGCAGTATATTCCCAAGTAGCCCGAGTGTACGACCAGCTCTTTTGGGAGGATACAGCAGCTCTGAAAAGGGCTGTTGGGTTTGCTTATGGATGGTTTCAATCTTTTACTTGGACCTTGTATATATTGGTGACTGCCTTTGCATCTTCACTTGTTAGAGACCAGCACATTGTCTGATGCTTGATACATCTTTGTCATGCCATTATGATGAATCCCATTTGCACAATTGTTGTCTCTTGGATGAACCGACAAAAAAACTAATCTGTACTGCCAAACTGTTTCTTATACAAAAAATATGATATGGTATGTCTAATCTAATGTGGTTTCCTATTAAATACAATTGTTACTCTTCTTGGAAAAAATATATTCCTCAATCAAGTTCACCAAGTCTGACACTTTATTTATGGCAGACCATACCATGATGACGTGTGGATACAGATGCAAGCAGTTGTAATGCCAAGTCTATCTTTTCTCCCCTTAACAGACAAGTTACATTTATCTCACCTGAAAACATATAAAGATTTTGAAAGTTTTATCTCAAACTGTTCAGCATCTCTATCTCTTCATAGATAATATAATACACAGTGAAACCTGTTTTGAGAGACCACTGTGAGGAAAGACTGACTGCCTTTTCAGACTAGGTTTACCATGTCCCTTTTGTCATCTTCCCAATGTTACTGCACCTCTATTTTGAGACCATCTGCCTCATGTGACCACTTTTTGGCCTGCCCAAGGAACAGTCTCTCAAAATAAGTTTTACTGTATAACTTTTTTTCTCAGCAGAAAATATATATAAATGTTATACCCTGGTTACATTTCAATTTTTAACTTACTTTGATTTTGAACTTCTTTACTTTCATCAATATGACCACTGAAGTCTACTTAGTCCATGGAAATGCAATATTTCAACCAAATTCTGTTTGGCTATACATTGTATCTGATATACCTACAGGCTGTGTGGGCAACCCTAGAGCATTAACGCATAACACTTACCTGTACAGACAAATAATTCTTAAATGCATGCAAAAATGACTGACAAGTTTTTAGGTGATATAGATCATATCATTACTTAATGATGGCAATGTGTGACAAAAGCGGTGTGCACCTGATGTAAGTTTTAAGGGATGCAAAAGTTTAGAAATAAAATTCAAAGGAAGTAAACTTTGAGACAGATCACACAAAGCAAATTGTGAAGGGGGGGGGGGGGGGTTCTGAGGCAGGGTAGACATTAACTTTTTTTTCTCACCTATCCCCCATGGCAGCTTGGAGGCAAGTTTCAACTGTCCAACTACGGTTTTACTTGTACCCTGTGAAGGTATACAGGTTGTGAAGTAGAAACTAACGGACGGATGTGTTTGACCCAGAGTCTCGATTTCCACTATCTACAAGAAGGACTTTATACTGAGCAGGTTGGGCGATCAATAAACAGCACACTACTGTATATCAGCATATTTTCAGTTCTACTTAACTGGAAATAGTGTGAAGGCACAGATCAACCTGTACATCAGATACTTGCACTTTGAAAACTGACTTGGATTATAAATGTTTGATCTTTCCGTTTGATGAAAGCAACTTATCCCCAATATTTTCAATCATATACACTGTGTATATGTTACATGCACATACAGTTACACCCATTTTCAAAATCAAATAGATTAAGATTCTGTATCCTAATAACTGAACTTTGACACTGGAATGGTGGCACCTCATTCCACATGTCTATCTCCCACATGTATGTTTAGGTTCCCCTCACCAGAGGTCACCCCTTTCAAGTGATCACCATTTCATACAGGCAATGTCCTATTTCATTTCATAGCTGTTACCATTTTAGATGTCTTATGATGTATTTTTTAATACCAAATTTTGGTGGACTCTCATAACAGGACAAATGTGTTGTAATGAATACAGAGCCAGACCAAAGAAGCTGTCATCCCATTTTATATGAGGTGAAGATTCTCTGACACTGAACAATAAGTTACCATTGAAGATGGCAACAGCACCATACCCCTGTCAGACAATGCTATGGCAAGTGCAACATATCCTCTCTACATACAGTAATGTCTATAGATCAGTTCTAGAGCAGTAACATGGCACAGACACTCACTTACAAACACCATACATGACAAAATTATTGTCAGACTAATGTAGACTATGTCACACACACCGTAGATGTCATACCCTCCACCACTTCATGGATTCCCCAACAGCACAGATGTGCTGATTGTGTGTCACTTTCAAGGCATTTTAATCATGGATAAGCACTGGTGAAAAGCCAGCACTTGATTCATACATAAAAAAGTACATAAATATGGCTGATTTGGTGCAAGACATGTATGCAGCTCATTCAAGTGTCTTGCTGGATAAACACACAGGCACAAGATGTCAAGAACTACAAAACAAGTTTTTGATAAATACCAAGAAAAAGAACCAACTAACAAGTTTTTGGAACCAATTTTAATGTTATTACAACCCACGAAAAACCATTTGACAATCATATCATGTGCAACAAATAATCAAACAACATATATTCATTTCAGTTGCACTCAGTGCCAGTTGGGCCTTATTGTATACATGCAAAAATTCAAGCACTCAACAAATCCTTGAAGAGAGCCCATGAATTAATCCCAGTGGTTGTCAGGAGTAAACAGTAGGTGAGCAATAAACAGCTCTTCTAGAAGAGCTTAGGTGAGCACTTGACTTGGCGAGCGCCGTAGGCGCGAAGCCCCGCTAGGGGGGTCCGGGGGCATGCCCCCCCCCCCCCCCCCCCCCCGGAAACTTTTGAAAATTTAGACCTCTAAAACAGCAATCTGGGCCACCATGGGCCATAATCTCTCAGAAAAATACATGCCTCACTAGCAATGGTATTACCCAAATTTTACATTGTATAAATATGAATTGTGCTAATTTCTTGCTGCTGATATAGATTTTTGACTATAAGACTATGAATAAAGCAAGCCAAGTTGAAAAACATAAAATGCCTGGCAGTCTTCCTGTGTTATTTGTTTTAATATATACTCATCTGCATTCATTAGAGAAAGATTTTGCACTGCTTGTATTGTAGACTAGACTGCATATGCACACTAGTAGTATCACTGTGCAAACTGTATACATGTAGCTGCATGGTGGACCTGGTAATAATATGAATTGAATATGTGGCTGTGGCAGTGGGCTATGACTTGCTTGCTTGCAATGCTTCCTTCTCTTCTGGTGTATCCTTTTCACCTCTACATAACCGCCACAAACTGAACAAGTGACAACCCACTGAAATCACATACACCATCAGTAACTTGATAATTCAATTAACATGCTTTTTCTACAGACTGAGCTACAAGTAAATTACGTAAAACAACACGTTTGTGTCAAATCAGTTTTTCTAATTAAATATCAATCACAAAGTTGCATTTTGTTTTCCTTTTTTCAAGTGGATCAAAACAGAAAATACAAATAATATCAGCCAGAAAGTTACCTTTTCTGAAGTTGACCACACCTGTTGAGTTGCAGAAAAATTATTCCAAGCCATGGCATGAAAAGAAAAAATACAAATGACTACTTATACTACCCTTGGCCTTGCGTTGTGAGAGCCTTTCCACCGATATATAATGCGGTTTGTGAAGAGTATGATCTGACTTTTATTTATTAGGCCTACCATGATCGTTTATTAGCACAGAGTCGGACATTCATTCACGGCCGGTCAAACACACCTGCACAAAAACACCGTGCCGTCGACAAGTTTTGTCTTATAATCAAACTTATCGAAGGAGGGCCACTTTAAATAGGTTGTCAGTTTGACAGAATTTCCCTTTACAGTACACTGCCCGACAACTGAGGCTCAGCAGGGCTCGACAATTTTTTTTAAAAATCACTTGTCCGCAGGGCAAGTGGATTACAAAATCCACTTGTCCTAATATAACTTCTATAAACATTTTTTCCATCAAAGCTAAGGCCTAGACAAATCATTTACCCTAACGTGTACTTCCCACTTATGGTCACCTGCAAATTTGAAAAAAAAAAAATGAAAAAGAAAAAGAAAAAAAAGCCAAATTTTACTACGATTCTGGCTACAACTGTTATAACAGTGAAACTGGCAAAATATTAAAAATACAAATTGAAAAGTAAGATATTTGCATGGGATGACTATCGATGAAAATTAAAGTGTAATTTCTGGGACAATAGGAGTCCGTATCCCGAGTAAACTTAAATAAAGATTAAATAGTTGCATTGGTTTCAGGATCCTCTTTTTTGCTGCCTCTGATGCCGTGATGGGATGCATATCGTTTGCTTACCTACCATGAATGCTATCGGTACATCGTAGTAAATTTGCGTATACAGTATTGGCAAGTTCCTCGCAATAAACGGTGTTATAAATTTAAATTCAAACGAAAATTTTAATATTTCAAATTAGAAATCTAGTGTGCGCGCCGTCACCATCTTTCCTGCAACTGTACACAAACAGCTGCTTTGGCCATGTGGTCTGACGCACAACGCATCACCCGATTGGTCAAATGAGTCACATGCAACAGTAAGCCAATCACGGCTCGTGTTACAGTGTTTTTATCATGGCTTCTGCCCAGTAAACAAGTGTGAATCTGCCGTAATTTACGGAGGGAACACACAAACGGGAAGCATTGTTTATATTGCAGCATGCAAAAATAAAGATTTCAGTGTTTATTGCAACAATTATTTGGAGTCACAGGCAAATACGCAAAGGTAGGGGATTGAGGGAACTGCCGAATGTTTCCAAAATCTGTCCGTGAGACTGGGTTGGTTCACTGCAGATCCACTCCCCCATGTCCACGCTGTCACTTGCGTGTGACTGGCAGTTGTGTGTTGTTTTTGCCCGGGAAGTCATTTCACGGCACCTATACATGATCTTTATTTTTCCAACATTGTTAGAACCCACCGATAAATGGCATTTGATGTAATTTTGCTGATGAATTCGCCATGCAAATTTTCATATTTTTTTATGCTTTGACATCGTTTGGGCATATCACAATGCCGGTGAGTAGTGTGACCCCGCTCAGTAAGCCAGTAGGCCTAACTAGTAACTGCCGGTACCTTTGATATCTTAATCGTATGTACCCTACACGGACAGCAAAAATATCTGCTTGTGTTGACAGAAATGAGGTTCTGATAAATACAACTGCTGACCATGTTTAAACCTGGAATGCTTACAAATTGTCGATTATTATCACCTATTGGCCCACGCACGTGCTGCGAAAGCACAACGGGCGGCTCTGTTGCCGTTTCATTGTACAATAAACACGCAAGAACTGTTACATAATGCCAATATGTCTGTGACTTCGATCATTCACGTCGAGATAGCTCGACGCAATGCAAAAACTTTACGTTTTTGGGGGGAAAGGGATTGATATCGAGGTGCGCATTCTGCAGTATATAAGGTGTGCATTAAAAAGCTCTCCTAAAATTAATTTAGGTGCGCTATGGTGCGCAAACGCTATCGTGCACCTTAAAAGGAAAGCACTCTGTAATCCCTGTGAGTGTGATGGGTTATCCATGCACTGTATGAAAGCTAATGGCATACAACATCCTATCTTCATAGGGTTTTATTTTCCATTCTGATGCAAACTGTGACATTAAATCACACATATGCCATCAGGCACTTCTGGGCAGCTTGCACCAGAAAGACCAGCCCCCTACTATGACAGAGTCAGTATGGATATGGTTTCCCATGTATCATACTATGATGCATCCCATTTTTCATTTCTTATTTCCCAGTAAATATTTTTTTAGAGTTTGTAGGTCCTGGTTCCTCATAAGAGTAATTATGTTAATGTGGGAAAAAAATGTTTTTTTTCCTGTGCTTTGAAATTCAACACGGCCATTTCTTTTAGCATTGTCAAATTTTCCCTCTAAACATACTTTTTACTGTTAAATACCTTCCAGTTTTATCTACTCCATGGTGTAGCTACTGCAGCTTTCCCATAAGATTGTACAGTATCTTGCCTTTATATTATTTTACACAGATGACATTGAGTTGTATATATGAAAACTTGTCTCTACAGACCTACCTGCTCAGTAAAACGTGAACAACCAGGAAGCAAGCCTTATCAAATGATATTCAATTTCACAACACACCACATATAATCCAATTTATTCAAATCTGATCACCATTGCCCACTAATCTAAAACAGTACCTTCTAGCATGAGATTAATGACCAACCATCATTGATTGTGCTAGTAGTTAAAGCTCATTTGCTTGATAGAAACAGACTCCTTTCACCAAGGAATGAGGACCCTAACCCTATGCAACTTTTAAAATTTCATCTGCACATTTAATATTGATCTTCCAGATATAGCACCCGTCTTATGTCACAACCAGGACATTGTAGGTAACAGCCATGACACCAGGCCAATCTCAAGACTTCCAGTTAGAATTATTCATAAAAAAACAAGTTCCTTGATGAACTAGTAAACCCACTGTGGACCCTAATGACATCTTACTACTACAGGGAATCTACCCTGTGGTAAACCATGTAACACATGCCTGCATGTGATGGAAAAAAAATCTCCAATTTAGCTTTTCGCTTTTCTACATAAAAAACTGTACAAATCAAACCTCAAATGAACGGCCTGTCCAAAAGCGTGATTTATACAATCAAATGTAAAAAATGCAGACTACATGAAGTAGGTCAAACTTCCACTACTTTATGCAACACATTTTCTGATCAAAAAAGGGACATTAGAAACAAACACAATAAAACTGTATTTAACTACTTCAATTCTGATAATTACTCCCTTAATAGAACAAGAGGCCCATGAGTCTCATGCTCTGCTGGCACCCTGGCTATATTGCACATGTTCAGTTCAAAGTTGTGAGTCCTCAAGTGGCTTCTGAACATATAATGCTTATGGAACTTTAGTGTATAAAATGTCCGCCAGATGGCACTTTGCTCCACATGTAATGATAGCTTATTTGTGCAATTCTTGTGATGGATATTGTTGCATGTACCAAGACAACAATGAGTGAGTCCTTAACTTAATGTCCTCAGTAACTTTGGGACAGAAGATCAAGGTCACCAAGATCATGAATATACAGGAGGCCCATATGCCTGGTGCTGTGCTGATATTAATATAACCACTGATGTCCAGGCTACACCCTGCCATTACAAAATCACCTCTTTCAACTTTGCAGGCATGGTGACCTTCCAAGAGTAGGTCAAGGTCACTGATATTATGAAAAATTCTCGCTTTGGCCACTGTCTAGAGGTCTTGCTTGGTTATTTTAGAGGGGTGCCGTGCCCTGCCCTTTTCAAATTCCGCCCTGCCTTTTTATTTCCTCATTTATGATTAAATTTGTACACAAGACGATGTTTAGATTTATATTGATTGCTCACACTAACTCAGTCACCCTCCATGTTGCCAACTGCTGCAAAACAATGCAAAAACAAGCAAGAACTGTCCTGGGAACATGGCAGCTTTTCAATCAATACCGCACACTCCCTCCAAAACTTGTAAGACCATGTGTCATTTGTCGGTAGTGAAGAGGGACACAAGCAGTCAATGGAACAGCGGAAATCCACCTATTTTGAGACCGTATTTGCCTTTTACACAGTTCAAAGTTCAAGTAAAACAGCTGCAAACACGGCAAAGTATTCTGAGAGATTGAAGACCAAAGTTCCAAGATGCTGAGAAAAGTAAGGCTAAGTAAAGAGGGCAACTGCAATGATTCTTGCCAAAGCTGCAACGTCATTTAGTCAGTCAAAAACATCAATGTTTGCCAAGCAAAAGTAAGAATTATTGACAAAAATTGCGTACAAAGAAGCATTACCGAAAAAAAAAAAAGAAAGAAAAAACCAGAGAGATGGACCCAGAGAGAACATCTTCATCAGAATGAATCGGCTGACAGTGAAAACAGACAAAAATGTATCGTCGAAAAATACGGCTCTGTGATTATAACTACGGGTCGTCAAAAAAAAAAAAAAGAAGATAAGTTGACGTTGTTCAAACTATAAATTTCTAGACACAGAAATAGGCTACTAAAAAATAATTATTGTTGAACAGTGATCTTTGTTGTGATTGAAAATGCCAGAAGTGGAATTTAAATGGGACAAAACTTGAAACACGCCTATGCTCAAATGAAAAACTTTTGTACCTTGAATTTGAGGGGTGGTGGTTGTTTAAGATTTGAGATGTGATTTTTTTTTTGTTACAATCAATTACAGCAAAGTGTTCTTGCTTAGTGTGAAACCTTGAGGAATGTGCATTGCTTCGGAAGTATTCATTTTCTGAAAATCTTAAATTTACCAAAAAATTATTAGAAAAAAGAGTAAGAGCAGTTTAGAAGATAAGAGCTTACCCTTCAAATAAAAAAGGAAAAACGAAGTGCACATTTTTGCTTGGTTGCTTCACATGGGGAAACCTTGCAGTGGAACCATAAACAATGACCCTTTATGTAGCATCACCATGTGACACTCCAACAAACAAACACTGTTATGTTAATTTAACCTATGTGCAATGAAGAAAAAATTGCCCTGTCCATAAAATGTGATCTGGTGGTGTGACACTGCCCCCCCCCCCCCTTATCTAAATTCAAAGGGATTAAGTTGTTGAATTAAGCTGGATCAATTGTATCATTTTTGGGCTATTATCCTTGGTATTGCTCAGGCCAAGCATTATGTTTTCACCTCACATAATTGTGGTGGCAATATCTGCAGTGTTAACATGCATTAATTGTTTACTGAGATCAATGTAATCAAATCATAAACAATCATTAAATTTATATAGGAATTTTGATTTTTATGTGTACAGACCTGCAAGAGATTGGTATTCATCCAGGGCAAGCTACAGACAGCAAAAATGACACTACAGGGATGTCCTCAACAGATCTATTGTGAACCAGGGCATTTCCCAGGAAGAAAATACTGAGCTTATTAAGCTAGACAATAATTGTGGGATGGAAAATGTTTGCCCTCCTCCCACTCAATAAAAGACAATTGAAAAATTTGGGTCACAGTACTGGATACAACAAACAGTGGAGTCTTATTTATCTTAACATTGGTATCTTTCAGAGTTTCTGGAGTGACTTTTTGTCATGTACAGTCTTCATGCACATTCAGTTGTCGACATTAATATGCTGCTAACAGTGTTTATTGCTGTTCATTTTGTTCTTATATAAAATGTTCCACCTGGATTTACTGTCATGTTCTTTGTAACATTTCCTTTTTTAAAAAATCAGTAACTACTATTTTTTTAATAGAAAATCAAAATGTCTAATTTATAATAGTGGGGTAATCGTACTTGAAGTCAATTGCTGGAAGTTTATGATTACACAGAAGGGAAGGGTAGGTGATAGCATCTTTACACTGATTCTTGTGTTGGAATTGACAAGACAAAAGTCGAGGGGAGTTTTCTTGAGTTTCCCAGATGTGAACAAAGCATACATGTAGGTCTTGACAGGGTATGGAAGAATGCATGATGGGACAAATAAAGTGGACTACGCTTTGGTGGCAATTTCCTTAACCCTCTCCCCCTTGGCTGGCTGGTGGTCAAATGCCTGCTTTAGTGTTTTCAACTAATTTTAACATTTATGAAAAACAACTTGACTGACAATTATAGAAGAGACCTATCAATATCACATGTATGCCGCTGGTCAACAGTTTTCCTTGGCTTGGGTTGGGCATTTAGTCGTTGAAAGCTGTTGACTCAGTCTTAAGTCCACGGGGAAACAAAGGGTTAAAATACTGAAAGCAACAGTGGGAAATGTACAAGTGGGACACACACATTTGGATATAAGCCTAAAGCAAGGATGTGTGCTTTCCTTGATTTTTTTTCTTTTGGTTTTTTGCCCTGTATGTTAAGCAATTGGGCTATTGGCTAATGAATTGCGACATGGTGGTAATAATAGTACAACAAAAAATTCCTGGGTTATCATTATTATTTTTTAAAGCGACACTGTTCTTTTGGCACAGTCCCAGAAAGAATTACCAGATATACACACACATATATATATATATATATATATATATATATATATATATATATATATATATATATATATATATATATACACACACACACATATATGAAATATAACAGAGGAATATGGGAATAAATACAGGTTACAACTTCCCAAAGATAATAATAGGGTTATGACCCTTAGAAAGAAACCAGATAACAAACGAAAATGTTGCCTTGGGAAATTCCAAATTCCACTGGGTTCAGAATAACTGATTCAAACTGAGGAATTCAAGGAGTAGGGACACCGAAGTGTAAGAATAAAAGCAAAAGACAAAAGTATGTTTGGGTATAAGTCTGAGCAAATAAAGCAGAGAGGGAATCGTGCAAAGGAACTGATAAAAGCTACAGTTATGACCAGTTTCAACAGGGCATACACCATGCAGGTTTTGTGGGATAGAGTTGCAGCACCAGAAATGTTATATGGTTTACATGTGATTTTCATAAGTGAGCGGAATATCCAGGGTATGGAGAAAGCATAGAATGAGATGGGAAAATGGATTCTGGGTGCACCACCTTGTAGAAGCAGTTCTATGAGAGTTAGGATGGAATAAAATCCCAGACAAAATTGCTGAAGCAAAGTTAAAGAATTGGGGGTATTTATCAGAAGTAGATGAAGACAGGTGTTGCAGGAAAATATACAAATAAGCTGCTGAGGAGAAAACAAGTTGGGTCAAAGACAAAGACGAGCTAGCAGAGACATACGAATTGAAATGATATGATGAGGTTGATGATTAAAAATTGTACACAGGAAACTTTTGTGCATATGACGCTGGATCATGAGTTGGGAAAAAAATACACCGAGAACGTGCTGTGAAGTATGTCTGTTCTTTTATTGTTGGATGAATCAAATTTCACTTTGTGGCAGCACTAGCCCTTTGCGACATGTTTCAACTGGACCAAAATGCCAGGCAAGAAAAGTCTACAGATATTCTAACATGTCTTCAAATAACAAGACAGTACAATATTCTTATATTGCATTTTTATTGAAATGGAAGCAACCGATTCATTTTGATGTAATGTGTGTGTGTGGGGGGGGGGGGGGGGGGAAGTATTAAAGTGCTGAACTCCTGCAAAAAAGGCAGGTTTCCCAGAACAATTTTTCTCTGCTGGTACAGTTCTCAAAGCTCGCAACACTATGTGAAGTCCTGTGAGTCCTTCACAACCTCTTGTCCCTATGGCTATGCCGTAAGAGTGCATAGCTGTCAACTCTCCCATTTTCACAGGAAGTCTCCCATTTTGGAGACTCAACAAGTTCTTAAAATGACAGGGATTTTGAGGCAAAATTGACTATTTTCTTTGATTTCGTGCACTTTTTACAAGAACTTCCCAGTCACGTCTTTGGGGTTGACAATGACACCAAAGAGTGGGCTTTGCCCACTATCATATTTTGTGGCCTGGCTCTACTACTAGTACTACCCTGTACTAACTTGAATACCTGTTCCCAGCATGTAGCAAGCTGTTGTGTTGGCCTGTCTCTTAAACTTCTTTGCATAGACATGACATTGAGCAATCTGACTCTTAAGTTTAGGCCATCAATTTTAAGTTCAGTATACCAAGGCCACACCAATCAAATTGTACAAACCTCGCAATCTTCCCCCCCCCCCCCCCCCAGGAAATTCTTATCTAAAGAGTTGGGAAATTGCTACAAATAGCTATATACAACGAAAAAATTAAAGCCGTAGCCTCCTACTCGATGTAATGCCTGATGGGAAGATCAATTTAAACCCCCTTTTTTAATGTAAACTGGTCTAAAGCTCTAGGCTTACCCAAAATTTTTGGACTAACGAGCTAGAGCCTTTGGGTGAAGCACTGAGCAAGTGCTGTCAGTTATATTCCATTTTAGCCGTGAAACAACCTATCACACTTACAGACTCAGCCTCACTTCTACTTCACAGTTTACACAATTTCCCGTAACTTCAAAAGTTCCCTGACTGGACCGCCCATCACGGACCTGCTGTTGCCCCTTCCTTGCCTTGGCTTGGGTGCTGCGGTCGATCGGTCTGCAGGAGTCCTGCGGCTTTCCTCCATCCGGTGCTGTTTAGCAATTCATGACACCCATTTATTAAAATCCGGTTATCTCACGAACATCGACAAGTGAGACACTTTTGTGCACAGCAAATACAAGAGGCCATGCAAACTTACCTTAGGGGATATTCAACACATTGTTTTTCACTGTTTGCAACTTCGAAACTTCCACAACCATGTTAGCTGTACACACTCTTGGATGACACTTCACATTGATACGCAAAAAAAGTTGACGTCACCAATTTTGTCTGCGAGACATGCAGTTGGTTTTGCTTGCCTGGAATGAAGCAACAACTCCAAGCTTTCACCATCAATTTATAGACAACAGGTTATCGATGATCGGCAACCGTACATATTTTGCAAATATCTGACAAGGCAGACGTAAATTAAAGTCAAAGTCGCTTGCCAAAACTGTGGCAACAGACGATTTTTTAGTTTTCTCATCTACCGCAAGAGGGCCACAGATTCAGGAATTTTGTTCAATCAAGGCAACGTCAAGCGGAATGAATGTGTATCGAGCTTATTTCATTACGTAATAAAATATGTATCCTTATCTCTTGAGGTGGTTTTTTTTCTAAGCTCAGCTGACTTGTCAGCAGCTGAGCTTATTATATAGTCCTTCGTCTGGCGTCAATTCACATTTTTCGACTTTCCAAAAGTAAAACCACTGGGTAGGCCTAGATTGACTTCAAGTTCAAGTTCAAACGGTGGCAATGACCAATGTACCTCAATGGAAGTTGGATGAGTCTCTATCAAGTTTGATCAAATTCAAATGGTCATGCATCTCTCTCTCTCTCTCTCTCTCTCTCTCTCTCTCTCTCTCTCTCTCTCTCTCTCTCTCTCTATCTCCATTTTTCTCTCTCTCTCTCTCTCTCTCTCTCTCTCTCTATCTCCATTTTTTTTTCATTTTTAGTTCTGCTCACTTATCAGTTACCGGAGCTATATCTTATGGTCCTCCATCTGTCGTCAACAAGTTACATTTTCAGCTTCTCTAAAACCTTTGGTTAGAGCCATGTCATACTTGAAGGGGATGTACCTTAGGAAGGTCTGTACCAAGTTTGTTCAAATGATCATGCTGAGCCAGTGATTTTTTTAACAATATTTTTGTTTTTTTCTTGGGCAAATCTTAAAAAAATCTTTTCTCTAAAAGTGCTCACCCAATTGCTTTGATATCACACATGAACACTCCTATAGGGACTCCTAGTTCTTAATTTGTGCAAAAGGTGTAATGCAATTTTTTATGATTTATTTTTGTGTCTTTTCACTATTTTCAAGTTCTCATCCAGAACCGTCACTCATATAAAGCTCGAACTTGGTGAAAATGTTCCTTGTGAAAGGATCAAACAAAGCTGGTCACTTGGTGGCACTGCTGTGGATTCTTGATTTTATGTTTTTTTTTTGTTTTTTGTTTTTTTTGTTTTTTTTTTTTCAATTTGTAAACTTATCGGTAAATTCACCTTTCCTATTGATAACTATGTAAGTCAATGGGCATTTTAATGCTAATTTGCATTTTTTGACTTCATCTCCAATACTGTTTGCCAGATTCACTTCAAACTAGGTGGCAGTGTGCCTTAGATGTGTCTCTGCCATGTCTGTTCAATTTGTCATTCTTCAGTGATTTTGAATTAGACAGAGCCATTTAAATGTAATTTGCTTTCTGCAATAATATTTGAGGAACTTTTTGAGTGAGTGCATATCTGATATTACACAGAATTATGGTCCTCTATAAGAGTAAGGTTATGTTTAGGGATTCTTTAAGCAAATTTTAGTAATACATCTAAATGTCATATGCACTCAGCTAAAGGTCTATACAGGTCTATTCAGTTGCAACCTTGATTTTGTGAACAAGGTTAGGTCAGCTAAGCACGGGCTGCCGTCTTGTTTCTTGCTCATGGTTTCTTGTGTGTTTTTCGCTATTTTTCGACTTCTTTTGCAGAACTGTCACTCAGATTTTGCTGAAACTTTTGGTGAATTTGATCCATGTGAAAGGGCCAAACAAAATTGTTCACTAGCTGGCACTGCAGTGGATTCCTGATTTTTGATGATTTATTCAATTGGGGTACCTATTGGAAAATTCACTTTTCCTGTTGATTACTATACAAGTCAATGGGCATTCTGATGTTAATTCACATTTTCGACTTCTTCTCCCAAACTGTCAGCCAGATTCATGTCAAATTTGGTGGCAATGTACCTGGGGTGAGTCTCTACCAAGTTTGTTGGAATGGACAATTGTTTTTTTTTTTTTTTTTTTTGGTTTTGTTTTGTTTTGTTTTTGTTTGTTTGTTTGTTTTTTTTTTTTGCTTTTTATTGCAAAATGAAAAAAAAAAAAAAAAAAACCCTTCTCAAAAACCGCCCAGCTAATTGCTATCAGATTGCATAGGGACCCATCTGGGGATCCCTAGACCTTAATTTGCTCAGGTGGTGCTGCGATGTTTCTGTATTTTCAGCTCAGCTGACTCATCATATGCACATGGGTTATTGCATAATTCTCTCACCTATTGAAACATGGAAATTCATGTGTGACTTGCTGGATGATTTGCAGGATATTTCCAAATTTATCAAAAATATAGTCATAACCCCTTGTAATATACTTTTTCAGGGTATATACTAAACTACGATAGGTGGGCGTTTTTTATGATGTGAAGCATAATTATACTTAATACTTTAATCTGAGGACAGGTTTTCATATTTCAATATTGTAAGGCCTGGGAATAACACTATAGATGTATTATTAAAAGTCTTCACAGTTTTGTTCAAAAGTTTTTCAGTTTAGTCTTTATCTTTATGCTTAGGTTAATCAGGTTTGATTATTCGACAAGACATGTTTGTAAAACAAAGAAGCCCCATACTGCCATTATGTTTGCCCTCATTACACTGCTGGAAATTAGGTCAAGGTCAGCCCTCTTGGTTGTTGATCTTGCCCTTATACAAATATATGAACATCATGTACAATATATGAAAATTCTAGCTGAAAAACTTCTGCAGCTATTGAGCAGAAACAACATTCAGTAGTGTGGCTCTGTGACCTTGGGAATTGACTCAAAGTTGTTCTCTGTGTGGCTCAAGGTCACCCATTTACAAACTTGACCTACCTCCTATAGAAGGCTATATTCCTGTGCAATATGAAACTCCTGGGTCAAAAACATCTTTAGTTATCATGCGGAAACCAACTTCACTAAATGTACTCTGTGTGGTGACCTTGAGAATTTGGTCAAGGTCATCCATCTCCCAAGTTGACCATGCCCTAATAGAGAACAGTAATCATGCAAATATTGTAAGTCCTAATTAAGTTAAAATGAAGTTTTTTAAAGTAAAATTATTATCAAGAATAATAGGTTTGTGTTGAAAAAAACTTCATGTTAAGGACACAATACAACACCATAGATCACTTAAGCTGATTTACCATCAGAGAGGAACCTCCAAAGATTCCAGAAAAAAAATTCTACACTAGAGAGCCATGGCCCAGAAGACCATCCTGGATCCCTACTACATCATCTCTAATTCCGCTGAATTAGAACAGCTGGGTCAGGCACACCCAAAGGCCAGTTGGAAGCTGCTGTCAGGAAGCACTTGAGGGCCAACAGTCCAGCCTCCACTTATCAAGTCTCTTAGCTAGAAGGATGTAAAGGTATTATGGGAGGGCCATCAAAGGGTGGCCGTGTTATCCTCTACTGACATGTGGCATTACGCATCCCAGGAGGCTGAGAATGCACTAGCCTCATGAGCCTCGAGAGAATGACGACGTGCCAGCTCTTCATCCTTCCCGGCAACCTGGTATATGCCAAGGAAATCATTTTCCTTATCCATCCCGAGATGGTGTTAGGCAACAGAGTCCCTGACACTGCCTGCCTGAGAGGGAGAAACAAAGGTTTCTGCCCCACTCGATCAGGTTTGGTCCTACGCAAATAGAACCAGAGCTCTCTAATGGGACAAAGGGCCCAAATTGGCTCTGAATCTGGACATTGTTGCCAAGAGTGACTTCGCCCAAGAACCTGGCAAAGCGGTTGAAGGGTCATGCACCACTTGTGTCTCAGACACAAATCCCACACAAAGCCTTAGAAAAACATCCTTTCCATCAGCAGACCACCTGATGAGGGATGTATCTAAGGCATGCATCTCCCAGTGCCTAGCACCTGTAGCTAGAGCTAACAGGAAGAACGTCTTTGAGGTAAGACACTTAAGATGGATGACAGCCTTATCTTATGGCATGAATGAAGGCTTAATAAGAGCCCCAAGCATCATGGAGAGATCCCAGCGAGGCAGTAGATTGTGCTCCACCAGACAATCTGTGTAGAAGCTGTTGAAAAGTACAAAGAGGAAAAGGTCCATCCGTAAACTCTGTCCCCTGGTCTTAAGGGTAGGCGCAATGACTGACTTGTATCCCTAGGTGGTGCAAACCTTCAAGTGCCCTTCCTCACACAGACTCAAAAGAAAGTCTGCAATCTGTTGGACTGACACCTCCCAAGGTGCACACTCCTCAGATCACACCAAATCACAACTTTGTTCCACCTTGAGTAGTAGATCTTCAAAGAAGACTGATGAAGCTTTCCCCAGGCAATTCAGTCAGTTACTAGCTCCCTTAGAGAAGTCGGCTGAAGTAAGGCTTGGTGGTGATAGTCGCCAGAAGTTAAGCCTGACAAACTGTGGATTGTGGTGTAATCTGTTGGATCTTGGTTGTTTGAGCAGTTGAGGGAGAAGAGGCAGTAACCAGAGAGGCTCTACACTTGACTCCAACAGATCTAAGGATCCCTACCACTTGGGCCACCTAGGGCCCACGGGAAGGACAATGACTGCTCCACCTGAATCTTCGAAATAACCTTCACCAAGAGCCAAGTCAGAGGAAAAGCATACAACCACATTCCCTGCAACGAAATTGACATGGCAGTGGTCACCCATGCCAACTCCTCGGGAAATGGGGACACAAAGGATTCGATCTTGCAATTGTCCCTGTTGGTGAAGACATTGATGTAATGTCAACTCCAAAGGGCCCAGATCACTTCCACTGGCTGGGAATTCAAGGACCATTCAGCTTAAATCATGTGCAATCAGCACGAGAGCAGGTCTGTCTTGACATTCAGGCAATCTGAAACATATTGACAGCACAGCCGGATGCCATACTGATGGCACCAGAGCAGGATCAACTTGGCCAGAGAGAACAACCTTTTCGACCTGGTACCTCCCGCTTTGTTGATGTATCCAACAGCCATACAGTTGTTGCATATCACCCGGATGTGTTTGTTCTCCACCTGTGACTGACACAGGACACGGGCATGACAAATTGCTGCAGTTCTAACCATTTGATGGCAAACCACCTCCACTGAGGAGGCCATTCACCTGAGGCTGTCACAGAGTCCAAATGTGCTCCCCAGCCTGGCAAGGAGACATCAATGAACAACTTAGTCACCTGCCGTTGAATGGCACTAGGGACTAGCAAAACCACCATCTCAGAATCAGCCTTTAGCACAGCTGGATCTCGAGACGCTGAGACAAGAGACGTATCTTTTGATCCCATAGAACTCGGAAGCTGAGCTGGATAGGCCGGGGATGAAGCCTCCCGAGAGGGACCTGAGTGTTCATGGACATCCATGTCCTGATCAGACATATCAACTGACGTGCCATTGAAGCTGATGCCCTCTTGAACGGTTTTAAGAGAGCGAAGAGTCCTTCCCCTCCAGGCAGACAAATGAAAGGGACTGTCAAAAACTGAATCCCAAAGAACACAAATTCCCTCAAGGGAGTGACAGACTGGACTTCGAGAGATTCACAATTAGGCCAAAAATCAAACACAGATCTGTTATGAACTGTGTGTCCTTGAGAAGACCTTTGTCCTGAGACCACAGGAGCCAATCCTCTGCATAAAGTGTGCAACTGGATCTCTTGCTGGTGCACAAATGTGGCCACCTCGCCCATGACACAATTACAGACCAGGGGTGCCAGCGCTATGACAAATAGCAGAGCTCCAACTGGAAAGCCTTGCCATTGACCGAAAGTGCAGGAATTTCTGAAACCATTTGGCCATGGGAATGTGAAAGTATGCATCTTTCAGGACTATTGAGGTTTCCCAATAGTTTACTTGAAGTACTATTTGTCAAAATAAGAGCTGACAAGTGACAAGTAGATGACCGGTCTTTGTCTGCCATCTCTTTTCGGCACCAAAAAGAGACGACTGTAAAAGCCTGGGGACCCAGCAACCAACACTGGATTGATGGCCTCTTTGTGTACAAGCTTTTACACAGCCTCAATGAAGACTTCCGCATCCACCTCCTTGCAAGGCAAAATAAACAAAAAGGGGATTCTTCATTGGGGGGGGGTCCTCTGGGGAACTCCAACGAATACCCATGCCACACTTATTGCATGAAGGCAGCATCCGTGACATGATCCCATTAGTCAGCAAACAAAACTAATCAACTGCTGACTGATCCTTGCCAAGAACGTAGACAGGGATTGCTGACCAGTGAGCCTGCAGAGGTGTCATACAACTGCACATGCCGCCAGGGGCAAGGTGCCAACTTCTGGCCACCCTTAGGACCAGAAGAGCTCAGCTTCAAAGGCTGGCCAACCTTCTTCACAGGTTTCTTCTTCTGCTGCTGCCAGAAGGAACCTGGCCCCTTGGCTGACTACACATTCCACGGGAAAGCCTCATAGAGAGACTTTTGTCACTTCTCTTTGGCCATATTGTCCACCCTCTCAAGGAGGGGAACAATTCCCAGGCCAAAACAGCCCCAGACCCACCAGATCTAAGGGCAGCTGAAAAGCATCTCTGCTTACAGCTGTCAGCAGAGACAGCTCCACTGTGAGGAGTGCATACGAAGCAGCAATTTGACATTGGCCTCCAATGTAAAGGCTCTGCTGAGCATGTGGCTCACAGAACGACCTCGAGACTGCTAAAGACCCAGCAGGCGAGTGCTGGTGCTGCTGGGTCATCACATGCCTCCCTGAGGAGCCCCATGGCCATGGAAAAATCAGGGAAAGAGCCAATGATGGTGATCACATGCTCATGCTGCTTAAAATTCAAAGGCATCAGTCTACATGGGCAGGAAGACCAACTCCGCTGCTTTGACATCACTTTCATGTCAACTGTCCTTGGGGCAAAGTTGTACATGGACTTGCTAGTCCGATACAGCTCCAACCTTGACTTCGGCTTGGCCAGCAATCATCCCCCGGCTAGGCCATTCCCAGCGGACACACTGCTTGATGCATTGCATAAACCTTCCCGCTTGGAGGACAGTTCAGCAAACTTTTCCCCCATGAAAGTAAAGAAAGCCACCTCCACCTTGAGAGCCATCTCAACACTCTTATCTGACGTAGGTAGTGCCACTGTGGGGTCAGGGAGAGTGAAGGCCACGTTCACTCAGAACAGCTTCTCAGCCTTCTAAGGAGACCGGTTGCCCCAGTATGCCTCCTCCTCGGCTGAAGCGGTGGACTGCAGAGACGTGACTTCAGGTGTTCGACAGTGGTGAGAAGGATCTGTGACTTGGATGCCAACTGTTCCCCCTGCCAAGGGAGAGAAGCATCACCCTTCCTCTTCTGCTTTGGAATCCTCACCAGCGAAATGCGAGCAGTTGAGGTTGAAGATATTCTTGGTGGTGTGACAATCTTCCAGATTGCACCAGAGCCAAGGAGCATATCCTTGAGGCACTCCACCTCAGTTCTCACCTGTCTAATAGGCCAAGGCTGGGGCAACGTGGTGACCTCAGGTGCTGCTGTCGCGGAGTCTCAGACACCAAAAATACTGCATATGTAACTCTTTCCTTGCATGGAGAATCTCCAGATGCAAGACAAACAAAAGGAACTAACCAGCGTGGGGAAGAAGCACGAGCCGGCTGGAATGCACAAGGTGAATAGGCCTAGGCCCCAATGGAACTGAAGGAGAGACAACTGTCACTGCCTCCTCAACCAGCAGGGCAGCTGCCAAACCTGAGAGACCCATAGTTTCAATAGGGGTAGGCACAAGCGCCAAAATGCAACACCTGTCTCCATGTCTCCAACAAATGTCGCATGGACTTTCCTCAGAGCAGACCATGCCGCTCTTGCACATGCTAGAGGGACATGCGTGATGATCGTCCCAGTGTGCCATTGTGTAGTGGTTGGCATCACACAGGACATGCAACTCCACGTCCGAATTCATCCTGAACTAACTAAACTGGTGATAGGACCCATTCCCCAGGAAACTTATCAACTATCACACAGCAAGAAAGGAAACAAGAAGACCGAAAAGATGAAGAAAGGGGAGCTTCTCGACAATATGCGTCCACCACAAATGAACGCCATTGTAAAAAATTGAACTGAGCATGCTTGCTAATACGCATTATTGCCACCAATAGCACCATACCACACCACATGGCCTAGATGGGTTCAATGCAGCAGGGATGGCACTGGATCCATGGTTTTTATGGCGGCTCTAGCAAAGCATGTGAAAAGCATGGAAACCTGCTGAAGTGACCTATGGTGTTGTCCTGTGTCCTGAATTTCTGAGTAAGGATGCAGAAACAAAATTCCCTGCAGTCACATTGTGACCTTGGAAATTGGATCAAGGTCACCCATCTTCAAACTTGATAAGGATGATCATCCTGTGCAATACACATGTCCTATCATAAAAATTTTTCTATTTATCATCCACAAACCAAAACTTGTTGTAGCACTTGTGTGACCTTGGAAATAACGTCAAGGTCAACGATCTTCAAACTTAACCTACACCCTACAAAGGAATACTCTTGAGTTATGGTGCAAAAACCACAGTCTGCCAACCTGTGTGTTGACCTTGAGAATTGGGTAAAGGTTATCTGTGTTTTAACTTTATCAAGCCCTTATACAGGACTATTATCATGTGCAATATTAATTGTTATCCTAGGTTAAATTCTGAGTTAGGATACAGAAACCAAATTCACTAAAGTGGCCTTGTGACCTTGTGACCTTGGAAATTAGGTGATGGTCACCCTTCTTTGAAACTGATCTAACTTGAATAAAAGACTTTCAATAAACATCTACAAAATAAAAGCTCTGGCTCAAAAAATTCTGCAATTATTGTGCAGAAACCAAATCCAGTAATGGGGCTCTGTGACCTTGGGAATTGATGAAGATTACCCCTTGCAGAACTTGACCTAGCTCTTATAGAAGGCTATATTTCTGTGCAATATGTCAGCCTAGCTAGGTCATAATCATTTTTTTGGTAATCATGCAGAAACCAAGTTCACTAATAGGACTCTAGGTGACGACCTGGGGAATTTGGTCAAAGTCACCCATCTTCTAAGCTGACCCTAATTGAGGACTATTACCATGTGCAATGTTGAGGTCATGACTAAAATTCTGTGTTACAATACAGAAACCAAGTGCACTAAGGTGACCTATAAATTAAGGTCAAGGTCACCCATCTTAAAACTTTACCCAGCTCTAGACAAGGACTATAATCCTGTGCAATATACAGGTCATGTCGTAAAAACTTTTCTAGTTATCATGTAGAAACCAACACTTACAATAATACCTCAAGGACCTTGGAAATTGGGTCAAGGTCAACCACCTTCACACTTTATTAAGCCTTGATATAGGAGTATATACCTGGGCACTATCAAAGTCGTATCTCAAAAACTTCTTGAGTTATGGTGCGGAAACCACAGACTCTCTACCAACCGACCAACTGGCAGACATGAACAAAGCCATATGTTCCCCCTTCTTCTGGGGTGGGGAGCATCATAAGGATATTTCAATAATTGATCAAGTCCAGTGCTTTTGAACTTGAACTTTGGCTGCTGTGATTTCATGAGTGTAACTTAGTTGCACTGGCTTATATCTTAACTAGAAGCTGATCAGTGACCGCAAAACCCGTTGGCCAGGACGGAGGGACAGACAGATGGACGGACGTGTAGGTGACAACAATGCCCCTCCAGTAGGTCAGGTTACTTCTGTTTAACCTAAAGACAAAGCTTTGGTGCAAATGCAATGAGCAGAGATATCATGGCAAGGCCATTCTTCTTCAATGCAGCACTGACCTAAATTTGTGACCCAGTGAGCTAGTTTTTACTAGGTGTCTGAGGCATACTTAGGACCAACTGTCATAAATAATTGGGGCAACTACAATGAGTAATTTGATATTTGAAAATATCATGGTATGGCCAATTTTCTTCAATGCAGCACTGTGACCTAAATATGTGACCCAGTGACCTAGTTTTCAATATGCATGTGGGGCATCCTTAGGTCCAACTGTCATAAATAATAGATGAAGCTACATTTAATATTTTTTAGATATTGTGTTAATGCCGTGGGGTTTTTTTTCTTCAATGTAGTACTGTGACCTAAAAATGAGACCTAGTGACCTACCTGTCAATAGGCACCTTAAGCACCTTAATAACCCACTGTGATAAAAAATTGGTCTCTGTAAAGTGAGTATTTTTGGAGATATGGCGTTAACAAGGCATGGACGGACAGATGGACGCGTGGGGGGGGGAAGACTCCCAACAACTGTGTTAATGAGGTTCTCTCTCTTAATAAAATACAGAGAATCTCTTTCTGTTCATGCAAGAACAGATCTTCTCCATGCTACCATATGTATCAGGCAGGCTATGAGCTATCAGTGCACCATGACTGAGACAAGTATTCTAGCTGTTCTGTTTTGCCTGAGGCTATGTCAGTCTGATGAGCTTATCAGTCCCAAGGGAACTAGCCAGCCTCTGGACTTCTAGGCAGAACAAGCCTGCATGTACCCTCTGTTAAAAATAAGACTACTTGGCCAAACCATGGACCTACAAATAGTAGGTCCTTGGCCAGACCCAGCCTATTCTTCACAGCTAATACTGAGACAGCAAAGTGCTTGTCTCAGTTCACAGGAATACGTACATGTAGTACGCTTGACAGCTTCTGTCTGTTTATGTAACAAAAGAAGAGAGAGAGTTTTGTATTGCATGTATACACCTCCCCTTGAATTATAATAATTATGTATACACTGTACATGTATATGTGCATGTATGAATAATGTACATGTACATGCACACATACTCATCCATACTGCCCAGAAGGGCTGACCCTCTCAGGAGTGGGCACTTTTCTCTGGCCCCAGGGGTGACTTTTCTCTGCTCTTAAGGGTGCTCACTGTAGAGAGGTTTAGCGGTATAAGTAAACATTGGAATTCTATCTTTCTTTCTTTGTTCCTTTCTTTCTTTTCTTTCTTCTTCATGACCAAGTTGGTCTGGAGATTTTCTCAAGTACTATTTTTTTGAAAGCCACCAAACTTACTATGGTGACTGACCTAACCTAGTGAAATTTTGCATCTCATTTGGAATAGTCATGTTTAAAAGTATGCAAATTAGGGGCAATAAAAACTTTTAAAGCTCCACATCTTCCAAACTATTGCAGATACTCAACATTTCAATGTGCAAAGATAGGTTTGTGACACCTGCCAATATAATGGACAGTATAAGTTGTAGAATTTCAAATTATGTTAATAAGGGGCTTTGAAGAATTCCGAAGTTGAATATCTCCAAAACTATTATACATAGACATACCATCCCAACTTCTATTTATATGTTTGTGGCAAAGCCCCATCCAATGAACCAGGAAACAAAGTTGTAGGATTGTAATGTATGCAAATTAGGTAAATATGCAAAATGTAAATCTTGAATAGCTTCAAAACTATTATTGATAGAGGTGCCATTCCTACTTCAATTTATGGGTTTGTGGCAAAGCCCCATCCAATGAACCATAAAACAATGTTGCAGGCTTTCAATTTATGCAAATACACAAAATTAGAATGTTGAAAAGCTTCAAAACTATTATAGACAGTATTCATTAAAGTGTGTGTGTCAGCACACACTTTTCTGTTTTTCTAGGAATTAAAGTGTGTGTGTCAGCACACACTTTTCTGTTTTTCTAGGAATTCTTTATTAAAGTGTGTGTGTCAGCACACACTTTTCTGTTTTTCTAGGAATTCTTTATTTCTTTCTTTCTTTCTTTCTTTCTTTCTTTCTTTCTTTCTTTCTTTCTTCTTTCTTTCTTTCTTTACCGGCAAATTTGTCCGACATTTCATTTGAAAAGTATTATATGTAGAAACTCCAAACTTGGCACAATTATACTTCCATGGATAAAGTCTGGCCTTTTTATAATGAGAGGTAATGCGTTTCAAAATTATGCAAATGAGGGCTAATTAAAGTTTTAAATCTTCAATATCTTATATACTATAGTAGATGTGGTTCCGAGTGTATAGGAGTTCGATCATAGCAAGGTAAAGGTCAGCTCTAATGTCAAGGTCATGTCAAGGTCAAAGGTCATGTCAAGGTCAAAGGTCAATTTTAAACCAAAATGTCATTTTTTAGGTCAAGGTTCACTTCAGGTAGAGGTCATCTCAAGGTCAAAGGTCATTTCAAGGTCAAACGCCACTTTCGGTGCAGGCTTTCTTCTGGCCATAACTTGGTCTATTTTTATCCAATTTTCATCATGTTGGGCTCAAATTGTAGCTATTGTAACCTTGCACATTTTATATATGTACATGTGACCTCTAAAATTCACAGGTCAAGGTCATTTGGACGTTTGAAAGTTTCATCCAATCATAAAGTGGCCAATCTCCATCCAATTCTAATTATGTCGGACTCAAATTGTAGGTATTGCTACACTGGACATTTTTATAAGAACATGTAACCTCAAAAAGGCAAAGGTCAAGGTCATTTGGCCCTTTGAAAGTTTCATCTTGCCATAACTTGGTCAATTTTACTCCGATTTGGTTCATGTCCGGCTCAAATTGTGGGTATTGTAACACTGTGCAATTTACATGTGACCTGTAAAGGTCAAAGGTCAAGGTCATTTGGACTTTGATATTTGCATGCAGCCATAAGCTTAATGGAATGTAAAGTACCAAAGGACAAAAGTTGTAGCATATAATATTTACAACCTTTGAAGGCACACAGGCAGATTAAAAAAAATCTTTGCCAGTTTCTTTCTTTCTTTCTTTCTTCTTTACCAGCAAATTTGTCCGACACTTTTCTCAGACACTATTATACATAGAAACTGCAAACTTGGCATGATTGTACCTACATATAAGGAGTTTGGCCGTTTAATACACAGAAATGCAGATGTTTAAAATTATGCAAATTAGGGGCATTTGAAATTTTAAATCTTGAATTACTTCAAAGCTATAATAGAAAGAGATGCCATTCCAACTTCTACTCCTGTGTTATGGAATAGTTGTACATTGCCATACTAATATGCTTTGAAGACACACACACTGATTTGCTATGCAGCAAATCATTTTTTCTAGTTTCTTTCTTTCTTTCTTTCTTCTTTCTTTCTTTCTTTCTTTCTTTCTTTACAGGCAAATTTGTCCGACATTTCATTTGAAAAGTATAACACGTAGAAACTCCAAACTTGGCACAATTATACTTCTACAGATAAAGTCTGGCCTTTTTATAATGCGATGTCATTCTTTTCAAAATTATGCAAATGAGGGCTAATTAAAGTTTTAAATCTTCAATATGTTATATAGCTGTGGAGCTGGCTCTGATATGTGTCTGCCACCCCACCAAACACACATGACCAGTGACAGTGAATGATTGGTATCAAATGGCCAGCGTATTCCAAAGTCCTGGCAAGTGTAACCACATCAAAATAAACCCTACCCTTTCCTCCTTAAGTTTATGTGTATTTTATTACCCCCAATAGATTTCACTCATAATCCACAGCCTTTATCAACACCGTAAGACCTGTGGGACATTTTTACAGGGGTGTCACATCTCAATTAAACTGCAAACAAGCCATAATCCTGGTATATATTTTACAAGATGTGACATCAAAATGACCCTTTGAAAATGCGGCATGCCTTGACTCATTCAGGACAGAAGTCTTCATTTACTGTCAGTAAAATTTGTATCAAAGGGATATACTGAGTATTCTTATCTTTTAAATGAGGGGGTTCTGATTTAAAATTTCTGACAATCATAATAGAATATAATATCTGCTCATGATTTGTGATATTCTGACCTTTTTTATTTGTTTCACACATTGTATTAGCAATGGAAATTTGAAAGAAGAAGCAAGCAGCATATCCTTTGGGTTCATCACTGAATGAGTTAATTTTGTCATATAAACATTGGCTGCATTGATTGAATGGCTATGTCTGTTTGGTAATTTAATTTCAAGTTAATGTTTTCTTTTTGGAGACTGATCAGTCAGTTCAGTGGCTCTTAAAGAAAACATTTTGGGCTACATTATTTATATACAATTACACAGTCCAGGAAATGCTCAAGATCCCTGCTCATGCATTCTATCATTAAAGTGTGTGTGTGTCAACACACACTTTTCTTTCTGTCTGTCTGTCTGTCTGTCTGTCTGTCTGTCTTTCTTTCTTTCTTTCTTTCTTACTGAATTTGAAATTTTCAATCTTGAATATCTTCAACAGTATAATAGAGATGTCATTCCAACTTCTACTAGGGGTTGTTGACCATTGGCATCAAATCACCTAATGAATTAAAAATAAAAGTTGTAGCAATTTAAATTATGTAAAAAAGCACCATTAGAAATTTTAAATCTTGAATAACTTCAAAGCTAGAATAGATAGAGATGCCATTCCAACTTCTACTCCTGTTTTATTGAATAGTTGTACATTGCCATAGCAATATGCTTTGAAGACACACACACTGATTTGCTATGCAGCAAATCATCTTTCCTAGTTCTTTCTTTCTTTCTTTCTTTCTTCTTTCTTTCTTTCTTTCTTTCTTTCTTTCTTTCTTTCTTTCTTTCTTTCTTTCTTTCTTTACAGGCAAATTTGTCCGACATTTCATTTGAAAATAATAATACATAGAAACTCCAAACTTGGCACAATTATACTTCTATAGATAAAGGCTGGCCTTTTTATAATGAGAGGTCATGCTTTTCAAAATTATGCAAATGAGGGCTAATTAATGTTTTAAATCTTCAATATGTTATATAGTATACAGTGCATTCCACCTAACCTGAGCTTTGGGGGCCGTCTCATTAGTTGTGACCACAGGGCTGGTGGGCCAAACAGCCTATCACTGATCTCTTTGCCCTGCCACTCAACCCGGCTGCTATAATTAGTGGTGTTTGTAAACAGGTCCACATGGGTGCTGCTGTAGACATTTATATGGGTTTTATTTTCACTTTTGTAGCGTCAGATAATTGGATTTTTTACAAAATAATCCCGCTGCAGGGACACCATTTTACTGTGGAGCTGGCCCTGCTATGTGTCTGCCACCCCACCAAACACACATGACCAGTGACAGTGAATGATTGGTATCAAATGGCCAGCTTATTCCAAAGTCCTGGCAAGTGTAACCACATCAAAATAAACCCTACCCTTTCTTCCTTAAGCTTATGTGTATTTTATTACCCCCAATAGATTTCACTCATAATCCACAGCCTTTATCAACATTGTAAGACCTGTGGGACATTTTTACAGGGGTGTCTCATCTCAATTAAACTGCAAACAAGCCATAATCCTGGTATATATTTTACAAGATGTGACATCAAAATGACCTGTTGAAAATGAGGCATGCCTTGACTCATTCAGGACAGAAGTCTTCATTTACTGTCAGTAAAATTTGTATCAAAGGGATATACTGAGTATTCTTATCTTTTAAATGAGGGGGTTCTGATTTAAAATTTCTGACAATCATAATAGAATATAATATCTGCTCATGATTTGTGATATTCTGACCTTTTTTATTTGTTTCACACATTGTATTAGCAATGGAAATTTGAAAGAAGAAGCAAGCAGCATATCCTTTGGGTTCATCACTGAATGAGTTAATTTTGTCATATAAACATTGGCTGCATTGATTGAATGGCTATGTCTGTTTGGTAATTTAATTATAAGTTAATGTTTTCTTTCTAGACACCAGTCAGTTCAGTGGCTCTTAAAGAAAACATTTTGGGCTACATTATTTATATACAATTACACAGTCCAGGAAATGCTCACGATCCCTGCTCATGCATTCTATCATTAAAGTGTGTGTGTGTCAACACACACTTTTCTTTCTTTCTTTCTTTTTCTTTCTTTCTTTCTTTCTTTCTTTCTTTCTTTCTTTCTTTCTTTCTTTCTTTCTTTCTTTCTGTGTGTCTGTCTGTCTGTCTCCCTCCCTCCCTCCCTCCCTTCCTTCCTTCCTTCCTTCCTTCCTTCCTTCGTTCCTGCCTTCCTTCTTTCTTTCTTTCTTTCTTTCTTTCTTTCTTTCTTTCTTTCTTTCTTTCTTTCTTTCTTTCTTTCTTTCTTTCTGAATTTGAAATTTTCAATCTTGAATATCTTCAACAGTATAATAGAGATGTCATTCCAACTTCTACTTGGGGGTTGTTGACCATTGGCACCTAATCACCTAATGAATTAAAAATAAAAGTTGTAGCAATTTAAATAATGTAAAAAAAAGCACCATTAGAAATTTTAAATCTTGAATAACTTCGAAGCTATAATAGATAGAGATGCCATTCCAACTTCTACTCTTGTGTTATGGAATAGTTGTACATTACCATACCAATATGCTTTGAAGACACACACACTGATTTGCTATGCAGCAAATCATCTTTCCTAGTTCAAACTTCTTTTTATAAGTTGGTGACATGGCCAAATCCAATGAACCAAGAACCAATGCTGTAGCATTTTACTTTATAAAAAATAGGCTAATACACAAAATCTAGATATGTTGAACAATGGTAAAGTGTCAAATTTAAAGTGTGTGTGTCGACACACACTTTTCTGTTTTTCTAGGAATTAAAGTGTGTGTGTCAGCACACACTTTTCTGTTTTTCTAGGAATTAAAGTGTGTGTGTCAGCACACACTTTTCTGTTTTACTAGGAATTCTTTATTTCTTTCTTTCTTTCTTTCTTTCTTTCTTTCTTCTTTCTTTCTTTCTTTCTTTCTTTCTTTCTTTACAGGCAAATTTGTCCGACATTTCATTTGAAAAGTATAACACGTAGAAACTCCAAACTTGGCACAATTATACTTCTATAGATAAAGTCTGGCCTTTTTATAATGAGAGGTCATGCTTTTCAAAATTATGCGAATGAGGGCTAATTAAATCTTCAATATGTTATATAGCTGTGGAGCTGGCCCTGCTATGTGTCTGCCACCCCACCAAACACACATGACCAGTGACGGTGAATGATTGGTATCAAATGGCCAGCGTATTCCAAAGTCCTGGCAAGTGTAACCACATCAAAATAAACTCTACCCTTTCCTCCTGAAGTTGATGTGTATTTCATTACCCCCAATAGATTTCACTCATAATCCACAGCCTTTATCAACATTGTAAGACCTGTGGGACATTTTTACAGGGGTGTCAGATCTCAATTAAATTGCAAACAAGCCATAATCCTGGTATATATTTTACAAGATGTGACATCAAAATGACCCTTTGAAAATGCGGCATGCCTTGACTCATTCAGGACAGAAGTCTTCATTTACTGTCAGTAAAATTTGTATCAAAGGGATATACTGAGTATTCTTATCTTTTAAATTAGGGGGTTCTGATTTAAAATTTCTGACAATCATAATAGAATATAATATCTGCTCATGATTTGTGATATTCTGACCTTTTTTATTTGTTTCACACATTGTATTAGCAATGGAAATTTGAAAGAAGAAGCAAGCAGCATATCCTTTGGGTTCATCACTGAATGAGTTAATTTTGTCATATAAACATTGGCTGCATTGATTGAATGGCTATGTCTGTTTGGTAATTTAATTATAAGTTAATGTTTTCTTTCTAGACACCAGTCAGTACAGTGGCTCTTAAAGAAAACATTTTGGGCTACATTATTTATATACAATTACACAGTCCAGGAAATGCTCAAGATCCCTGCTCATGCATTCTATCATTAAAGTGTGTGTGTTAACACACACTTTTTTTTTCTTTCTTTCTTTCTTTCTTTCTTTCTTTCTTTCTTTCTTTCTTTCTTTCTTTCTTTCTTTCTTTTCTTTCTTTCTTTCTGTCTGTCTGTCTGTCTGTCTTTCTGGCTGTATGTCTGTCTGTCTGTCTGTCTTTCTTTCTTTCTGACTGAATTTGAAATTTTCAATCTTGAATATCTTCAACAGTATAATAGAGATGTCATTCCAACTTCTACTAGGGGTTGTTGACCATTGGCACCTAATCACCTAATGAATTAAAAATGAAAGTTGTAGCAATTTAAATTGCTAAATAGCACCATTAGAAATTTTAAATCTTGAATAACTTCAAAGCTATAATAGATAGAGATGCGATTCCAACTTCTACTCCTGTTTTATGGAATAGTGTACTTTGCCATACCAATATGCTTTGAAGACACACACACTGATTTGCTTTGCAGCAAATCATCTTTCCTAGTTCTTTCTTTCTTTCTTTCTTTCTTTCTTTCTTTCTTTCTTTCTTTCTTTCTTTCTTTCTTTCTTTCTTTACCGGCAAATTTGTCCGACATTTCATTTGAAAAGTATTATATGTAGAAACTCCAAACTTGGCACAATTATACTTCTATGGATAAAGTCTGGCCTTTTTATAATGAAAGGTCAAGCTTTTCAAAATTATGCAAATGAGGGCTAATTAAAGTTTTAAATCTTCAATATCTTATATACTATAGTAGATGTGGTTCCGAGTGCATAGGAGTTCGATCATAGCAAGGTAAAGGTCATCTCAAATGTCAAGGTCAAAGGTCATGTCAAGGTCAAAGGTCAATTTTAAGCCAAAATGTCATTTTTTAGGTCAAGGTTCACTTCAGGTAGAGGTCATCTCAAGGTCAAAGGTCATTTTAAGGTCAAAGGCCACTTTCGGTGCAGGCTTTCTTCTGGCCATAACTTGGTCTATTTTTATCCAATTTTCATCATGTTGGGCTCAAATTGTAGCTATTGTAACCTTGCACATTTTTGAAATGTACATGTGACCTCTAAAGTTCAAAGGTCAAGGTCATTTGGACCTTTGAAAGTTTCATCCAATCATAATGTGGCCAATCTCCATCCAGTTTTCATCATGTTAGACTCAAATTGTAGGTATTGCTACACTGGACATTTTTATAAGAACATGTAACCTCAAAAAGGCAAAGGTCAAGGTCACTTGACCCTTTCAAAGTTTCATCTTAAAGTGTGTGTGTCAGCACACACTTTTCTGTTTTTCTAGGAATTCTTTATTTCTTTCTTTCTTTCTTTCTTTCTTTCTTCTTTCTTTCTTTCTTTCTTTCTTTCTTTCTTTCTTTCTTTCTTTACCAGCAAATTTGTCCGACATTTCATTTGAAAAGTATTATATGTAGAAACTCCAAACTTGGCACAATTATACTTCTATGGATAAAGTCTGGCCTTTTTATAATGAAAGGTCAAGCTTTTCAAAATTATGCAAATGAGGGCTAATTAAAGTTTTAAATCTTCAATATCTTATATACTATAGTAGATGTGGTTCGGAGTGTATAGGAAGTCGATCATAGCAAGGTAAAGGTCATCTCAAATGTCAAGGTCATGTCAAGGTCAAAGGTCATGTCAAGGTCAAGGGTCAATTTTAAGCCAAAATGTCATTTTTGAGGTCAAGGTTCACTTCAGGTAGAGGTCATCTCAAGGTCAAAGGTCATTTCAAGGTCAAAGGCCACTTTCGGTGCAGGCTTTCTTCTGGCCATAACTTGGTCTATTTTTATCCAATTTTCATCATGTTGGGCTCAAATTGTAGTTATTGTAACCTTGCACATTTTTTAAATGTACATGTGACCTCTAAAGTTCAAAGGTCAAGGTCATTTGGACCTTTGAAAGTTTCATCCAATCATAACGTGGCCAATCTCCATCCAGTTTTCATCATGTTAGACTCAAATTGTAGGTATTGCTACACTGGACATTTTTTATAAGAACATGTAACCTCAAAAAGGCAAAGGTCAAGGTCACTTGACCGTTTCAAAGTTTCATCTTGCCATAACTTGGTCAATTTTACTCCGATTTGGTTCATGTCCAGCTCAAATTGTGGGTATTGTAACACTGTGCAATTTACATATGACCTGTAAAGGTCAAAGGTCTAGGTCATTTGGACTTTGAAATTTGCATGCAGCCATAAGCTTAATGGAATGTGAAGTACCAAAGGACAAAAGTTGTAGCATATAATATTTACAACCTTTGAAGGCACACAGACAGATTAAAAAAAATCTTCTTTTCCAGTTTCTTTCTTTCTTTCTTTCTTTCTTCTTTACCAGCAAATTTGTCCGACACTTTTCTCGGACACTACTATACATAGAAACTCCAAACTTGGCATGCTTGTACCTCCATACAAGGAGTTTGGCCATTTTATACACAGAAATGAAGATGTTTCAAATGATGCAAATTAGGGGTATTTGAAATTTTAAATCTTAAATAACTTCAAAGCTATAACAGATAGAGATGCTATTCCAACTTACACTCCTGTGTTATGGAATAGTTGTACATTGCCATACTAATGTGCTTTGAAGACACACACACTGATTTGCTATGCAGCAAATCATCTTTCCTAGTTCTTTCTTTCTTTCTTTCTTTCTTTACTGGCAAATTTGTCCGACATTTCATTTGAAAAGTATTATATGTAGAAACTCCAAACTTGGCACAATTATACTTCTATAGATAAACTGTGGCCTTTTTATAATGAGAGGTCATGCTTTTCAAAATTATGCAAATGAGGGCTAATTAAAGTTTTAAATCTTCAATATCTCATATAATGTAGTAGATGTGGTTCCAAGTGTATAGGAGTTTGATTATAGCAAGGCAAAGGTCATCACAAATGTCAAGGTCATGTCAAGGTCAAAGGTCATGTCAAAGTCAAGTTCAATTTTCAGCCAAAATGTCATTTTTGAGGTCAAGGTTCACTTCAGGTAGAGGTCATCTCAAGGTCAAAGGTCATTTCAAGGTCATAGGCCACTTTCCATGCTAACATTCTTCAAGCCATAACTTGGTCAATTTTTATCCAATTTTGATCATGTTGGGCTCAAATGGTAGCCATGGTAACATTACACATTTTGAATTTTACATGTGACCTCTCAAGGTCAAAGGTCAAGGTCATTTGGATGTTTGAAAGTTTTATCCAGTCATCTTGGCCAATTTCCATCCAATTCTAATCAAGTTGGACTCAAATTGTAGGTATCGCAACACTGCACATTTTTATAAGAACATGTAACCTCGAAAGGGCAAAGGTCAAGGTCATTTGGCCCTTTGAAAGTTTCATCTTGCCATAATTTGGTCAATTTTCATCCGATTTGGTTCATGTTGGGTTTAGATTTTGGGTATTGTAACACTGCGCAATCTACATGTGACCAACTTCTACTAAGGGTTTGTTGACCATTGTGCTGCTAATGAATTAAAACTAAAAGTTGTAGCAATTTAAATTATGCTAAATAGCACCATTAGAAATTTTAAATCTTGAATAACTTGAAAGCTATAGTAGATAGAGATGCCATTCCAACTGCTACTCCTGTGTTATGGAATAGTTGTACATTGCCACACCAATATGCTTTGAAGACACACACACTGATTTGCTATGCAGCAAATCATCTTTTCTAGTTTGAACTGTTCTCATTTTGAAGGCACCCAGACAAATTTGCTGTGAGGCAATTCTTCTTCTCTAGTTCTTTCTTTACAGGCAAATGTGTCTGACATTTCATTTAAAA
The DNA here is from genome assembly GCA_964020975.1 of Hermodice carunculata. Classification (NCBI taxonomy): domain Eukaryota; kingdom Metazoa; phylum Annelida; class Polychaeta; order Eunicida; family Amphinomidae; genus Hermodice; species Hermodice carunculata. The sequence goes on from OZ026630.1 coordinate 28,528,736, forward strand.
AGTATTATACGTAGAAACTCCAAATTTGGCACAATTATACTTCTATAAATGAAGTCTTGCCTATTTATAATGAGAGGTCATGCTTTTAAAAATTATGCAAATGAGGGCTAATTAAGGTTATAAATCTTCAATATCTTATATACTACAGTAGATGTGGTTCCAAGTGCATAGGAATTGGATCATAGCAAGGCAAATGTCAGCCCAAATGTCAAGGTCAAAGGTCAATTTAAGGTCAAAATGTCATTTTAAAAGTCAAAGTTCACTTCATGTAGAGGTCATCTGAAGGTCAAATGTCATTTTCAAGGTCAAAGGCCACTTTCGATGGTGGCTTTAAGCTATAACTTGGCCAATTTTTATCAAATTTTGATTATGTTGGGCTCAAATTGTAGGTATTGTAACACTGCACGGTTTTTAAACTTACATGTAACCTCTTAAGGTCAAAAGTTGTAATTTGGACCTTTGAAAGTTTCATCCAGCCATTAATCGGCCCATTTCCACCCAATTCTAATCATGTTGGACTCAAATTGTAGGTATTGCAACACTGCACATTTTTGCAAGACCATGTTGCCTCTAAAGGGCAAAGGTCCAGGTCCTTTGGCCCTTTAAAAGTTTCATCTTACCATAACTTGGTCAATTTTCATCTGATTTAGTTCATGTTGGGCTTAAATTGTGGGTATTGTAACACTGTACATTTTTGCAGTTTACATGTGACCTGTAAAGGTCAAGGTCATTTGGACGTTGAAATTTTCACCCAGCCATAAGTTTAATGGAATGTGAAATACTATAGGACAAAAGTTGGAGCATTATTATTTACAACTTTTGAAGGCACAGATTTGCTTTGAAGCAAATCTCTTCTAGTTGTAATTTGACTTTCTATTGAGAAACTTCACAAAGTTCTGGGACAAAGGTACACCTCTAATTGTTAGACTAGACCATTAGGTCAATGTAATTTTCAGGTTTTATCTTCAAAGATTTGAAATAGAATTTTGAACTGGACAGTCTCATCCGGTCTTGTGTGATCACTTGTAAATAAAAGTTTGTTGATAAAAGTCCAGCTGAGCACAGGACAGTCAGAGTCGTCTCGTTTCCATTTACTACAATGACATAAAGCATAAAAGGTTCCCAATGTACTGATATTTCATATCATTGATTATGGTTCATCTTAAAGGTGCTGCAAACATAGGGGGGTTTCAAATATGCTTCAAAATTGTTTTGGCAACCGTACCAGAATTTCACGAGAAGTAAATAAGAGGTGTATTCCAACAGTATGCATCAATAAAAAACTGCACTTTGTGATGTATGGGGTTTGGGGCTGTAGACATGTGATTGCACAGCGTAGTAATTTTGTGGATCAGTTTTGTAGTTTGAAATTTTCAGAAGCTAACATGAATGGCATGGGTCATGTTGGGAAAGTGATGGATTGATTTTCACTGGAATTTTAAGCAGTGTTTTGCAAAATGAATGGAAGTTCTCACATGGCATGAGTTAAGGTACGTTTTTTACTTATTAACTTGTAAGAATCGCATTTGACAGACAGCTTGTAGTCACAGATGCAATGGTTAGTAGGAAATTAACCCCACAAATCATGGTGTCGTCTTATGCAAGGGAACTCCCTTTTCACTTTAAAGGAATCATGCACCTTGCTTCTCAAATTAAAAACAAGCAGAAATCACACATTCATTCAGCTACAAATAAAAGGGAGGAAGGGAAACTATTATGGTTATTAAGATCTTGCTATAAAGTTTTTTTCCTCCTTTTGCCAGTTCAGCATGGTATCCAAGAGGCTCAACTACACATTTCATAACTTCTGCCCAGCCAGCATGGTTAATAACAGGTCTTGCACCCTTTTCCATTGGACTTCTAACATAGACGGGGGGGGGGGGGGAATGCGTGAACAAAGAATCATATCCATTGGCACTGTCTGCAGCCTGTCCAAGGCTGTTATTTTGAGATCAGGCCAGGGAGTTTTATTTGTAAATATTTATTTGGAATATAAGCAGACCATTACAATGATGAGGGCAGAATCTTCAAAATTATATTGAGAATATTAAAAATAAGTGATTTAATCAAAGAGAAACCCCTCTACCAGGCAATATGTCTGCCATCAAAACTTCAAACTACATCTAGGTAGAATTGTTTTCAAGAGACAGCCTGGACAAACTGGTCTTGGTGGATAGTTGCCATCACTAAATCCTGCCCTTTTTTGTGGCTATGTAAGCAGAGCAGTGGTAATTTAATGTGAACATAGTTCGACCTAAAGGTGCATCAGTTATGTTTTAAGACTTTGGTGGGTGCCAAATGGGCTAAATTAATGAACATTCAGCAGTCCATGTCTTGCTAACCAATCCAAGGGCAGCTTCAGGTAATTCTTCAATTATAGAGAACCTGAAGCAGATAATGCAAAAGCCCCACGTGTATTTTAGCTAGTTGTCTTGAATAGAGTGGTCTTTTCAAAGAGGAGTCCCAGCAGGTATGTCCGTGAACATAACTGGTGTATAAAGAGCTTGGAACCAAACATCCATACACTTGTTTGTGCATCTAAGACTACATACTGTGGCAAAACCACGCATTGTTGTCACATTACTTTCAAGTGTAAGGTATTTAGTACTGAATTACACTTTCTACACAAAGCCCTGTAAGTCAAAAAAAAAAAAATCATATAAAATATGGAAACTGTACACAATCTCTTTATTTCTTCAATACCCACATATTCAACAATTTTAAAGCAACCACCATTCTGTGCACAACAAGTGTTTATGATCAGTTACAACACTATGAGCACAGAAATCTTCTTAACTCCCTATGGATTACTCATGCAACTTATCTCCATACCATGCAACTAAAACTAGCTGTTGCATTGTAGCTATCTTATCGTGCGGATATCATAACACAATATTTCACACCAATTATATAAATTCAAGGTCTGAAAAAATCCACAACATGATGTCACTGTCAGATTCCCAGACATAAATTCACTTTGTCAGTGGTTTTGTACTGTCTTCACACAGCTGGTATGGAACTATAGTGTATAAAGACCTTCCTGTAAAAATGATGCGATTCAGCCTTTATCATTTTGACAATTCAAGGTAGACAAAATCAAATTGTAAAGGGAAACAATTCATCCTGTTTATATGCATTTTGAACTTTTTATTTTTGTTCTGCACCCATGTTCACATATCTATGTGGTTACCAAACAGTTTTTCTTAGATTTCCATGTATTTCATTGATAACAAAGATGCAATGATTCTACAAAGAATATCCCTAGACAATTTGTTGCTGCATGCCTTCTCCAAAATAAGAAACATGAGTAGCTTTGATGAAATGTTTCCTGTTACTTAAATACCATATGAATTCTACTCCTTTTTGAAAAAGACAAACATGTACTTGTAATCAAGAGCTATTTCAGCAACAATAAACTGAACCGTAAGATCCACATGAATCTACATTTTGTTTTCAAATGAACGTGTTGTCTGTATATCCAAGTAAAACATGTACTCCATCAGTTGATTGCACAGATTAAACCTCACAAAAAAGGCAAGCTCTCCATACTGCAGCTATCAGCAGGGGTAGTGGCTCTCAGCTCCAGTGTACACAGGATATGTTGTCCAGTTACCACACAAATGCAGAAGTGATGAAAGTTATATGATTTTCATGAGATCCTCATCAGAATTCTGTTGTATTATTATTGCAAACAATGACATGTTAACATCATTTGTGCAACTAAAACCAAGGCTTTTAAAATATAAGCAATTTCTGTGTCCTCTCATAAAATATAAATAATGTTTTCACTAAAGGGTACAGATCCACATTTAAAACATACTACTGTTCTCCCTTAATATAACATCTTGATGAAATATAAAATCTGTACCGCCTTACTGCTAAAGTTTCAAATCAACTGTACAGCAAATCATTCCATATTCCTACTAAAATTATACCAGAGTACCCAAAATAACTTCCTGGCAAAGACAGTTTTCTGAAAACAGAATATGAATGCTTCAGGTAGAGATGATGTACCATTTGGTCATGTCTGTGGGACAGAATTTGGTGAAACAGTACTAAACTATGCAAGAGGTACTTGGGAAAACAAGACCAAGTATTGCATAGCAATATATAGTCCCCCACTGTAGAAAACTTCTGACATACTCCTATCCCAAGAGGTACCCACACACCAAGTTTGATATCTGTTAATATTTTGGTAAAGAAAATATGTCCAAAAAAAAACATTTTATATGATGGGGACAAAGATTAAGGTCACAGCGATCTAATTTTGGTATGTCAAAGTTCAAGGTCACAGTGACATAAATTTGGTACGTAACATACCCCTATCCCAAGAATTATTCACATACCAAGTTTAATATCTCTTAGTACTGTGGTATAGGGAATGGGGCCCATACAAGTAGTTTTATAACAGGAGCAAAGGTCAAGGTCACAGTGACCTTTTTTTCATATGCACAACACCCCCAGCCAATACAGTGTCCTTACATAATGTTTAGCAAGTGTAGGTGCTACGTACAGTATAGGAAATAAGATTTGGCCAAACTTTGCCAGAAAGGCAGACAGAAGGACAAGCTGCCAAGGGTGAAAGGTTGAGGTGACCTAATTTGGTATGCAACACACCTGTGGTGTATGGTCACTGCTACCTGAACATTGACTGTATGGTGCTACCACCTGGTAATGACAGGTGTAACTAAGTATTATAATGTATGCATGTGAAATCAAAGCTTGAGACCTGGTGCTGTGGAACAAAGTTTGCTATCTTTTGCTTTTAATATATATATATATATATACATATTAAAAGCAAAAGATAGCAAACTTAGTGTTTGGATACTTTATGGGATAGCATAAAGTATCCAAATACTAAGTTTGCTATCTGTTGCTTTTAATATATTATGTGTATATATATATATATATAATGTATATTAAAAGCAAAAGATAACAAACTTAGCGTTTGGATACTTTATGGGATAGCAGTGTTGTTGAAATACTTGTGTGGGCTACATTTCATATATATACATATATGAATTGTAGCCCACACAAGTATTTTCCCAAAAAGTGCCAAAGGTCAAAGTGGCCTAGTAGTTTTGGTATGTGACACACCCCTATCCCAAGATATATCCGGATATACACCAAGTTTGGTATCTGTTATTATTACAGTGTAAGAAATGTGGGCATGAGAAGCACTTCGGGACATAAGGATGGAAAGACTGGTAGACAGGGTGAAAACCTAGAGTCACCCTTGGTAACAGTGGGGACTAATAACAGACTAACAAGATGGCCATTCCATTTTCAGCATGTTATGGTAGCTCTTAACTTTTGTTCCTTTCTAATAACCTTTTGTCCCAAATATGCTCTAAGATCATGACATAATTCAGACCTATACTCTGCCACTTTTTACTTCTTTCTGCGGTTATACAATACCTACATGCACATACATGCCATGACAAAACAAATGCATACATGCATGAAATTTATCTGTGACTCAAAAAGGCAAGCATCAATTGAATACCTATTTGTGGTCTGCCTTGGTATGTGGACAGCTGCTGCAAAGTCCTTGCAGACTGATGTACTTTGAGCTGCATAACAATCTGCCACTGTGGTCATTATGGAAAGCCTGCACCTTGACACTTTTACCTTTATCTCACATCCACACTGGTCAACCTGCAAGTTACCTTCATCTCACTTTCACACTAGTCACATTTTTGTTCTAAATTTTGGGTGACAGATGTGCTTTCTGATTTATTTTTGCAACAATCAGAGTCATGTGACTTCTTAATTAATTGACAATTCTGCTGAACATTGGTTGTATGATGGGTATCTGTGCAGACTCCTTGATGGGGCTCTGAATGTCCAGTGGATTTCTGGCTGGTGGTGGCCTCTGGTGGCTGTTCTGCACACTCATCTAGGTGACTTTCTGCTGATTTCCTTGCTTCACTTCCATGTTCATTTTTGCCATTACTATTGTCTGTCTGAATCACTTCCTGTGAATAAGAAACTTCAGTAAGATTATTCAGTTCAAATAGAATGAGGCTACTTTGTTCTGTCCAAGATGGAGTAAAACATGCAACTCATATATGACTGACCTTGATGCCATGCACCTGCAGAGTCTGTGAGAAGCAGAACACTAACACAAAGCCAATGGGCGTATATGAACTGCTGTTATATAATATATTGACCACCACCGAAAAATTCATTTCCTGAAATGCATTCCCTCCATGGCCCTGACAAATTAGTCACAGTCGTCCATATGATGCAACACAAACATCCACACAAACACACAGTTGTGTTATATTTGCTATCGCTCCCCTTGTTCTTATCAACATATTAAATTTAGTGTCATTTTCTTAAGTTCTTAATGACCTTGAAAAATCGGTGAAGGTCACAGCACATGAAAAAAATTGACCATTGGTCTAATGCACATTTGGTGTAAACTTTGCAGTTCCATCTCAATTAATTAGCATAATAATGCATTTAATGTGTTTTGATACCTATGATGTTTGTTCCAATAATTACCACCAGTAGTGCCACCATGACTCATTTTGTCATTAACCTTTGCCTGTATAATAACGTTTCTGTAATGGTATATGGATGTATGCAAACAAGTTGAGATGTAATGGCCATCACCAAAAAAAATTCATTTCATGAAATGCATGCCATTTGTGACCTTGAGAATGTTCCTCCAGGTCATTCAAATCATGCAAGATGGAAGTTCCATTTACAATGTATGACAAACATTTGTTGCATATTTGGTAATGTTAGCCTTATTCCTTCTCAACATGTTAAATTTAGTAAATGTTCTTTTCAACAGTGTACAATGACCTTGAAAAATTGATCAAGGTAATTCATAATTTTGTTAAATTTGACTATTGACCAAATGCATAATTGGTGAAAATTTGGTGGTTCCATCTCAATTTATTACTACAAAAATGAATAAAATGTGTTTTTGATACCTATTTAAGTAGTTCTAATTTCTATTACCACTGAGCACTACCATGACTACACATCAAATAGGAATCTTGCCTGTAAAATGTACCTGTGATGGTACACATATGTATGTCACCCAGTTCCCATGTAATGACCACCACACAAAATTCTTTTATTGAAATGCATTCCTTCTTTGACCATGAGAAAGTACATCAAGGTCATCCAAGTTATGCAGTTTGAACCTTCTATATATTTGTGGTTGGTTGATATCATTAGCAATATTCTTTCTCAAATTGCCAAATTTAGCATCCTTTAATAAATTCTTAATGACATCGAAAATGGCTCAAGGTCATCCAAAATTTCACAAAATTTGATCATTGGTCTAACGCATATTTGGTGCAAATTTTGTAGTTCTATCTCCACTTATTATCACAATAATGAATTTAATGTGTTTTTGAACCTATGACCTTAGTTCCAATAATTACCACAGGTCACGCCACCATGACTCCATACCTCATGGACTTTGGTCTGTATACAGTAATATTCCTGTACTGGGATGTGGATGTGTGTCCACAAATTTAGATGTAATGATCATGACCATTGCAAGAATATAATTTCCTAAAATGTATTCCTTCTGTGACCTCGAAAAAGTAGATAAAGGTCACCCATATTATGTAATATTCAACTTCCACATATGATACACATTTGGTGAAATTAACCTTATAATTTTTCAAGATAATGAATTTTATAACTTTTACCAAATAATGTGTCATATTTCCCATTCACCTACAGGTGGCACCACTAGTACTCTTCATATTATACATAATTGCCTTCAGAATATTTCCACCAACTTTCATAAGGTTCCATAGAAAATTAAACACACCAGAGCATTTTCATTTTTTCCCCCACTTTTTGGTCCCTGTACACCATAATCCACCTGGTGATGCCACCAATAACAAAAGTCACCAAGATTTTTATCCGCACAATATGTCAAAAAAATTTCAAGGGGCTTACTTAAAAAATGTAGATGCTATCTCATTGGCAAGCACATGTATACGGATGTATGGACGCAACTATGGACGTACAAACATGAGTGATCATATAAGCTCTGCAACCTATGGTAATATGGCAAATGGAAAAAACACATAAAAGTTCTTTTTATAAAACTAGAACAATCACAGTGTCACCTGTTGAACAAGTAAAGGTTCAGGAGTCCCCAGAAGTGTCCCTATGCAATTTCAAAGATATTGACTAAGCAGTTTTGGAGATGAAGATTTCTGAAAATTTTACAAAAAAGGAACATGAAAATTCAGCAAAATGTAAAAATCATTGGAGTGTGACCAGACAAAAACTCGGTAAGGACTCACCCAAGGTACATCTCCACCAAGTTTGAAGAGAATATGGCAGACACTTTTGGAGAAGAAGTCCGAAATGTGAATTACCATTGCAATCCCCATTGACTTACAATGTTATTAATAGGAATGCATTCATTAACCTTTAAGTACCCAAAGTGAAAAATTTGTTTAAAAAAATCAGAGATCCTGAGTATCACCAGGTAGTGTAAAACTTACATTGACCCTGCCACAACCTACTTTTCCACCAAGTTTCAGAACAATCTGAGAGATACTTTTTGTAGAAGAAATCGAAAAATAGCTTTAACCCACAAAGATTGGTTCAAAACAAAAATGTCAAAAATCGCAGTACCACCTGTTGCACAAATTATGGTCACAGGATCCCCAGAAGTGTCCCTATGCATTTTCAAAACAATTGGCCAGGCATTTTTGGAGATGAACATTTAAGGTGAACAAAAGTTCACAAAAAAATCCCAAGAATCATTAGTGATACCATTTGAACGAAATTGATATAGATGAACCCAAGGTACATTGCTGCCAAGTTTGAAGTGAACCCAGCTGATGGTTTGGAGAAGTCGAAAATGTGAACTGCGCATTGGACAGACAATGGAGGACTGATCAGTCTATATGCTCTGCTGACTGATAAGTCAGCTGAGCTAAAACAATTTAAAAAACACTAACATGTCTAATAAGTCAAAATATTAGTGTGCTTGTGAAAATATATAGAATAGAATATGTGCAAAAATACATTGCATGTCAACTTTAAACCACATTCAGAGACTCACTTGTCATGTACAAGCAGCAAACTACACAAAATGATAAGACAATTGGGTTGCATATCCGACACATGGTACTGGCAAGATGAGTATCCCAATACTGATGGACATATATCAACATACTTTTACACCAAAACGGCAGCAGATAAACATTACTTATGTGAATAAATTTTGATTATTATACATACAACTGCAGTACAGCAGCAAAAGCATCCAGCAGTTAGTGTTACATTGACAGCTCTGTGGAACAATAAATTGAATTGGTAGATGTACAGTGCATGTGTGCTGGTCTAGTTTTTCACACTCCTACATATATTAGGCCTACTTTCAAAAGAACTGACAAAGTATACTGGGCTTTATTGAACTTTAGGGGACCCGAGCCTCTATAGGTAAATTTGATTATCGCGTCCGCCATTTGAAAATGCACCAAACGACTTTGGACGTCGATATTACCCACAATGCAACACTGGAACATAAATTAAGCCAATCACGGTACGTCTACTAAATTAGCCATGTGTGCGTGCTTACATTCGCGTGCCAGGTGCACATGATGCCCTGGGATATTCCCACGAGGATCTCAGCGTTCATTGTTTCTTGAAAATTCTTTCCTAGAAATAGTTCAGCAATATTTTTATTATTCATGATCACATTTAAATTAATATGATACAGTCCCCAATAGCACTTGCAGCAGCCATTTTCAATGATATTGGATCATCGGCAGAAATTCTGATGGTTAATTTACATGTCAGGACCGGTCGGAAGTCATCTCAGATAAGTGATTCGTGTTGCTAATGATTATTTAAGACACATCCAGAACTTTCGTGAACTTTGAAACATTATTAGTCCTATAGGGGCTCGGGTCCCCTAAAGTTCAATAAGGCCGTATACTGGATACTACGGGACACGCACCTGCAGAATACCTGCAAAGTACTCGGCCTCGCTGGCCAGCTCAGCCAGCTTGCTGTTCTCCTCCTTCAGCTCCGCCACCTCACGCTGCAGTTCCTCATTGGCCTGGTGCAGCTGAAAGACCACAGATGGTCATAACTTACGACATCTCATAAATATCTGCATCTATAATACATGGAAATCTTTCCCAGGAAAGGGCAAGGTAAAAACCTTATACACTTTGCCAACAGTTGTCCAACAATGTAGCTGGGTGTGTACACACTCCACATATATATGAATACAATTATGTGAGAAAGGTGACTTTGGATCACTGAATGGTTCCTCTAAAACATAGCTGGACATTATGGTGCTTTATTTTTACAAATTGAGGTCATATAACTACCTGTTTTTCTAACAATCAAAATAACAGTTGTTCTTTCATTGCTCAAACATCTTTCAGTGCATGAGCACCATTATCTGCAGGTAATATTGTGATGATGAAGTCGCAAGGCACTTTGAATTGTATCATGTTTGTCAAATTTTGCACTCATTCAATTGAATGGAAACACAGGGACACTGTGTTAGTCCATCTGACTAGTAACACTCATGTAGCCACAACAACAGCCTACCAAACAAAACAAAATGCTGACGCTCAGACAGTGAAAAGCTGAAGTGATAAACCTTTCTTTAATGAAAGAAACCCTTCAGAGATATAATTACTGAATTATTGTAATAAATTTGAACTTTATTTCCCTAAACTGTGAAAATGGAGAAAATCAGCAATTTTCTGAAATGGAAAAGCACAATTTCTGAAGTGGAATATCAGTGCCCCTAAATTTATGACATGCCCCACACAATTAAATGCCATCACCTGTCTGATACAGTGTGCCCTGATACAAACAGGCTGATACAAGAGATGCAGTCTGTTTATCAGGCTGCTCCTATGGCAAACCAAAGCTGCAAATATTCACAAATAGAGATATCTGTATTTCTAAATGCAGATGTCTGCATTTAACTACAGATATCTGTATTTAAATACATATATCTCTATTTGTGTTGCCATGTGGTGAAAGTGCAGTTAATGATGGACGCCTCTCTCTCTCTCTCTCTCTCTCTCTCTCTCTCTCTCTCTCTCTCTCTCTCTCTCTCTCTCTCTCTCTCTCTCTCTCTCTCTCTCTCTCCTCTCTCTCTCTCTCTCTCTCTCTCTCTCTCTCTCTCTCTCTCTCTCTCTCTCTCTCTCTCTCTCTCTCTCTCTCTCTCTCTCTCTCTCTCTCTCTCTCTCTCTCTCTCTCCGGAACGAGTGGGACTCGAACCTGCAACCTTTGGCACCAGTCGCCTAGCTGAAATGGGAAACGCACATATCCACTATATATATCAACTTTGTGGCCTTTCACCAAATTTACGTTAAGAAGTGTTTGAAGCAGGCTTGCACAAATAAGGGGCCGGAGACTAAGTTTAGTACATCTGGTAAATGAATTATTACTCTTTTTGGTGAAACTATGCATGGTTACATATAGATCTATTATTTACAAAGAGATTATAGTTTTGCCGAATATCATGCCTATGTTCTTGATTTAAAACAAAGGAGATTTTCTGAAGGTTTACAGGTAGTTGGTCATGTACATATTTATAATAAAATTTATGTTTAGAGATAATAAAAATGTACAACTTTTGTCAAATCATATTAACATTGTTACTGTTGATATTCACAATAATGTGTACTTGTACTGTGTATAAAGTCGAATCAAATCAAATAATGCAAATTAATTCAGTCATTTTGTTGCCTTCCTGTCCTGAGCAGGCTTTCTCTACATGTAGTTCATGCTGGCAACATGTCCATGCTGGGAACAAGATAATGATGATTCAAAATGTCCTCCTACAACTACACCACAAATTGGTCACCATGAAACTTACTCCATACAGTTGTTACATTTTTTTTTTATAGAACACATACGTAACATGGTCCCAGACTGTCCAGGGTACCCACTGTCACATAGTTTGATTTCAGTTCAACAGTGACCATATATATGTATGATCAATGTCCTGAGTGCCCTAGCTGGAGCTAGTAATACCCTAGACCTGGTCTTGGGCCTCTGGACTATGTGCAACTTGGACGTTCCATTCAATCTCAGGTGCCCAGAGGCCCGATACTAGGTCAAATAATACACCATGCCGAGAATCATGCATGTGAGGTGATATGATCTGATGTGGCTCCAAATCAAATGTTGTGGTTTGCATAGCCCAGTTTGGGTTTCGTGCTCTTTGGTCTCGAGTGTTGAAAGCAATGCATTGATCTGTAGCAGTTCCACACAAGTGAGAACCCACTGCTCTCTGGTTTGTGTAGTTGAAATGGAGATATCTGTATCAGAAACACAGGTATCTGAATTAGAAATAGAGTTCTCCCATAGTTACCCATGTGGAAACACAATCGTTCCTAACATAAGTGTGGAACGATTTTTCGACCGAAATGAAATAAAAGAGAGAATCCTATTGGTTGTTGTTTTCTTTGGAAGCCAATCAGATTACGTAAGATAGAAAAGAGTAACTCAAAGTTCTTTCTTGAGTGACGCACCTTAGCAATACCATGTTGACAGTGAACAAAATTGAGTCAACCAAGTAAGTTTTTGACAAAAACATAGGATTTAACACTCTATGGGCGAAACAAAATTCCAGATGGCCGTGTCATGGGGAATGGATTTAGACAAAAACATAGGATGTAACGCTCTATGGGAGAAACAAAATTCCACATGGCCGTGTCATGGGGAATTCTATATATCTGTATTTTGTCATTTTATTCAGATATCTGTATTTCTAATTCGGATATGTATTTATAATTCAGATATCCGAATTTGGAATACAGATATCTGTATTTCTAATACAGGTATCTGTATTTCCAGTCTCATTCAGATATAACTGAATTAGAAATACAAATATCTGTATTCCAAATTTGGATATCTGAATTAAATATGCAATTATCTGAATTAGAAAAACAGATATCTCAATTTGTGAATAGTACACATATTTGCACGTTTGGCTTGCTCTATGATCCACTGTATGTTTCTGATATTATATACATATATACCATAACATGTCCGATACAATGTATCTGACCCAATGTACCTCTGTCTCTCATGGTCCTTGTCTTGAATACATGTTTGACACAGTATGCCAGACTATAATACAGTATATCTATTTCTGTCAGCCTGTGCCTTTGATGGTGTCTGTCAGTGCATAATTATTTGATATAACACATGTATGCCACATCATATCTGACTTCATGTGTCTGTGCCTTTGACTGTTTGTGAATACATATTAGACATAAATGTAATATACCTTAACATATTGGATACAATGTATTGGACACAATGGGTCTGTGCCTTTGACAGTGTCTATGAGTACATGCACATGTTTGACATAACATACCACAATATTGGATACAATGTGTCTGATCCAATGGGTCTGTGCCTTGGACACAATGTCTGTGAGTACATGTACATGTTTGACATAATATACAATATTGGATACAATGTATCTGACCCAATGGGTCTGTGCCTTTGGCACAGAGTCTTTGAGTACATGTACACATTTGACATAATAATTTTGATGAGTCTCTTTTCTATCATATTCATTCTATTTCATGGTGTTGTATCACTACTTGCAGTTATGCATCTTTCATTTACTGACTTGTGTTTTGCTGTACTGGCCCAACAGGATGCTAGGTACCTGGTACTTGGTCCCTTCAGACATGTTGTACAAAAACTTATTATTATTAATATAATGTCAGGTTTGATAAAATGTATCTGATTCAAAGTGTGCCTTCCACTGACACAGTGTTTGTCTACATATTTGGGCACAATACATGCACAAACAAGAGGCCCATGCACCTAATGCTCTGCTGGCATCGTGCCCATATTGCACCTGTTCATTTCAAAGCTGTGAGTCCTCAAGTGGCTTCTGAACATATAAAGCTTAATGTAAAAATTGTCCAACAGATGGCACTTTGCTCCATATGTAATCATAGCTTATTTTTGCAACTCCTGTGATGAAAATTGTTGTATGTGCAAAGACAACGATATGAGAGTCCTTAACTTTATGCCCTCAGTGACCTTGAGACAGAAGATCAAGGTCATTCAGATTATGCAATACAAGAGTCCCATAGGCCTGCCTGGTGCTGTGCTGCCATTGCCATTGAGTCCAGGCTACGCCCTACATCCAGCTTTCCATATATAGTCCGTTTGTTCAAATCGGCTCATAGCTTTTCAAGTTATCGAGGAAAAACAATAAACTTGGACAAGCGCTAAACTCCATAATTACTAGGTCACAGTGACTTAAAAAGCAGGTCATTAAGTACAGTTTTATGTATAGTTTAATCAAGTGTAATTTTGATCTGGAGGCTCAATTCTCTTTGCCACTGAAGTCCAAGCTACACCCAGCCATTACAAAATCACCTTTTCAACTTTACAGGCATTATGACCTCACAAAAATATGTTAAGGTCACTGATATTACTTAACATTCTACCTTTGGCCATGGTCTATATATCATATAAATTTGGCTAGTCTTATCCAATTACTTTTCCAAATATCGAATTTTATAGCTTAAAATAAATTTTGGCTCACAATTTCTGTCAAATTATACGTGGCACCACTAGTATCATTAGTAACTTAGAATTTGACCTCCCCCACAATCCCACCGAAATTGGTGAAGATCTGCCAAAAATTAAAGATGCTAGAGTGTTCACTAGATTTTCACATTTTGACCCCTGAATTAGATAATAATGTATGGTGGCGCCACCAATATCGAACCCGGCCTAGATTTTCATACACATACACATAAGTCCTGAAAGTTATATTGGGCTAACTTGAAAACTGTGGGCAGTATCGCGCTAACGAGCAAAAGTTTACGAATGGACTGACAGACAGACATGAGCGGTCCCATAAGCTCTGCAACCTTTGGTCAGCAGCTAAAAAGTGTAAAATTAACTAAAAATATCTCTATGGGGTAAAGTAATCAACCACTCACTTCTTCATTTTCAATAAGCGAATCTTCCAAGGCTTGTCTGCGTTGTTCTGCCAACTCTTTCCAATATGATTCAGGTATGGGCTCTAAAAAAAGCAACACAGCAATCAACGGGACTTCTACAGGTAAAGATCATTTTTGAACATGTGGACTGGCATCAGTATAGGAAGACTGCAAAGCAGTCTATAATTTTTGTTGGCTATAAAGTGTATATTAGCTGGTGTAAGAATCCAGGGTTGGTATTCAGGAAAATTTTAGTTTGAACTGAAGTTCAAAAATTAAAAGTATACAAGAAAGCTCCAGTTTCTCAACTAAAATTCAAACTTTTTCCATGAATATCATCAATATCTTTGGTCATATAGGCATGGCCAAAAGTGCAATTCTTGTAAGTTCATGCTCATTTAAAAAAAAAAATAAATACATTTTTCATATTTGAACTGTACTTATGATATATGTATAGGGGCCTTCAGCCAACACAATGTGTCAAAATAACTGCTCTGCTAACAATCAATAAATAACTGGTGAGTAGCATCATGTATCGATTAGCCCACCACCTATCCATCCACTGCTGCATACCCTTGAAACAAAATATTGCCAGGTCCTTATAGCAGAAAGTAGATATTTATGTTACATCCATGTTTTGTTCAAACATGGTTAATGTACTGCAAATATACAATGTAATAGATGTACCTAAAACATTCACACAGAACGTGAAATTGAGGAGCAACCACATTACTGATACACATTACTGACACTCGTTTGCACTGTTATTAATTCTATACAAGCTGAGAAAAACACACGCCTCCCTTGACAGATGAACTCTTCCCACATTGGTGACTTAAGGTCTCAAGCAGGATTTCAATGTCACATACATGCATATGCTGTAAATTCATTTAATTTCGCTGTGTTCTTATTTTCACTTATTTTGCTGATGCTTCAAACCCATGAAAATAAGAACCCAGTGAAATCTATTTTTAACATGGCATTGACATGAATTATAACAAAAATAGTGAATTTATAGTTTCAGTGAAAGGTCCGAAATGCAAAAATGTGAAAATTGATGCCTGTGAAAATAAATGTATTCACAGTTTTTCATTTCCTGATGAAAACAAGTTCCAATCACCTATTTGTATTGAAATGCTCAACACTGTAGACACTAAGTCAACAGCTTTACTTGGTGTGCACCCACAGGGCACCAAGGAAAGCTGTTCACTGAAGGCATTTTATATTCAGTGACAAAAAGTAGACTACAGTTGGAGCATCAGACACATGTTGGTACTTTTTAGACAGGATCATTAGATACATCAGTGTTAGGTTCCTAAGGGTTAAGTCAGCAGCAAGTCATGCTCCAGTTTCTGTAAGGCAAGTGTCATGCAAAAAGCCAATACAACCATGACCATTCTTCAATGATGGACACTCATCCCACCTTGCACCATGAGTTCATATGCCTCCTGTTCATCAGTGTTGTGGCAGACCTTCTCCTTGCCTCCCTGCTTCTGTGGCTGTGCTGTGGGGGCGGGGTCCACATACACAGTCACCTTGTCCACAATGTCTGGCCGGATATGACCTGCCTTGTTCTCCTTCCCTTCCTAGAGGAACATACAACTTGCATGTCACACTCAATACTTCATGCTTCGATATGCAGTCTGGTATTCTAACTCTAGTGAGGACCTCATTTTGTTGTTTTCATTTTTAAAATAATACTTATTACAGGCAATTGTAGGTTGCATCCTCGCCAAATCTGATTGAAAAAGAGGATATGCACTGATTTATGATAAGGTATTTACATGGTTTTATGAACATACCAGATCAAGATTGTTAAGGGCGTAGTACACTTTTACAGCACTTTATACAGAAAATACAACTTTCTCCAAACATGTCCTTTATACTTGATTTCTTTCTTGTGCTCATATAAACTACATATTTTCTAAAAGTATACCTTTGGATGAAGCTATTAAAAATGATGAAATCTCTGTAACTGTTAAAAAAAAAAAAGAATTTTAATTGCTAAATCAATAAATTTTAATTTTACCTGTTTTTGCAGAAAAACAAAAATTGGAAACATTATTTTCTTATGGGAAATGAGACAGTACACTTCTAGCAGCAAAACCATATTTTAAATTTTGGATAAGGGTTTTGGTTCAAATTTACATGATGTTTAAATTAAAGTTTAAATTTTAAAAAAAGAAAAGCAATAAAATTAGAACTACAGCCTTTTTCAAAAATTTAAAATAGGGCTTTTTTTTCAAAATTTCTCAGTTTAATGAAGTTTTGCCTTGAAAACTTTATTCAAAAGGAAGGAATAAGAATAAAAATTGAGATGTGTGTATTTTTTTTATCATTTTAGGCTCAAAAATAAAGATTAGGAGGCAAAAAATTACTCTGGACATATTAGTCTTTGTTTTGCACTTCTTATGTAAAACTTTAATAACTGAACACCCTATATAACATCCAGTGTAATCAATATTAAATGTCTATACACCTGCTTCTTTGCATTATATGCTTTCAGACCTTGTTAAGGTGCAAGCTGCTCATAGACTAAACAGAAACTGTCAGACAAAACATATACATTTCATTCGCAGAAAGTTTAAAAAGTATATGCCCCATCCACAACGGTTGCAGATATACAAAATATTACATTTTTTTTTCTGATTTGGCCACATGTGGAGTTCATGAAATGAAATATAAAATAACTGTAGCCAAACTGATGACTCGCGTCCAGTTGTGAAAGACAGTAAGTATAGATTTTAGCACAGTTTGTTGTTGATACAAAGAATGTAAACAAGCACTGGGTGCCATATACATGTATGCAGAACAAGTGAGTGAAGCAAACAAGTTCTGCTGTATGGTATCTAGATTGAGTTGATATTCTTCATATCAACAACAAACCATCCTATGATCTGTTTACCTCGCATTTGTTAAGGCCTACTTCAAAAAGCGGTGATGCACCAGATGCCAAATGTTCCAGTATAGATTCAGCAGTCTCGCTGACAGCAGACAATGCTATTGTTACCCGGGAAGTAGCTCAGCCCATAATAGTATATCATATGTTGTAACTTCCTGTTATAGGTATTCCTCTGGTTGTATGTACTCTGCCGAACAGTAGGCCTATTATAGCAATTTCTAATGACTTTATTAAAGGGTCCATAGTGGTCTGGCCTATATGATACATCGCACTATATGCTATGCTTTATAGCACTAAAATCAACCCATATGTGAGATAAAATGAGATATGCCTACGATACACAGCCCAATTAAGAAAGAACAATACATGCACTGAAGTGGTCAATTACAAGCGTATGAACTGACCTGCATGATGTGTGGCCGTGTGAGACCACTCTCATTGCCACATGGCTGCAATGTCTGAAGACTCTTTCTGTTTCCTGCCTGACCTGCATCGCTCAACACCTGCCCAACAATAATGTAGGAAACAATGCATTCTTTATTGAGTACACAACAAACATTTGCACTTGATTTCTAAAAATGTCGGATGGGGTGTTTTGTTTTGTTTTGTTTTGTTTTTTTTTTGGGGGGGGATATCATTCAACTGCAAATTTTTTTAACATGTGGATTAAGTATAACGCAAGGAAACTCATCACAGTTTAGTATGATTACTTGTTGAAGCAGACACGTGTTGGGATTCTACATGTTATAATGCAGTAGGCAACATCTGAAAACTTCTGTTATTCTGTGACCAAATATTTAATGTGTGGTTCAACTCTAGTATTGGGCAAATTCTTTTTTTCATATTGACCAGCCTTTTATCAGTTACAAGCACACACTGCCCACTAACAAAACATTCAAATCGCTGTGAAACTGACTCATGCAATCCTTCCACTTTAACAGCAAATTAAAATGGAATTATAGATTCAAAGATGTATGCCCCTCGTTGTTGTGCTAGTAATCAGACTTTTTTTTCGTGTTGCTAAGTGATGCAAAATGCAATACTTTACAGTGAAGTCTGCCATTAGATTCACAGGCATGGGTTCACAGGCATGGGATAGCATCCCTTTTCAGATTTCTTCCGTGTGAATGTACAAGAATAAATTCAAGATGATATTGTAACCCAGATACTTGACCTAGTGATCTACTTTTGTTACATGACACACCCTTATGCCAAGATGCATCTGTGGGGAAAGTTTCTTTAATCTAAGTTTACGGACAAGTGAATTACAGCCCAGACACGAATATAAAACCAAGTTAAATAGTAATGGAATTATAGCCCCGACATGATTGTATAAGGATATGTCACTGTGACGCAGATGCTTAACCTAGTGACCTACTTTTGTTATATGACACACCCTTATGCCAAGATGCACCTGTGTGTAAAGTTTCATTAATCTCAGTTGAAGGACAGGCGAATTACAGCCTGGACACAAATAGCAGACAGACAGATCCAAGGATGCATGATATTTGACCTAATGACCTACTTTTGTTATAAGCCAAACCCTTTGGGTCGAGATATGTGTGTGTATGAAGCTTCATAAAACTAAGTTAATGAGTAAAGGATTTACAGGCCGGACATGATTTTACCAGGATATACCACTGTGACCCACATATTTGACCTAGTAACCTACTTTTGTTACATGAAACACCCTTATGTCCAGATGCACCTGTGTGTAAAGTTTCATCTGAGCTGAAGAACAAGCGAATTACAGCCTGGACACAAACTGTATTGCAGTTTTAATAAAGACCTCACCATGACCCAGATACTTGACCTAGTGACCTACTTTTATTCCATGAAATACCTTTGGGTCAAGGTATACATGTGTGTATGGAGTTTCATGAAACTAACTTATTGAATAAAGGAATCACAGTCTAGACACGATTTTACCAGGATATACCACCGATTAGCGACCAAGATATTTGACCTAGTGACCAAGCTTTTCTTAATGACACACCTTTGGGTCAAGATATATGCATGTGAAGTTTCATGAAACTTAGTTGAAAATTAAAGGAATTATAGCCTCAACATGACTTTACAAGGATATGTCACTGTGACCCAGATACACAGTTGTGGAAAGTTTTATGATTCTAAGTCAAAGGGCAACAGAATTAGAGCCCTAATATGAAGTGTAATGTAGTTTTACATGATTGTATCAGTGACCCAGATATTTGACCTAGTTTTGTTTCACAACAAACCTTTAGGTCAAGATATATGTGTATGTGAAGTTTCATGAAACTAACTAAATAGTTAAGCCCGGACACGGTTTTACAAGGATATATCATTCTGACCCAGATACTTGACCCAGTGACCAACTTTGTGCACATGACACATCCTTATGTCCAGATGCACCTGTGTGTAAAATTTCAATTTTTTACGTCAAAGGACAAGCAAATTATAGCCCAGGCATAAATAGCGGATGGGTGGACACACCCATGCACAGAATATGTGCCCGTCCTCCAGCAGTAAGGGGGCATAATTTTGAAGCAAATCCAATGCAAGACAATAATTATATATTTCCCATCAAAATGAATGGCCCTGTCACTAAGCAACAATGACAATTAGCAATCTTTATATGGCGTACTTATGGAAAACCAAGGGTGTTACTAACATTTGTGGGAATAAAGAAAAGTTGTTCAAAACATATGACGATTGCTTATTATGTCTGGGTGTGACCCAGACATTTTTTCACAAGAATTTTTTTTTCTTTCTTCTTTACGACCAAATTTGTCCAGAGTTTTTCTGGGACACTATTATTCTGAAAAACAGCAAACTTGCCATGGTGACTGACCTACCAGTGAAATTGTGCATTTCCTTTGGAATAGTCTTTTTATTTAAAATTATGCAACCTAGGGGCAACTAAAATTTTAAAAGCTCCATATCTTCCAAACTATTGCAGATAGACACAATTTCAATATGCATGTATAGGTTTGACACACCTGCCAATATAATGGAACCAAAATTGTAAAATTGTAATTGATGCAAATTAAGTGAACACAAAATTTAAATCTTAAATAAGTTCAAAACTATTATACATAGAGGTGTCATTCCACCTTCAATTTGTAGTTTGTGACATAGCCCTAACTAATGAACCCTAAGCCAAAGTTGTAGAATATTAAGTTATGCAAATAAGGGGAATACACATAATCTAAATCTTGAATTACTTCAAAACTATTATACATAGAAGTACCATTCAACTTCAATTTGTAGGTTTGTGACATACCTGATACCCACATCCAATGAACCATGAACCAAAGTTGTAGGCTTTGATTTGTGCATATTAGGCAAATACACAAAATTAAGATCTTGAATAGCTTTAAAACTATTATAAATAATAGTGTTTCAAACTGTTCTCATTTTGAAGGCACCAAGTAAATGTGAAGCAAATCTTCTTTTTTAGTTTCACGTGTGCATTTGGCAAACATGACACTGAATTTTTTAAGTTAACTTTATATACATGTACATGTAAACTGATAGTTGGCAAGAACACCACATTTTGCAATGTTTGATACACGGATCTTCCTCGTACATACAGGTAACAGAGCCTCCAAGTCTCCAGCCTGGGCAGGAGATCCCACACTTTTTCATACTTTTTTACAAAGTCTCCTTCTCTCCTGCTTTTTATAAAATGTCTCCAGCTTGTTGCAAAATTAAAAACAAAAACAAAAAAACAGTAGCGTTAAACCATCAGTGCCTGTAAAGTTGTACTGTTTTTGGTGTGTTGTTGTACTATATGCATGCAGAATACGGCTATGATGGTGCATAAAATAGTTCAAAATGCAGGAAATGAAGGTGCAAATTAAAAACTTTCCATGGGGAAGCATGCCCCAAGACCACCCTAGCTATGCTTCGCACTTTCAGCACTCACCCTCCAGCTTTTAAGTACCTGCAGGAGGAAAATCTCTCGCTGTTACCATAGGCTGGCTTGGAGGCTCTGAGGTAATTCCTTGCTCAATAAAACTGACCAAAGTAGCACTACAGCTGATATGTAGATATTGTTATAATTAAAGTGGGTGCTGACAACATACTGACTTTATGGTGTTCCTTTATTTTCAAGGACTATCTGTTGTGCAGTAAAGATATGACAGCTCCCATATCAAATAAAATCAAACCTGCTGGTGACATCCCCTTACAACTTGTAACAAGGCCTTTGTATTTTATATGCCATATTCAACTCACTGTGGGGTGCTCGTAAGACTGTTAAACAGTCAAAATGATGGGGTACACAATGGTCCAAATCTGACTGAACACTGGATTTGGATTGCACAGTAGATGTGTCACAGCAAACATGAGGACCCAAACCAGACAATGGCTTCTGACTCATAAATATACACAAATACAGAGGATAAGAATCTAAATTTTCATTCCTATAACATGTCCAAAACATTTCAAGAGGATAACTTAAAAATTAAAGATGCTATTGTGTTGGCAAGCAATTGTTTACAGATGGACAGATGTAGCACATGGGAACAGTACACTTGAAAATTCATTTGTGTCTTCAAATTACATGTACACCGAATTCAAGAATATTTTTATTTTCATTTATTTTCCTGCATTAGCTTTGGAATTAAAAGACAATGGAATTTCACTCTGACAAGGGAGCTTCATTGCAGTAAAAATGTACTCATCACATCACACATAAATCATACTGAATGCCTATGTACTCAATTGACATGCACGATCTATATACACAACACAAAACATCAACCCCCCTGGGTATTGACAGATTGTAATAAATAAAAAGGAAATCAGACAGACTCAGCTCTAATATCACATTTTTGACACTGTCCCTACACCAGGAAGAGTACAGGGCAAAATCTCATCAATTGTGCTTTATGGTACAGTCCCTGGCACATCAGCTGCAGCAGATGGTAATGTGACCTGCAACCCAGCATCCCAGGTGTCCTTGACATTGACCTTTCAATTAGCATAGAAAAAGGTCAAGAAGATCCCATTACTACTTGAATATGTAATTATTCAGTTAGTGCTGTTACAATCAATATGTGCATAGCATGTAGCACTTCAAGGCAGTCAGGCAGATCCCACACCCACAGCGCATAACTGTATTTCCTGTATAATATAGGCTAGCAGTTATTAAACAAACAACACCAATGACAAGCTGGTTGGCTATCCTTCCTTGCCGCCGATTAATTTATTTAGAGTACAGTTATCTGCTGTAGTGAGAGTTGGCCAACCTTCCCGGCATGACTCAGTGCTGCATATGTTAATTATAGCCAGTCTTCCTGGCAGAGCTGAGGGATACATGTACAGGGAGTTTGTGAGAGATAGAGGCAGACATGGACTGGCCATGCATATGATGTACATTGGTTGTCAGGTAAGCTACACCAGGGTATTAGGAAGAAGGGCTGGGCATACAGGTGGCTGGTGGGGGCATTGTGGATCAGCTTCAGGACACACAGAACCAGGCAAGGGCCAGCACAACCTCCATATTGACTGTCCACAGCCCTGCATAATGGTCCAGCCTGCATCCCAGACATTCCTGATGGGTCTGCGACCCCTGTCCTCCTGCATGCAATCAGCAGCTCTATCACCAGCACCATGCAGGGTAAAGACACAGGGTTATGCCTTCCCCGCAGTACAGATGAAACAAGTTCATAATTAATCATCCTGGCCCCAGCAGCCAGTCTATGAGACAGCCATGACAAACAATGGCACCACTACTTCCTTATCTGAATCTAGAGCAAGTATCAAATTGCCTTAAAATGCCCTAAATTACCAATAGAGCAGTCACACAACCTTTGACACAGGATTCTGAGAGGCAGGTCCTGGTGGCTGTATGAACCCATGTAAACACTAGTCTCTATCTGTATCACAGAATGATGATAAATCTACACTGTCATGCAGATGTATACAGTGTACTCAGGTCCAAGATGTGTATTACAATTACCACAGATGGGGAACAAAGGTTATCTGCAAGGGGTCATACAATACACTGGCCATCCATACAGACACACAGTCCTTTGTTCTCTTGATCAAGGACCCTATCAGACAAAAGGGCCCTTGTCTACCTCTAACATGTGGAGGAAAACGGGGAGAAACATAATAGGATATACCAGTGTCAGTCATACCTCCTTTGGGAGACTGCCCCTACAGCTGTTCTAACAGTGGTTATGTTAATCAGGTGGTCTCAATGGAGGGCACAGATGGTCTCTCAATGGAGGTCAGGTAATATGCAATAGCACTGTGGACATGACAAACGTAGTCTTGTTAACTCTTTGGCTGCCACACATTGGACTGAGGAAAGCTGTTGACCTGGACTTATATTCTATGTAACCACAACTTCCACAAGCATGCTGGTGCTTGAATGAATTCTTTTTACAAGGAGCATGAATCTAGCAGCCTTATTATAATTCAGAGCAGCTCTTTTTAAGTACAGTGGTCCCCCTCTTATAAGGCACCTCTCACCAGAGGCCACCCCTCTTGAAAGGCCATCATTCTTGAGCAGAAAATCTGGTATTTCCGTTATATTCTCCCCCTCAGGGGAGGCCACCCCTCTTATAAGGCCACTTTTTGTCTGCATTTCGGGTGGCTTTATAGAGAGGGGGACCACTGTAGTTCAACTTTAGTCGCAGTTGGCACTGAAAGAGTTAACCAGGTAGTCTTTCATTGGAGTGGTCTTTCAACGGAGACTAGTGCCAAACAAGGCACTGGACATTCCACTAAGGTTTTGATAGTTAGCAAAGAACAACAGTGTTTCCATTAGGATTTTTTCAGGGGATCACAAGAAGGGAAATTCAGGGGAAAAGACTAGATTTTCACCAATTTTACATGTAAATAAACAAGACTTGCAACCTTTTAGAATTTCCTCATAGGGTATCAGGTTCTGAAAGGGTAATATACCCCCATTTGGAGGTTAATGAAAACGCTGGAACAAACCACAATGACCACGTTAACATGTTTATCATTCTCTTTTGCCTGGGACCTAGATTGAGTTGTGTTGATTTTATTTGCCACCAAAGCAGACTGTCTATATAACATTTAGTTGGTTGTTTCAGTCATGGTTTTTGTGGAGTTTCTCATGATGTGTTTTTTTTTTTTACCATCAGTAAATAGGTCTCTTTGCAAGCAAGATTGTTGTTCTATGAACAGGTAAACCAAATCAGGAAGCTCCCAGTCGAAATAAGTATGTCTATGTATCTAATGTGAGTATAGATATGAATGTGACTATAATAAATAGGTCAGCCTGTGCAGGCAAGCTTGTGACAGTGAATACATAGAGGGGGCGGGGAGTCACTCCCATTGGTGGTCATAGTACAAGTACTGCATTATCATCCTAAGTGCATGAGATGCTTTGAAAATTTGATTTAAAGAGTTCCAATTGTAGACCTAAATTTGGAACATTTTAGCTGTATCAACTGGTGAATTATCATGTATATACACAACTTTCCAATTTCTGTGAACTTTTGTCTCAGAAAAATGGGGGAGGGGGGAGCCTAAGAGGACAGTGGTATTTAAAAGGGATAATATGGTAGGTATGTGCCATTCTAAAGGTCCCTTTTTCAGCAAAATGTTTCCTATATAACAGTAATTTTATCCTGTTATGGCCCAAAATTTGGAAAATTTTCCAATTAAGGTGCAAACTTTTTTCACAGAGCACTTGTCATGCCAGTTTTGGCCACATTTTTTGACATGAATTTTAGTTAAAAATTCCACAATAAAGGTATGATTTTTGGTGAAAAATGCCAAAAAGAAGGGTGGGTTTTTGAAATGTGGAGCTGCACACTCCTGCCAAACATTTAGGGATATCAGGAATATTCACTTGGGATATCACCCGCGGTGCATACATGTCCATGAAGGCAAGATCCTGCTTTATGTGACTGTGAACAAGTGTGTCTCCATGGGCAAGGCTGTGTGTGTAATTTGGCAAGGTATGGTTGGTTTTAACATATTCTATTGGATATTACAGGACATATCATAAGAGTAATAACTGGAAACTATTGGGAAAGCGGGCAAAGCCCTATGTAAATCCCTGTTGCTGGAAATGACAAATGAACAGGACAATACCAGACACAGATACATGCAAAAGAGGACAAACACTTAGACAAGACAGACAGCGATCAAAATGTTTAGGCACAAAAAGAAAAATTGTTTGTTTCCCCTAACCGGACCGACCCATCTCTAAACCTCCCTACCGACCCTGTTAACTTACTTCCGATCAAAAAATAAATAAATACAAAAAATTAAAATTAAAACACCTATCTACCCCAAATTGTGGAATATTTAACAAAACAATACTGACCCACCCAAATTGTTCCCCCCCCCCAAAAATTATGCCTACCTACCTGCCCCCCCCCCCCCCCCCCCCCCCAAATTTTGGTGTATTAGGAGAAACACGCTTACATTTTTTTTGGCCTTACCACCAAAGCGATGAATTAGACTGACCATAGATTTCAAATGAGAGTACATGCTCATACAATTTACTCCATCAGCCAATACCTGTTGTATTAAAACTGCTCGTCCAAGAAATCTATTCTTCCACTGCTTTCAACATTTTGCTCACGTGAAGGCTTCATTAGAGCCATATAATACTGTTTATATGGTAAATGGTGCAAGGCGAGTCATGCAAAGCTGATTGTGGGGCAGCATATAAGGGACAAATAAAGAAATAGTGCCATGTATCTTCCCTAGGTGAGCCACAAGAACAATTAGGAGAACCCTTTACACCAATTCTAATTCTGCATCTAGATGGAGATGTGTATGTTGAACTGAAAGAAATCTATCGCCAATGTTATAAAGTTTCTGGAAATTGGCCAAGGGATTTAAATTTTATTTTTTTAGATTTGAATATCTGCACTTATCCGCTCAGATCTTGTGCCTGAATTTGACATAATCCCGCTGTCAGAAACATTTCTCTCTCATGATTCTTCTGCTGAAAGCCTCGTTTTGCCTGGTTACCACAGTATCTTAAGAAAAGATTGCCTAAATTTTGTGGGAAGAGGTGTTGCCCTTTATGTTTAAAAATCTTAACATGTGTCTCAACGTGGGGATTTGAAAATGCCAAATCTGGAACTCTCGTGGTCCGAGATTAAGTTGAATAACCACAGATTTTTACTTGGTGTTGTGTATAAACCACCTAACTGTCTGGTTTCCTTCTGGGCTAAATTTCAGGGAAGTCTTGACTTTGTGAAAAGCACAAGTATTCAAATTATTATTTTGACGGGAGATCTGAACTCCCATTTTGACACTCAGTTTGGCCATAAACTTGATCAGTTTGCACATTGTAATTTCTTAACCTTACATATAAATGAACCTACACACATGACTGAGCATTCAGCTACATGCCTAGATCAAATATACCCAACTATCTTTGTGAAATCCATGTGCTTCTGCCAATCTCTAACTGTGATCATTGTGTTGTGGGTGCCAACTTGTTCTTTCCACTCCATCATGCGCAAGGAAAACAGAACTTGGTCTGCTGAGCAGGCAAAGTTCATGCTGACTTGTGCACTCAAAAGTGTACATCTGTAAACAGGTATATCAACATGATCTATGCAGGTCACTGGTGAGCCTGTTTCTGTAAATAGGTCTGATGTGTATGTGCTGGTAAGCGAACAGATATGTGAACCATCTAATAGCACCGTACAAAAACTAAATGGATCAGCCGCATAGGAAGGCTGTATGACCCCCGCAAAACAAAGGTGGGCTTTTCTTTCTGCTTCTTCATTTCAAAGACTGTGTGGATGACAAATGCTCAGGACTTTGTCTCCTTTGCTAAAAAATTTAACAACACTGCAAAGAACAATCCAGTCACATAACATTGATCTGTTTAACAATGACATATATTTTAAACAGTTCACCGGTGTACTACGTAAAGTCCTGTTTACCTATAAAACATTTAAACTCCTTTATGGACACATTAGTCCTGTGTATTGAAAGATACACATAGATTCCTCAACTGTGAAAGCTGACTTTTCACATGAACTATGATTGGCATGGCACTGGCCAGTCATTCTGTATCATCCCTGGTCCCAGTGCTGAAGGGTCACTGCAAAGAGTTCAACCAGGACACTCTTCATAAATCCCACTGACTTACCAATATGTTACTGGTAGGACATGCCAAAAACACTGTTTTGTGATACCTGTCATACTGCTCTGGGAAAATGTTAATTTAATGCAGACAGTGCCTCAAGCTATGTTGGTCTGTCACACTGTGTGTGTACATTGACGGGAGCTCAGCGGTGAGCATACACTAATTATACTATCACATGTATTCAGCCATGTTCTCTTGCTTGTCCCAACTTCCTACATATATTTAAACATCGTGGAATGCTCAGTCTCTGCTCCACTAGTTTCAGTGATCACATGCTTGTTACAAGAATTAATCAAAACAAAGTATTTGACCCTACACTTATGAGTACATATCTGTACATTTATGATTAGACAAGCTCGATGTGTGCTTGGTGTCCATGACCAATCGATCCATTGCTCCATCATCACTGACTTTTCATGAGTAGTTATCAGTTTCAAACCTGTCACTATAACACTAATTATTTTTGACATGAAAAATATCTGTATGTGCAACGATAAGTGACTTCACTGGATCCCATGTCTGCTGTGCAGTGCTATCACTACATTAACCCTTTCCCCCTTAAACTGGCCAAAACCGGCTGGTGCTCAAATGTCGTCTGCTTCAGTGTTTTCAACTAGTTTCAACCGTTATGAAAAACAATTTTGACTGAGAATTGTAGATGAGCCCTATCATGATCACATGCCCCAGGTCAACAACTTTCCTTGGCATGCGTTGGGCACATCAGTGCCCAACTCATGCCAAGGAAAGTTGTTGACTCAGGTGTCAATTCAAGGGGGAAAGGGTTTAACAGCAAAATTAAAACACAGTGGTCCCCTCTAATGAGGCCACCATTACCAGAGACCATTTTCTGATGCAGACAGTATGGCACTTGCACTGCATTTTTCCCTCTGGAGGTCCTCCCTCTCATAAGGCCACTGCCTGACTGTTGGCCTTATAAGTGAGGGACTACTGTACTTTAATGAGTCACACTTTCCATTGTGTTGTGCATGCACATTTCCACGACAATTGGAATAGTAACCAATCATCATGAGGAAATAAGATGTTGTCCATAATAAAAATAGGAACACCATGTTCCTTTATAGGGCTTATGATTTTCCATTTTTTTTTTGTTCAAGGGTTTTCGTTTTTGACTCTATGTTCTGGATATTTACCAGATTTTATGAACAGCCTTTTCTGCTTTTCTTACTTTTTTTTTGTTGTTGTTGTTGATATTTCTACCTGACCTGGAAAACTTGCCTTGACTGCCATGTGAAATCAATAACTTCCGCCTTTGATTTACATCCAGAAATCCCTCGTACAAAGCCAGAATAACATAGGTGCAGCCAAAGTCATTCATTTCAGGGCCTTTTTCCATGAATTGGAAAGAGGAGTGTGGAGCAGTGGAATAACTCACAAAATACAGTATCAAGATTAACATGCACGTTTTGCGGCTGCTATGATGCTCTTTCCAATGGAAAGAAAAGTTCGGGCGAGTCTTGAATTGCAAGATTAATAATGGCAGCACCCTCGATAAACCTTCTTATGCTTGTAAATAAGTCAATGGGGCTAATTTCAGGAATGAATTTTACTCTTGTAATGAACATGATGAAAGGATATACCAAATTTCCACACTATTTGTTCTTGCATTTGATTTTATTTCATTTACATTGGAAATCTGACCACATTCTATTTAATTCTGCAGATAGCTTACTTTTCAATTTTTGGTGGTTCAGAACTATGATTCTGTGGGTTTTTCTGCAAAAACATAAAATCATCAGCCCTACCTTTACGCCTGAAGTCCACATCTTTAATCAGCTAAAATATGCCAAACTCCCAGGCATTAAGAGGGAAAAGTAGACACCTTACAGGTAAAGACAGGCAGCAACTACCAGAGACTACTATTGATTTTGTTATACACAGGATGTCTAAGTTGATCTCAGTCCATGACATGTTGGTCTCCAGTGTGGGCATAATCTCACGTCATGCTGCAGATGATTTATGAGCAACTAGAGCATAGCATGACAGGCTGTGCTAAAACACAGACTACAGACCATGCATACATCCACCTCAAATCTCCTTGCTTCATCTGAAAATATTGTTTCTTCTGGGGCTTACATTGTGACCCAACGATTTCACAACGTGCCATATGATGTTTTTGTTCATAACTTGGGGATTTTAGTCCCCCCCCCCCCCAAAAAAAATATATTGGCCGTACTCACTAACACAAAAATATAAATGCCGATTCCCTGTACTTGCAAATCAACAATTGAAGGGTAATCCTTTAAGCTATTAGAATGTGTGCAACTCTGATAGGCCACATGTTGCAATTGGTATTTGAGTTTTGGCTGATTTCTCCTATAAACTTACATAATAGTTTTTGCCTCACATTTCAATTATTACAAAATCTCAAAGCTGTTTCTTTTTTGCTGATTTGACAAATCCATGACCATGTCTACAATGACCAGGTATAGATACACCTTTTCTTCATAGCTGAGCATTTACAGTAAGCCCTCAGCTTACGTCCATCTTGCTCAGCACATACTGATGACATTTTAAATACTGCAAATTGCTTTAATTTCACTGTATTCTTATCTTTGCTTATTTCACTGATGGCATTAAACTTCAGTTAGTGCAAGCCTGCTTCAATGAATGTCGAAATATCACTGATGATGTTCAACAATACACTATTTATGAATTATAAATACGGTATTTATTCCAGTTGTAGCACACCCCTTACTTTTTAATCTTGGGGGTTTATTAAAATTTCAGTATTTTTCAATATTTTCAAAAAATTAACTGCTTCTGCTCAGCTGATAAAAGAAGAGGGTTAATTGTTGTTATTTTATGCTATACCGATTCTATAATAAGTGTAACTGCTTGTGGTATTATGAATTAAGACATCTTACTATCACAAAATTCCACGAAAACCATGTCTGCTCCAGGACATCTTTGCATTAGCACAGAGTCCTACCATTGGAATGCATACGGTAATAACAATTTGCACATACAAAAGCTATCAAAATATTATCCTACAAAGTACAAGTGAGTACACTGTACCTATTGTTTGAATACGTCACTGAAACTTGAGCCATATTGAATCTTGATTGGCCAAATTGGTTTTTCAGTACCTTGAGATAGTCCACCCACACCTTCAGTAAATCAGTTGCTTATCTCAGTGTTGCCTTATAAAGTCAAAAACACGGACACAAACCCATGCAAAGTATATATTTTTGGACAACATATGATCTACAGATATTGAACATATTAAAATGGTAAAGCCCTGTTCACAAGTAATTGTTGTATAAACAATCAGTTCTTTTCCAAGTAATTTAGTTATGAGATACACACATAGGTCAAAATAGCTTCTAATAGGGTCAGCCATATTTTTTCCACCATATTGTTGACTGCATTTGGGGATGACATCATATGTTACACAATATTGCATATCAGTATTTGTTTTGCAGTTAAAGACTTTCCAAGTTGTGAGAAGTTTTTGACATTTGTATGTGCATAGCCTAGACAAGAGAAAACAGAAGTGGACAATAGGTAGTAACGGTAAATGTAAGGTATGTAGACAAGAGGCAGATGAGACAGTGGATCATTGGCTGTTGTGGTGTGATACATGTACAGAGATATGAGCAGAATTTTTCAGAAAGTGGCACAGGGACTATAATTGCAAGGGCCTGGAAGAGGTTCTGTGTTTAGAGGAAGAGGAACATGTAGCATGGGTTTTAGGTTTGAAGGGTGGCATTCTGGGAGGCAGGAAATATACTAAAAGTGTACAGGCCTACCTGGTAAGGTGGTGGGAAAAAAGAAATGAATTGATAGGATTAGATTGCAACAGGCTACATTAGAATTTCAGAGTGCAGGGAGGAAAGGGAATGGTGGTAGCCCTCATAAGGGCTCCTATGGGGTCCCCTATGGGAAATGCCTGAGCGTTAGGGGATAGGGTGTACGAAGGAAAGTTTTTTTGTTTGTTTTTTTTTTTTTGGGGGGGGGGGGGGGGGGAGCGACTACAAGCGATGAGTGTAGGGGGATATATCCAGGACCAGGGGCCCACCACAGCTGTGAGAGATTGTGCGGTGGACCCTTTGCCTTGGCTCTGGTCCTGGAAAACATGGCAGCACGAGCTGATTAGGATAACCATGGTTTCCTCCGCCTCATCTACTACTATTTTTTTTTTCCTGGGCCACCTGTGTCACACAGGACCATGGCACAGAAGCAGAGAGCCACAGCAGTAATTATTATTATAGCCTAACTAAATTTTATCAAAAGTCTGGCTGTTTGGCAATCACAATGAGTTTTGCAGTTATCATATTTACATACCTTCACAAACCCTTGGACCATACCTGTTCTAAATACAAGATATTCTTGACCTGTTCCAAATATGTATCCTGTACCTGTTCCACATATAAGATATCCTTTACCTGTTCCAAATATAAGATATCCTTTACCTGTTCCAAAAATAAATGTATCCTTTATCTGTTCCAAATATTTATATAACATATCCTTGGAATAGGCTTATTTCAATACTTTAGTTTATGCGACAAAAGTTGTAATTGGCCTGGGGTGTAACTGTAATACATGTGCCTTCAACTACTTAAACTTAAAGTCCTCCCGAGCAAAGACAGAGTTTAGATCTGCATAAAACCTGGACACAGATTGGTTCCATGAAAGTATAAGAAAACTTGTCACATTGCTCAAGTTGTTAAGTCCTCGTCATCACTTACAAATGTGTAAATGTGGAAAATACTGTAACTAAATAAAATCAGTTTCATTTTGAAAGCAGGAAACTTAGGAGAATAAGAGGCGATGTCAACATCGTCAATACTGATAAACAGCAAGGTCTTGACATGTTAATGATGGATCACACAGCAAGGTCTTGACATGTCCATGATGGATCACACAGCAAGGTCTTGACATGTTCATGATGGATCACACAGCAAGGTCTTGACATGTTCATGATGGATCACACAGCAAGGTCTTGCCATGTTCATGATGGATCACACAGCAAGGTCTTGACATGTTCATGATGGATCACATGGTGTGTTAAAGTGGTCCCTGTGTTCAGAGACCACTAAAACAACACATCACCTGTTTCTATTTCATGGCCACATTTTCCTAGTCCCTAGTGCTACCTTTCCCATGTTATCTGACTTCCATTGAGAGACTATCTGTTTCTGTTGACACTTTCGGACCTGCCCTAGAAGTGATCTCTCAGAACAGAGACTACCGAACATGTACTGCCACAGGAACAGGGCTGCTTCAGCCTTAGCTCATGCCAGGAGGCAAGAAGATACTCCTTGCTTCATGCCATAGATACATATTATTGCAATATGGGCAACATCCTACATAAACATAAAAACTACATCTATTTTCGCTGTGATTAAACATCTAATGCAATAGAGGTGTAGCTGATGTGCCTTGGTAGGAGAGAACAGTGAAACACTGTATGATGTCATGTACACTGCCGCATAAGGGTGTTATTTATGGAACCTTTTCATGCAACATCATCATGTAAAACTGAAACACAGTGGCAGTTCTATGCCTGGATAGTGTTCAAAACTAATCAAATGTAACTGTTGCACCAAGCAAAGTGTATGCAAGCCCGCATGAATTATGTTGACACTTATAGCAGGTGCTGATAACATACTGACTTTGTACCAAACTAGATATGATATTCCTTGATTTTCAAGAAGCACCTGTGGCACAGTGCAGATATGACAGCTCCCACACCCATCAAATAAAATCAACATGGTGGTGACATCCCCCTCACAACTGGTAACACGGCCTTTGTATTTTATATGCCATATTCAACTCGCTGTGCGATACTCGTAAGACTGTTGAACAGTCAAATTATATGGGGTATACAATGGTCAAAATCTTACTGAACACTGGATTTTGATTGTACACTAGATGTGCCACAGTAAACATGAGGACTCAAACAGGACAATGGCTTCCAGATTCATCAGCACACACACATACAGAGGATTGGAGCCTAAATTTACATTCATAGCACATGTCCAAAACATTTCAAGAGGAAAACTTAAAAAATAATAGATGCTATTGTGTTAACAAGCAATTTATAGACAGATGGAATGACAGAAAGACAGACATGACATTGCATAAGGTTGGCGACTGATGGTCAGCATAGTTAGCAGGAGGCCCATGAGCCTAACGCTCTGCTGGCACCGTGGCTATAGTGCACCTATGTCTTTATATCAAAGTTGAGAGTCCTCAAGTGGCTTCTGAACATATAAAGCTTATGTGATTTTAGTATCTCATTTGTCCACCAGATAGCACTTCCCTTCACATGTAATCATAGCTTATTTGTGCAATTCCTGTGATGGATTTTGCTGCATGTGCCAAGACAACAATCAGTGCGTCCTTCATTTTATGTCCTCAGTGACCTTGGGACAGAAGATCAAGGTCACCCAGATTATGTAATACAAGAGGCCCGCAGGCAGGGCGCCTTCCTGACATTGCCATTGAAGTCCAAGCTACATCCTGTCATTACAAAATCACCTCTTTCAACTCACACAAA
This sequence comes from Hermodice carunculata, assembly GCA_964020975.1. Taxonomy (NCBI): domain Eukaryota; kingdom Metazoa; phylum Annelida; class Polychaeta; order Eunicida; family Amphinomidae; genus Hermodice; species Hermodice carunculata. The sequence continues at coordinate 28,563,205 of OZ026630.1, forward strand.
GAGGTCAAGGTCACTGATATTATATAACTTTCTAGCATTGGATATGGTCTATCTATCCTACAAATTTGGCATGTCTAACCCAATTACTTTTCTAACAATATTATGGAATTTTATATCTTAAAACACAATTTGGCTCATAATTTCCATCAAATTATAGACAGCCGCACTAGTATCACTTGCAACGGAGACTTTGACCTTCCCCACAATCATATCAAATTCCCTGAAGATCTGCCAAAAATTACATATGCTACAGTGTACACAAGATTTTCACATTTTGACCCCTATATTGCATAATATTGTAGGTGGTGCCACCAATATTGAAAGGGATCTAGTTTTTGATACACCCTATCAGTCCCGAAAGTTATATTGGGCTAAAATCAGAACTTTTAAACCAAAATTTTACAGCAGGGCCAGAATTTCGCAAAATTTTGCGAGAATCTATTTGGAGTTTTGTCAATTAGTTTTCTTTTTAAAGAAAGACAAGTTTAGGAAGAATGGATTCTCAGATTCTCACTGAAATTCTGGCCCTGTACACTGTACAGATGGACAGACAGACAGACATGAGCGATGCTATAAGCTCTGCGACCTAAGGGTCAGCACAGTTAAAAATGAAGCCAGACACATTTTGCTCAAATTTGATACACATGCACCATACACAGCCGAGATGAACTGATTATGTTCCTAAATCACTGACTATATTATCCATTACTGATACTTAATTACAAACATGTGACAAGTTTCAAGACTGGTCTTTTCAATAATTTCACACATGTGCTTCTATCATGAAGTGGGGAGATTGAGGAAGTGTTGCACCAAAGTGCATGCTCTCTCTCTCTCTCTCTCTCTCTCTCTCTCTCTTTCTCTCTCTCTCACTCACTCACTCACTCACTCACTCACTCACACAGAATGGCCATGTCTGTATGGTTTCTTTTGCAAACAGAAATATACCAGAAGACTAAAATCTCTGTGTATTTTAAATACGTGTACCTAAATATATAACTTTACTGTTGTCAATTGCGTTTCAATTTAGGATTCTATATTTATTGTGTTAAAGTGTGTTTTTTTTTCTCCTACTTCAATTTGACCCTACTCCTGCAGCTGTGTCACAATCATGCGAGGGGAAGACTAGCCCCATTATCATGCTATCCAAGACATGACTAAAGGGACATGTCATTACATAAGTAAACATTGACTTAATTTTTCAAAACTTGTTATGCAAGTTATTAACGGCTGGACAGCATATAGTGCAGCAAATTACTGTTCCCATGTTTACTTGGATACTTCCTCGCCAACAACATCATTCAAACATGACCAAGCTTAACTCTTTCACTGCCAATCATGACTAAAGTCTATCTACTTTAGACAAACTACCGGTAGTCCAAATTATCATTAGGATTCCAGATTCATACTTCTCGTAAAAAGACTTTTCATTCAAGTACCAGTATGCCTATAGTTCCAGATAGAATATCCCAGGTCAACAGCTTTTCTAGGCATGCATTGGGCGCCCACTGTGCACCGATAAAAAAGCTGTTGACTCAGTCCAAAATTTGGCACTGAAAGAGTTAACCTGCATGTCCAACTACAATAAACATACATGATGTACATCTGTAAACTTGTATGACCAAGCAAAACTGTACTACCTCATGGACTGACACAATGATACAGTGCACAAGCTTGCCTGAGGTACACACCAGTCTATCTCTGTCCTTCAACAGACCCAGAGAGTCATAAATATTAAAAAATAATATTTCTGATATATGCACATATGTTTGTTTTATTTTGTAAATATAAAACGTTTCAGTCACAGGTTCCTGACAGGGACTGCTACATTTAATCAATGAAGCAAGTCCAATTCAATTATGTTTGATGCTTCATCCCCATTATTTGTATGGGAACAGTACAGCTTTTCATATGCATCTCAGTCCATCACATTCTGCGTTTTTAAACAAATGAACCATGCCTGACTCTGACTATATGCTTTCCTTTTTCAGTGACCATTAAGATGCCTTCGAACAAGCGGGAAGAGAACTATGAGCATGTGCTCATGTGCCTAATCTGCCGCAGTCTGTTTGATGACCATGACCACCAACCGAAGTTCCTGCCCTGCCACCACACCTTCTGCAAAGATTGTCTGCGCGAGTATGTCCGCCAGATGGGGGATGAGATCGAGTGTCCTTCCTGTAGGAAGGTGGCAACCATTCCTGCTGCAGGAGTAGCAGCCCTGCAAACCAATTTCTATGTTAAGTACATTCAGAGTTTAGTGTACGGTGGAGGAGGACCTCAGGGGGCAGCCAAGGAGTGTCCCATTCACAGCGACCAGACCATGCAACTGTTCTGTCAAGAATGTCGTGTGTCTGTGTGTCAGACCTGCTGTGACCCAAACCAGCAGCCCAGCCTTCATACTGGCCACAACATAGTGTTGCTGGCAGCAAAGACTGACGAAATGACCAGAAAGTTAAGTACCGCTTTTACCAAAGCCAGTACATCCATTGAACAAAAGAAAGTGAAACTAGAGGCATTTATGAAATCTCTCTCAGAAGAGAAAGATCAAGCACTGTTGAAGATTGATTCATCATTTGATCAGATGATCCACCTGCTGAACCGCCGGTCCACTCTGCTGAAGAACAAAGTGATCGCACTTTACAATGACAATGTGCAGAAGCTGGACAGTGACCTGGAAGAGATCTCCACAGCCATGACCTGTATCGTCAGCCTCAAGGACTACCACGAGAACCTCCTCAGCTGCGGCATGTTTGTGGAGGTGGAGAAAGGGCCTGGGGAGATTGAAGAGGTCCAGTCTAACATTGAAGAGCGGGTGAAGCCAACTGAATGTCATATTGTATTTGAAGAGAAACATGGTACTGACAAGTTCCGTACCAGTGCCAAGGACTTAGGTAGAGTTACCTTCAGCAACCCTGGCACACAGAGAACAGAGCCTGAAGGTATGGATCGTAACCCAAATGACTCTAGTACTCAAGCAAATGTTCCTAGTACACCAAATACACCTGACACGTCACCTAGTGAAGCAGACCCCTATGGTCAGCAAGGCCTAGTAGAAACCAGCAGCCTGAGCAATGGAGAAACCACTCCCTTGGAAGAGCAGGTCTGCACTGTAAACAACGGGTGCATGGTGGCTGCACCAGTGAACACAAACCAATGCCAAGACACAAATGGCTGCCCCACCCCTGACCAGCCACCTGCAGCTCCCAGTACAGCTGCCTCCTCAGTCATGGACAATAGCTCCTTAAGCAACAAAAGTGATTTATCTAGTTCCAAAATGGACACTGTGTGTGTAGAAACTGAAAAGCCTGAGAAAGATCCTTCAGTAACAAATAATAACACCATAAAAGACACAAAGTTGGTGCTCAGGACTGAACTGAAGGTACAACCCCAGTTACAGCTCTGTGTTTCTAAAGACAAGAAAGATATTTCAATGAAAGAACTGAAACTTAAGGCAACGGGACTTGTTGACCAACTAGTGCTGAAGCCTCGAGACAAAGATGAAGCAGAAGGGGAGCCAAAGAAGGAAAAGCCACAGATATGGCCCAGTGTATCACCAGACACTGACCCCCTTGACACAACCCATATGTCAAATGTTGATGACATAACCTTCATTGATGACACCCCAAGTTCTGAGGTGGGTGGCTTCATTGAAGACTACCCAGAAGCTCTGGGGGCAAGCTGTTCAGACAGTGACCACAGCAGCTGTAGTGGTCATGCTAGTAGTAACTGTGATGACACAGACCACATGCAAGATGGATCGAGTGACTTCTGACACGACCCCTGGCCTGGATGGCTGCAGTGACTTCTCACCTGTCCCAGGTTACAGCTAGGACACGCTGAGGCTGCGGCACCGGGCCAGGGCACTCCACACTCAACTGTTTAAGTTTACAAGAGTGCCCAGGACCCTTTTTTGTTTCCTTTCCAAGGACCACTTTTGTGATTATTTAATACTGCTTTAAGAAATGGGGTTACTGGACAGTAAAACCCTGTAAGAGGCAATGATTTGATAGGGAATGTATGCACACTCCTGGCTAGAGCAACAATTGGTTTATTCACTGATTTAGTTCACTGGGCTCTGGGCACAAGTTGACAACTTGTTTAGCAGGGTTTGACATTACAGATTTTTTTTACTTGTCCAACAGCACTCTCTGTCTAAAATTTGGAAAAGTATTGGTTGGGTTGAATTTGTATTAAGCTCAAAATTTTTACTCATCCTGTCTGGAAATTTACATGTCCCAGACCATAGGGTTTGCCTTAATGTCAACCCCTGCTTAGATACATGTTAGCTAGGCATCGTAAATGTATTAAAACAGGAAACCGGAGTTCATGAAGTCATACCACAGGGATATAAAAGGTCATTATATTTCCTGTAATTTCTAAGGATGTAATGATACAGGCAGGCCACAACGTGACCTGTATGTATACAGATGTTGGAATGCAAAACCAATGCCACATTATGGGCAGTAGTACTAGACGATAACTGAGAACACACAAATTTACAGATTACCATAAGATGCAGTTAGTGACCACACATGCTGGCATGGTGATGCAAAATGTGCACATCATTGGAATTTCAAATCTGCACTTGGGGCAGCAGAATTCCTGAGCACTGCTGTAAAACCCATAAAATGTCCTAAGTTTCTGCTGTTTTTAGATTCAAATATATGTAGATTGCTTATAAGCTTATTGTGGATTTTGTCATTACCAAAACAAACTTTTTTTTCGGGGCGGGGGGAGAAATTCAGTAATTTTTTGTCTCTTTTCACAGCTTGCAAGTGCAAAAATTGCACAATTGAATCATGTTGTACTTCATGTGTAAGCCATGTAGACTTAGTAGACTGGTGAATTGTTACACCCCTGGTATTACTATGCACAGGACATAAAGAGACATCGGTGACACAGATTTAGGTTTGTTGTAAACTTTCTTTTCTCTATCATTGAGACTGCTTCTGTAAAGTGAAACTATAACCTAAATGTTATAGGACAAAATGAAACTGACAGCTGTACACAGTCCTTGCTCAATTTCAACAGTGTTTAGCTGGTCTGAACAGAGGCATACAAATTTTACTCTACTCACAGCCAAAGCTCAGACCATAATTATAAGTTGGACTTCTGAAATAGAGCCACCAAAAACTGTTATATATTTGGTCTTCCTTTTTACAATTTTCTCCAAAAAAAGGAGCTTAGAAGACAAAGAAATCAATGATGCAAGATTTTATAACCCAATGTGTACAAGCTTCATTCATTCCAGCTAACATACCCTTTCTTACAGGCAGAAAATACACATAACACACCAAGAGCCATTGTTTGGGTAGTTAGTGTGTAACAAGGCCCACAGACTGAAAAGTATAGGTAAAAACATTTAAGACACTCTTGGAGACACCATCTGTAGGAGGGAGTTCTTGCATCAGAAGGAATAAGAGACCAGGATGTGTGAAGCCCAAAGGGCTTGTCATTCGGACTGATAACCAATGGCTAAAAGTGGTGTCTTCTTTTTTAAACCTTGCCGTTTCTACGTGATTTCAGGAGTATGATTTGTTTGTACTTTGAACTTCACCTTGTTTAAAAATCATAGAAATTGCATTGAACTGTAATTTTTACCATTGTAGGCACTCCTGGCATAATAGCTTCCCCCTGCATGCACCAGTTGTTTGACCCACGTAAAGATATGGGTCATTCAGTTTCAAGAAACCCAATCGTGAAATGGTTAAGACAGGTCATACAAATGACACCTTCATCCAAAGTTCACATTCAAATCCCTTGATTTTTATTTTTATAAAAAGTGAGGACACCTCTGATGTTTAGGCTAAGTTACTACACCCCTACTGATTCAAATGAAATCAATGAATAAACCACCAGAAGGAAGAACACAGTTTGATAAACATAAAGATGGTTTAACAAGTATATCTTTCAAAGGTGCATGATCTTTATAATATCCTTGTGAACTAATTGTTGAAGAAACATTTATCTCTGTGACAAGCAAGTGAAATAGCAGACACACATATGAAACCTCACTATATTGGCACCATGTGCTCTCCACAAAACTCTGTATACATGTGTCACATAAATGTAGTCAAGTAGCACAGGTATTTGATTTCAAGTGCCTCAAAACTTGTGTTGACCGTTAGAGTGAATTCTGTTCAGTTGGATATCTGGAGTCATTACAATGAGGCTTGACAGTACAAATGTAGAAATAACTTTTCACAGGTTTGATCAATTTTTTTGCCAGAGAAATGATATGTATCAATGTGGCTAAAAATGTTTTTTTACACAGGGTCTAGTTTTCCAAATGAAAAGGACTTGAAAACATCAGTTTTAATTTTTCATATTTCAAAAAAAAACAGAGATAAAGAAAATTCATGGGACTTTTTTCAGCCACAGAGGTATGCATGAAATGTGAGCAAAAATTCTATAACTGCTGAAAACTGAAAGATGTGATTTCCACATTTGTACTCTCAGTGATGTTTCACATGAGTATCACGTCTAAATGTTTTTTAACAATTAGCCAAGTTTGCACCATGCCCTTTCAAAACAATACATATACTTTTAAATCTTTAATACCTTATGACCTTTGTTCGTTTAGTAGGAGCCCCAAATTACTTTTGATGTATCTTCTTGCCTAAAATATTTTGATATCTCAAGCCTATCACAAGTATGGATAATGGACATCTTAATACTCTGCCATTCTCAGTGGACATGTTCAAGCAAGCTTGCTTCTGTGGTCATGTTACAATAGGTAGGTGGTCATTACAGCCCCCTCACCCAGGGCCACCCCAAGTGCACCAAAAAAGTGGCCTTATAAGAGGGTAGGCCTTTCTTACAAGGAAAGGAAAATAAAAGTGACAATATCGTGTATACATGTACTTACATGGAGAGGTAGCCTCTGTAAAGGGGGTGGCCTCTCATCAAGACAGCCTTACAAGAGGGACCACTGCACATCACAGACACGATCTTTTCTGTTTGTATATCACATCACAGAAAACTTAAGTGTAACTGATACCAAATCAAATGATGACCAAGGTTGATGTCTACCTTATTACCAATCTATTTTGTCATGCTCCATCAAGCGCACATCAAAAGAATTGAGTGCAACTTAGAGAGCTTAAATAAAACTGTGATTGAATCCCTTGCACAATCCTGACATCACACTAAACTTTACCCCTAGATATCTTGGAGAATGGGCATGATCAGTCTTGAGATTGGGAGGGGGGGGGGAATCCCTATGAATATCAAAGTAAATCAACCTATCATAAAGTATGAATTCATCCAATACAAATTCTGTGGATCACAGAGGGCTCATTATCCTAGATGTTAGTCACTAGAGAGTAGACATGAGATTTTACATCAAATTGCATGCGAGTGATACGATGGACAAGGTGATTCAATAGTTGCAAAGTTGTACTCTGGCTCTGTTTGTTACACTCAAGCTCTGCCCTGTGACACTAAAGGGTCATCCTGAGACTGACTCCTGGCAGAGAGTACTGCCAGAAACAGGAGTAATGAGCATCCCACTGGGTCTGAATAGTTTTGACACTGAACCTTCCCCCTTGAATTAAGACAAAGTCTACAGCTTTCCTTGACATGGGTTGGGTGGTACACACCCTCCCATGTCAAGGACAGCTGTTGACCTGGTCATCTTACTTTGATATGTCTCATCTGTGAGTCTCACTTTTTTTTAAAATTTGTTTCCTTACTGTAAAAATTAGTTGAAAACATTGAAGCAGACCAAACTTGACCAGCATCCAATTTGGCCAGTCTAAAGGTGAATAGGTTAATTATGGCTGATCCAATTTGGATGTTTTATGATCCTTTTCTATATATTCAGAGTATGAAGTTCAATTTCCTCTTCTTTCTATTAATCTGCAAATCTGTTAACTACCAGTATTGTCAATGAAATGTGCAAGATAACCTTATTGTATGTAGATGATCTGGGTAATATGTTGGATAATTCTTGGTTTTACATCTTTCAGATTTGAATTGTGAGTTTTAGAACTTTCACCAGAGCCACTGTGCACAGCTGTGACACTGACTTTATGTCAAGCTCAGGATTGAGCACAAAGTGAGACATTACCATGGTCTTCAGGGACTTGTCACTTTCACGCACAACACAAGTCTGCTAGGAGTTTCGGGTTGTTGTCTTTTTTTAAAAGTCTTGCCCTGTTCATTTGTGAACAGAGCTAATGCATATTTGGTGATTACCTGCATTATCCCACAAAGTATTTCTTAAATACTATAAAAGGCTCATTAAACATGTTTTATCACCACTAGTCACATCACATTGTGACAGGTTGTAATCAAAATTACCCACTTGAACACTGTTAAGATTGCACAATCTTATCTGAGTTCGGAGTTTCAAAATTTGTGCTTGTCAAAATGAAAGTAAGAGAGGGATGGGAAGTCTATTTTTCTAACTTGTTCAGGTGACAAGCTTTGTGACAAGAAATATCTGTGCAAAATGCCCAACTCTGCTGCACCCCATCCTGTCAAAGGGTTTCTAGTGAACTTACCTTGGACTTTTGATGGCCCTGTTTCACACACAGACTGTCTGTGATTGACCTCTGAAACACACAAAACAACACATAATGTATAACACCTTTACATATTGCTGCTAAATCAAGTACCTCTGCTAGATTTATGGGGACAATCATGATGCTGGGACCATGTGTATATATTGGCTAGATTTATTGGGACAATCTGTATATCTGCAAGATTTATTGTGACAGATAAATCTTGCAGACATGACAATGGGGCAATCTGTATTTCTAGTAGATTTATTGAGACACTCCTGACAATGGGATAATCCACAGGCCAACCCAATTGGGGGGAGAAACTTTTGCCTTGTGGTTTTTAGAAGCTTGGCGCATGTATACTCAATCCAGGTTGGAATATGCATTTTCATGATGCCAATTTTAAACGTAATTAAAGCATTGAAAGCTAACAAATATTTCACTTCAGTACAAGTAGAGCATTACTGATTTCCAGTGTAGACCCTGAATATAAACCTGGTACATGAGTTCGTGTGTAAAAACAACATCAATTTGCTGGCCATATAAAACAGTTATGCAATACAAATATTAACAGTTATGTTTCAAAACAATGAATTACCCTGTCGCCTTATTACATCACAGTGTGTTAACCGCAATGCATCTTGGGGGATCACCAGTGACAAACTCTGCCAGCAGTTAAGACTGTGGGCTAGTACTTAGATGCAGTGTTGACTCTTGCCGGTGTGATACACGCATGTTCAAGTTCCAATCAGAGAAAGTTTGAAAATGCTGAACATTAACTGCTGAGTGCTAAAGTGCACAAGTTCTAACAGGAAGACACCTGGACTCAGCTTTTACCAGTTGCCATTCGACAAAACAGAGAGGAAAACCTGCATCAAACTAATCAGAAACTAAAACCTCAAGGTTGAATTGAAGTGGACCAGTGTGTGTTCTTTACACTTTAGCGGGGGACAGAAAACATACATCAACAGGGTCCCATGCATATTTCCCTGGGAAGGTAGATTTGCACCAGGGACACTGTTTTCATCTAATATTACGAGGACATCAGCCATGCTGCAGCCACAAGCATGTTATACTATTTGCGCTGCTTTGACCTTGTCCCCAGCAATCCCCCAAGATGCACTACGTTTTAACAAACTGTGACATAATAAGTTTTCCAATTTAATTGTGATATGTCACAACTCTCTGGATTCCTACTGAAGGATCTTTTCCAGGACCCTTTCTCTTTCCCAAGTACATTTTCAGGGCCAGAATTTCGCAAAATTTTGTGAGAATCTATTTGGATTTTGTCAATCAGTTTTCATTTTAAAGAAAGACAAGTTTAGAAGAATCTTTACGAGAATGGATTCTCGCCAAAATTCTGGCCCTGATTTTCTGTGTACCTGCACAGGCCTACTCTTGATCACATCTCAAATTAGCACAGGCAATGAAAGCTTTTGCTGCTGGTGCCAAACCTGACTGCCTCATTGCCTTGACATGTGTATCCCTTCAAAACATTGTGCCTCACTCTGAAGCTGCTTCCAGAAATGTTGGGGACACCCAAAACATTTCCAAGGAAGCAACCAGCTATTTTCACCATACCATGTAAACTATGAATTGCACAACCTGTTCATCATTTGCATTATACAAAAAATTCACAGTGAGAGATTTTATTAAGAGATAATATTGCAATTTGAATATAGGCCAGTGAGACTTTGTATTTTATCAGTGACTTACTATTGAAGTTACAGTGACAATATATTACCTGCAGTTGTGTGGATAATTACATATATATGTATATATGTACCTGTACATATATACACATGTAATATATATCTATCAAACTTGAGGATGTGTGCATTTGACAGAGTGATATATGTGGCAAACAGCACAGTGTTGATAAATTTGATCAAGTGGTAACGTAAAACTAGACATGTTGTAAGCTGTATGACTTCTCATTGGTGGGGTCGGGTGGGTGGGGGGGTAAGTGTCTGCCAGCGACTTTGTGTGTTTGTGCAACTATGAAAACATGTATGAAAGTTATTTTGTTAAACAGGGTTTTGTGCTTGAAATCCAGAGTTTTATATTACAAAACCCTGAGTTTCGAAGGAACACCCTTTATGGCCACAACTGGCTGGTGACAATTATTACCGGACAAGAATGGTATCACTATATGGATTAGGCTCTTGCCTGATCCAGCAGGCAGTAAAACAATAACATTTATGCCTTGATAATAGTTTGATACCATTTTCATAGACATGAACGGTGCCACCGTATAGACTAGGCACTTGATTGATCCGGCAGGCAGTGAAGCAAAAACATTTATGCCATGATCATAGTTGGAGGTAATTTTCATATGATCATCAGATGGGATAGGCCATCCAACTATTTGGGTAGCAAACTGCACAACTTCTAGGCTTTGGCATGCTGACAACGCCATGGTGAGGCTTGTATAGTCTTTGTGGTGGCACAGTTTGTGGCAAATTGAACTAAATATTACTGGCAACATTGGGAAGCCACTGCATCAATCAGATCAGCTTTAAGTTCCGTTGAGCCTGACAAGGTGCCAGCACTGACCAGTTCACAGATAATTGTCACCAGGCCAGTTGTGGCCATAGTGGAGGAACGAACAAAACATCTCAACTCAAAGGGTTTTGATCACATTATCGGCAGGGTGTCTTTTCCCCTCCGGACTAAGAGTGCCCTCTCCAGACCACGGTCTGAACCTTTTGGCCTTGCCCATACCTCAGTTGCTTTGAAAACTCATCAGCTGTGCTCGTCTCTCCCACACAAACTACAGTTTCAAAGACAGAGTTTCCAAAGGAAAAATTTCCTGCAAACGAGGTCTCCTCAGTTGATCCAATTATATATATATATGAGATCTTATTGTCTGCAATGTGTAAAATTTCACGGCTGAACTTTGAACAACTCAAACAATTTGTTTGCCTCCTAAGCATCCCCCACACTCGCAATTGCTTTCTTATGTGGGGGCTCGTCGGGCGAGCGCCCACATAGGAAAACAATAGCAAGTCTGGGGGATGCTTAGGAGGCAAACAATTTGTCAAACTATGAGAAAACCCGAAACACATGTTGAAGTCCAGTTTAAAAGGATGACCACAGACATGGCGAGAAGAGTCAACAATAAAATCATGCCAAAATTTCAAAAGAAATTGGTCAGCTGAAAAGTGACAAAATCATGCGCAGCATTGCATCACTGAGTGTATACAACTGACTGAAGCCCAACAACTGCTGCTAAATTGGACATTTGTTCTTAATGACTTTTCTCAAAACACAGTGCACTGTTTGAGAAATATTTCACTTTTTTTGTTCTCTTTTTGGTGGGGTGGGGATCCATTTTCCTTCCCTTTCCTTAGGTTAAAATCAGCTAAGTAAAGTCAGTTGTATATATGCACTGTAATTGCCATCATCATTCCAAGGGGTCAGTTACCTTGTCATTGTGATAGTGGGACCTGTGTTACCCTGAAACTTGAGGTTCTTTTGCTCACATACCGCAATGTGATAGATTCTTCTGAAAGAGCTGTACTTAAACTGTTCAGTCTCCTTTGATGTTGATGTTGTACATATGAAGTATGCCCATGAAAAGCTGAAAATTCCATCACTGAAACCTTAGATAAAGGAATTCTGTTGGACCTAACACTCCATAAAAAGCCAAAACATGTCTGTGAATTGTGTATAGTACACTGCTAAGAATGAGATCTGCCATTGTCAGTTTATGTGTTTTGAGTAAATTTATCAGTGCACTCCCTGTGTTCACAAAGGGAATGCTGAGCTGTGATTTTTTTTTTTCTATTCAATACGGTTAAAGTAAATTTTGTCAGAGGCTGAAAGGTGACTTCTGCATAAGACTGCGGTATGATGTACTGACAGAACTGTGCATTTAGCTTGACAAAATGCGGCTGGGTATATGATGTAATACTAGTAGCTATGAAAAGCAGTTACAATGTATCCTAGCATTTTATTCTTTAATGTGGTCATCAATGGCAGATTTATATATTTCTCATGAATATACATGACACTTGTCTCCAGCAGGGCTGCCAACTGTTCATGTGACATTTGGGGCATTATGTATTTAACCCTTTGATGATTGAGTCAACAGCTTTCTTCAACACAGTCAGGATGCAAGAGCATGGAGGACAGTTGTTGACAATCACCTCTGTTGTGTTTCATAACAAAAAAAAACAAAAACAAAAAAAACACCAAGTTGACATGTATGACCCTGAATTATCTATTTTAATTTTCAATAGGAAAAAAAGTTGCATGAGTGTACCATTTCTCAGGATTACAGCCCTGTCCTGCTGATCATCTCCAGCAAATATGTGACAGTACGGATCTTGCAGTTGTGTCACAGTATTTACCACAGTACTTAATACACAAGTTGCCAATTTACAGACCAGGAAAACTTTACCAAACAATGACATGTCAGACAAAATATATACCTCCCTTCTTAGGCATAAATCTCCAGGAAACCCCAAAAGCATCATCCTTTTCTTTTTAAACATGATCAATTGCTTAACAGTACAATTTCAATGCTGCTTCCAGACTTAACTTTAATTTTGTGTGGGGTGGGACTCTAGTGATTCTTATCACATATTGGATGCTTACATGTAATAACTTACAAAAAAAAAAAAAAAAAAAAAAAAAACACATTAAGATATTTTTACATAAATGTTAGCTGTATTATTTGTAATTTTTATTAGAATATTTAAGGAAAAGGAGCAGCAGTACAAGTATTTGAAAAATGATATATTCTTATACATCCTGCAATCGCTGCATATGATTGAATCTGGATGATTTTTATTGTGTATGATCAATACAAACTAAAATTAAGATGCCATCTCAGAATGTAAGCTGAACCCTTAGTAAGACTATCAATTTATGATTGTTATTGGATGTCAAGACCCCCCACCCCCACCAAAAAAATATATGTATTACATATATATTAGAGCTTGACCGAACATGCATTTTGAAACCAAACCGGGCACTCGGTACACATTACCGATCCCGAACCGGGCACCGTTCGCGTTCAGTAAATGCAATTCAAACATGCCATAAATAAACTTAGCCATCTTAGAATGTTCATTTAAAGCTTTATTTAAACAGGGGTTTATAGCTATTACCCTTTTGCACTGGGGTACATGTATTAGTATTGTTATTGTAATTCAGGCGATTAATGCGACCCATGTGATGCACTCAATTGCAAAGTAGCGTTCTTTGCATTGTTTAAAGTGCATACAAGTACGAAAAGTGACCTCAGTGACCTTCTTATTTAACTTTATTGCCAACAATGACAATGATAACGGAACCTGAACGTTTAGTGACTGTAAAAGTCGGGTTGGGTCAGGCTCTAAAAATATATATATAACTGTAGACTTATCCAGGTTTTTTTGGGGGGGAGGGGGGGCTTTTCTGGAAAAATAATGCATTACATTTCAACATCAGTTTGCACTGATCGGGATGGGTACCCCCAGATTAGTGCCTCACCTCAAAGTGACCCCAAATGCACCAGATTTTAGCATCAGGTACGTGCTCAGACTTCCACAGCATTAATTTGGATATTTTGCAAGCACAGGGTACGCACAACGCCCTGAGCTGTCTGAAAGCATCTAGGGCTCAAGATTTCCCAATGTTGGCAGCCCTGCCCAGCTCTTTTTATTATAAACTAAGAAGAATGTTAGATTTGGGTCATGTCTTTGTCTTAATTCATTTTAAAATTGCAAGAACATGAATTAAACAGCTGCTATGCTTTCATACATTGCCTCCACATTGTGGTTTGTATTGTGGGCCTCAGATGATCCTGTATTCTGACAGATGTCCACGTTGATTTAAACAGTAACAGATCCATGACCCAGGTTTACATGTACATTTACCGTACATGTATTCTTTATTATGTTTACTAGTATGTACAGCAAGGTAACAGGTTTATATGGACAACTTATGAGGATTTGTATGCTTAAGGCTGTGTATATGCATTTGTTAGTGTATAATAACCCAGTATGTGTATTCAGGCAGCTTGGAGTGGGTGTACTGGTGTATTGGCAGCTTTAATCTCATTACAGACTAATAGTACATTGTAAATCTAGATTTCTGATCCGGAGGCCACACTTTTTGAGTTTGAGGTTTACAAGACAATCACTCGCAAATTTACACAAAAAGTACATATGTGTTTGTAAGAAATATGAATCTATACATGCCTAGTATTTTATGTATACGTACATATATATTATGCATATACACTGTATATGCATATGTAGACTGTACATGTGCATGTGACAAGATTTTCTGTGAAAAAACTGTTAACCACTTAATCAAAAAGATTTGGCCTTTCTTTGCTACAGGGTTCACCATAACCCTTACATCTAAGGGATGACAATGTGTACAGCATAGAGGTTGGTCATAGTCTGGGTGTATTATTCCTGTATATTAAAGACTTTTGAGCAGCACTGCTTACTGCAGAGCAACTAGAATTGTGGCTGCCTTACAAAATAAACTATGGTGCTTTACAACCCACGTGTCTTTATTCTGTATGCTTTGTTTGTATTAAAATTCCACCAAAAACACTTGCAAGAAAAAAGAAGGCCCTATATCTATCTGTGTTCATGTTTCCCATTTTCACTGGAGCACAAACTTACTGAGTACAGATTTGCTTTAATTATATAAGCATTTTACAGTGATTTATTGTGAAAAGTTATTAAATCATGCTTCTTGGGTGTATAGTTATTTATCCACTGTATGCATATGTTTTGGACATTGAGGCTCATTTTTGTGTTCTCAAACAAACATTGAATCAATTAAAAAAATGGATGAATTTTTTTGCTGAACTCCTGTGTTTTATACCAATATACATGTACATGTACAACTGTATATGTATATCGACTACCCATGATAACTTTAAGTTTGATAGATGATAATATGAATATATTTGTACATTTGTGTGTTTCATTAACCCGTCAATGCTAAAATTACATATTTGGTTCAGCACCACCTTATGAGGCAGACACTTGGCATATGTGACTAGCATTAAATGAATTTTGAAGACCAATTTTATGGTCAAACTTATCAATGAAATGTGATGTGATAACTACTTATGTGCAGTATTGAACCCTGTATTTATCCTGTAACGGATATAATTCCTTCAGAGTAAAGAGAGAAAAGATCAAAACTGATTAACTATTAGCCTGTATTTTCTTCACACATTTTACTGTCCAATGTGCCAAATGACACTGGTCAAGCCACCAAAAGGTGTCAACAAGAATACAGCCTCAAGAGGAGCTGACTAGGCCCCTGGTCAACCTCCATATTCTTTGACAAATATTCTCCACATCTTATCTGAGTGTCAACTGAAAAAAAAAAAAAAAGAAGAAGAAGAAAAATGAAACATGGCTATCCAGAATAACACTTATGAATGTTACACTGAAGAAGGTATCAATATTGCATGGAAAGCATCACTTTCGCTCGGTACAGCGATCAATGCACATAATCAAGTCCAATGTTCCAGTCAGGCCAGTGTGTGCTGTAACATGGAAACCACTAGACTGCCAGAAGTCCTTCCCTCAAGGTTGTTTTGTCCCACATTGGTAATAAAAATCAAGTGCAACGATTATTTTGCATGGGCCAAAGGCACAGTGTTACTTGCATGAACAGTCAGTGTAGACAGCAAGGACTTTGTTCAGACTGATAGACATACAGCACCTTTTGGTGACGAAAAAATTTGCTCCTTTCTATTTTTGGACCTGCAGAGGGGTTTCTCTTGATCATGACATCATTCATTTAATGGTTGCTATCATGGAGAAACACAGCAAGATGGGATCCCCTTTTCCAGTAAGAGGTATGCACTTGCGCCCTCAAGTGGTTATCAATTGCAGATATCAGCCTGCACCAAGTTCTTCCTTCCTGTGCTCCGTCTGTTTGCACAAGCAAGTCTGCACCTTTGGTGCATGCAAAATAAGTCACTCTCGATTTTTATCACCCATGTGGGAAACAACCTGAGGGAAACACCTCTCCGAGTCTGGGAAACCACATGCACACGCTACCAATTTGCTAATCTACAAATATCTTGACAATGTTCATGGGTTGCAAACACAAAATTTGGACTTCAGACATAATTTGCCTGAAGGTATACAGTGATATTTAACACACAAAACAGCACACAATGTTATATATCATTTTTAAGATTCGCAAAAAGGATCTGCATTGCAAAATGGCCCATGGCCTTTGTGTCTGCAGATCAGTATGTACCCTAAGAATAGTCTAAGGTAAATCAAGTCAGACTTTAAGAAAAGAAGGTAACACACATGAATTTACTTCAGTATATCGTGGCATTTTATAAGATTCTTGACTGGTTTTCATATGTCCTATATAGTCAAGAGACAGGAAGAACTTGGGTTGTCTGGTTACTTAATTCTTGGGGTCACCATCCTGGCACTTTTCCTGCTTCTAAAGCTTATCTGAACATGCTAAAAGTGTGCACCGCAATTATGCAAATTATTGCCACCATGGACCTATTAATGAGAAGGAACGCTAACTGGTAGATTCCCCTGATCCCATAATTAAAATGTAATTAATGCACAGTGATAAGCCTCTGTTCTTCAATGGAGCCTCAAAATACACACATCTGCCCCGTTTGCCCTGTGATGCGATGCTCATTGCCGCATATCACGGCAGATTGACCTGGCCGCCCTAGTGACAAAGCTAGACCCCATGCCTCGCATAACTGGTTTACAGCCATGCGCAGTAGTAATATTACTGGTTTCAACAGGACCCATCTCTGTGTGTTCTTGCTTACTGGGTCAAGCTCTTCAAACAGTTTCTGCCAGTGAAATTCTGATGAAGATAGGAGAACCGGAAGCCAACTTTTGCCGTTTTCAACTTCGTTTGCTCACATGACCATTCTCAAGGACCAAAATCATCGAATCAAATGTATATGCACATACACCTGGACGAAAAACTACACGTTTTTTAAACATTCAAGGTCAGATTAGTTGGGTGCAATGACAAATTGGGGTGGGTGGTGATATTAGGCAGACTCAGAATTTACTTGCTCTGAATTTGACATGTTTGCAAATATGAGCTAAACGACAAGGCAAATGTCGAAAATGACTGGAGGCTTTTAACGTTCAAATTAGTTTGACTAGTTTGGTGTCTAGCTGACATGTTTGCAAATATGTTGATGCTTTTCTAATGGAAGAAAAGACGAAACATCATTTCCTACAAGGTTTGGACCTGGATAAAAACCAACAATGCTATGGGAAGCATATAGGCACATACCCAGCAAGTTGAAGACCAGCCTGGTCTGCCTCTGTACAGGTACAAAATACTGCTCAAGATCCATGCTTATGCAGTGGACCTAAATAGTTACAGCACAGGAATTGAGACTTGTATTCTGGCTATCTTTCATTTCTTTTAAGAAGTGGTTTATGCTTTTTATAGCCCAAAAAGCATTTCAAGTACAGGAGCATGCATGCAGGAGGGCGACACGGCAGGACACTCACAAGCCCTGTCTGTCCACCTCAATGCACAGTGCAAATTATGGGAACTGAAACTTAAATTCTAGCGATCTTTTCACGTGTTGCAACTTTCATTCTGTCATGATTATTTTCAATAAAAAAAAAAATTTAAAAAACGGCATTATGTTTAGAAATTGTTAACTTGTGATGGCAATATTCAGGCAAATCAACCTACCATACAAAAGGATGGATGAGCTGGCCATGGGCTGCTCATGTGGCCAGCTGGCTGCCAACTATGAGGACACACCTGTTCAACATAAAATGTGGGCTGTTTATGGGCAACTCAGGAAAAATGTGGGCCGCTCCAAGATAATATGCACAACTAGTGGCCAGCTCTTGGTCAATGTGGGCTCCAAGGTAAGATGGGCATCTAATGGGCCACTCTTACTTAGTAATTCCTGTAGCTAGGACACAAAGGACAGAAAATGGGTAGCTTGTTGGCAATTGAAGGAAGGACCATCAACTAACAAATCCCTAGCATCCTTTGTCCTTTGGAGGGAAACTATAGGCAGCCATGTTGACTAACACTTGCACTGTTTGACAAATGTTACCAAAAAGGCGTTTTGTGAAGCATTTTGAGAAAAAAACAGCAGAGGATACCTCCATCAATATACCTAGCTTGCATTGGTTATGAAATGGTTATACTGAGGGAGTATGATAGGTGTCATTTGTTATACACTGGCTGCATGCAGACAAGCACTTCACTTTCCTCAGCTTGGGGTGCAAGTTACAAGTGTATTTAGAATAGAATTTTGCCATATACATGCACTGATACAGTGGTCTCGATTTGTCTGAAGAGACAACCTGGTGGCAGCTATAGGTCCAACAGTGAATAGTTTCTCAAAACAGGACTGGTCTATCATTAGATGCATACAGCACAATGTTTAATACAGCATAGTCTTTAAAAAACAAGTCTATCAGCTATAGAGGTGGTCAATATTGCAGGTATCATATACTGTACATATATACCTGGTACAGAGAGTATAAAGATCAACATTGTGATTGTGCATAAATCAGACTAAACAAACCAGAGCACATGCATTACATTGAAATGGACATATTTCCCCTGGGATGTCCTCACTTTCACAACTGCAAGATCATATTGGACCTATATAGGTTTAACAACGCAGAACTTGGTATGCAAGTGTCAGAGTCGGTGCTTTGGAATGTGGCCAGCTTGTGAACAACTAATGGGCAGCTCCTCATACAAGGGTATGGCCAGCTAGTGGACAACTCCCAAATGTGGGCTGCTAGTGGCCAGCTCCCAATGTGGGTATGGACAGCTAGTGGGCAACTCCCAAATGTGGGCTGCTAGTGGCCAGCTCCACTCATATCATGACCATATAAAGGTATGGGCAACTAGTAGGCAACTCTCAAATGTGGGCCGCTAATGACCAACTCCACTGCCATATAAGGATGTGGGCAACTCACATCATTCAAAGGGCAAAATGTCCACTAGCTGCCATCATAGTTGGCCATGGGCAGCCCATGGCCAGCACCAGTGGTCAGCTCTACACTTATTTTTGTGTGGACTTCCTCATACGCTTCAGACACAGCAAGACAAACCCCGTTTCAATCTGCCCAAGAGTTATTCCTAACTTGATCAAGTCTGGTAGTCACTCAGTGGCCCTGCTGATGTGATCATGTGTTCTGGCCAGTTTTAATGGCAGTAGTAGTAGCAGTATTTATATTGACTGAAAAAGGTCATGGGTGACCCATCCATCCAGAATACAATACAAAATCGGTTAACCACAACGAACAAATGGTGTAAAGAACCAAAGTGGTAACATTTAACATCAGTTAACATTTAGCCTTGAACACACATAATGGTATTTGGCACCCAGGAACTTTGTTATTGAAAGTATGACATTTGTCATGCATTTAAACAATTTCTAATCTTAGGCCAAAGAAAATAGTGTGTTTGAGGTTACATACCAAAAATAAATAGGGTAGGTAAGTAGGCTTTTTTTTTTTTTAAATTTTTGCTCTGCAAACAGAAGAAAAGTAACTTAACATGGATAAATTGTGCATTTCATGAAGAAAATCTGCCTAAATTTTTTTTTTTTTTTTAAATCAACAAAAAGTTTTAGGGTAGGGGGGTTTGGGCAAGGGTCGGTAGGGAAACCCCAAACACAGACTTTTTTGGGGGGGCCTTACGGTCTCTAGGAGGAACCATAATAGTGTAACTGTTCTGACACACCTACTGGAGAACCCCTTGATTAGTCTCTCTAGTACTATTTTGGTGATCCAGATGAAATAAATATGTTTAAATCAAATCAATGAGCAGGTCTGTTATTCTTATCCAAACATTTAGAGAAATTTACCTAAATGAAATAATACTGTTTTAATTTTACATGACATTATTTCTGCAAATTTCTTATTTCTAGACCAATTATCGAATCCGTTCATAGCAACAGTAGAGACTTTCAGTAAGCCAAGTTTTATTCCATTATGGCCCTGCTGGTAGACCAAGGAAGTGACACCCCACTGTGTTTCTTGAGGGCGGTGACTATCATGGTTCCGGAGATCAGTGTGATGTGAAGAAGTGTGGGTTAGGTCCATGTTGCCATACACTGGAACTTCAATGCAATTTGTAAAACAGCCTGGAAAAACTGGAAAGTCTAAGATTTTCCACGATTAATTTTTTGTCAAACTCAACCCATCATGATAAACACTTGCCTCCAGGTCACATGGATTTTAAAAAATCGGGGGAGGGAGGGAGGGAGGAGATAGAAATTTCAACATGCAATTTTTTTACAAAGGTGGGGGGGGGGGGGAGAGTACTGCTAGAATATTTTCACCTGAGTGGTGTCTTAGCAGTTACCTTACGGTAAATCCTAAAGATTAAACAGCTGAATTGAAATCTGATTTTGGAGACACAGTGACAAACTGGGTCTCGGACTAGCAGGTCATTGGATGCCTGCTCAACATGGTCAATGACAATGTGCAACAACTTAGTCCACAAACGACAGGGTTCGGTTCAGCTCACACTTTGATCTTCGCGGTGGTGACTACGCTTGATGCAGGATACTTTTGAAACTCCAGTTTACTTCACTATACAAACCTGTGTTCCTCCCTTCAGCTTTTTAGGATTTGATGCTACTTTAGAACACTTATTCTTGGCAGGCAGCAAATCCACTGCTTGTGTTTTGGAAGCCATGTTGTTCGAAATGTCCCGCTCTCCGTTCGATGCGCCATCTGACGAATAAATGTTAATTCCTTTGAAAGCGACATCACGTGGGTAAATGTAAAACTAATTTTTTGGTGGCTCAGGGCAAAAGCTTGGGGTAAAAGAGGTGGTTCAGCATCCGCGTGACTTGAGGATTCAGGATATTATCCTTGTTTTCTTGCTTTTTTTTCTTCCTCTTCCTTTTTTTTTCTTGGTCAGGGAGACCCTCATTTAGGCAAATATTTGTCGCTCTCATGAGGGTGGTCATATAAGCTTCCACTGGAGGCGCTGCGGTATGCACGTCCACTTTATTGCCTATGCCATAGGCTATGGCAAGGTGTGATGGCTCGGCTTGGGGCTATGGTCAACAATACATCCAGACCAAGACCACTGAAAGTCTCCTTAGGCAGCAAGGATGAAAAAAGTAAATTCATGGCAAACCTACCAAGATTGATGAATGCAGATGTAAAATTTAAAAATGTCAGTATTTCTGATGATCTCACATAAGATGAAAGAGAGAAAAATAGACTGAAGGTAGCGGAAGCCAGACAGAAGAAAAAAAAACGAATCAGAAGGGGGGGGGGGTGGGGGGAGGAGGCTCTGGACCTTCAAAGTTCGGGGACCTCCCTGGAATCTGAGAATTATCAAAATAAAGACTGGAGTAAACTAATTAAAAAATCTAGCAACAAAAAAGATGAAGGAAGAAATGACAAAATTGATACAGTGAAAAAACCGAAATGTATGCTTGTTAACGCCAGCTAGGAGTCTTATGAACAAAATGCCAGAATTGAAATGTTACACTGTTGAAAATGACTTAGATTTAATTTTTGTGACAGAATCTTGGGCACACGAGGATATAAAGGATGCAGAAATTACCATTGAAGGATACAACATATTCAGAAATGACCTCAAACACAGTAGAGGTGGAGGTTATATTATTTACGCTAGAGAAAAATTAAACATTGAGATGGATAAATCACTTATGGCTACAAATAATTCAGAATCAATATGGTGTAACCTGACCACAAGTTCACATCAAATTTTGATAGGCGTCAGCTACAATAGTACATCAGCTACAGAGCAGGAGCAAATGTTACATAAACAAATCAAAGATGCTTGTGATAAATTTAAAAGTGCTGTGATTTGTGGTGACTTTAATCATCCATCAATAGATTGGCCAAAATTACATGCTCAAACAGAGGAACAAAAATTCCTGGACTTGACTTTAGAATGTTTTCTCCAACAACATGTGGAACAAGCAACAAGAGGGGCAAATGTGCGTGATTTAGTATTATCAACAGAAAATGGGATGATTGAAGATGTAAATGTTTGTGAAAATTTTGGAAGGAGTAACCACAATGTCATATTTTTTGACTTGGTATGTGAGGTTAACATCAAACATTGGAAACAGGAATACTTTGATTATAGACATGGAGATTATAGAGGGACGAGAGAGGTTTTACAAGGAATAAACTGGGACCTACTGCTTGGGGATTCAGATGTTAAGAGAATGTGGAAAAATTTTAAAGGAAATATGGATGAAGCGGTCTCTAAATTTGTCCCAAAAAAGAATAGGAGAGCTTCAAAATATCCATTGTGGTGGAACAGAAACGTAAAGAGAGCTAGGAAACTTAAGTATTCGCAGTGGAAGAAGTACACAGCCACAAAAGAATATAGTGATTACGTTCAATACAAGGAAGCGTTGAACAAAGCAACAAAAGCTCTGAGGCAGGCTAAAAAGAACTTTGAAAATAAAATCGCAAGAAACATAAAAAAAGATCCTAAGGCATTTTATGGATATGCAAGAGGGAAAATGTGCACCAAAGAAAGTGTAGGTCCCTGGAAAGGCCGGGATGGATCTATTATTACAGACGACAAGACAACTGCAAATGTGCTAAATGAATATTTCTCTTCAGTCTTTACAAAAGCGCAGATAGATGGAATGCCTGAACCTACAAGAATATTTACAGGGGATCAGAGTGAGGAGTTACATGACATTGAAGTGACATCGGAGGAGGTAACTAAGAGATTACTAAAACTAAAACCAGATAAGTCCCCAGGAATAGACAACATGTATTCAAGAGTTTTGAAGGAAATGGCTGAAGTAATCTCTAAACCACTAGCAAGACTTTTCAACAAAACTTTACAGGACCAAGTGGTACCTAGTGACTGGAGACAGGCCAATGTAACTCCTATATTTAAGAAAGGATCTAAATCTTCTGCTTCTAACTATAGACCAGTTAGCCTAACATCACATGTCTGCAAGTTACTAGAATCAATTATCAGGGACTCCATAGTGACACATTTATCAAAGCACAATCTTTTGAAAAAGTCTCAGCATGGATGCAATTCCCTTCCGTAACTGAGGGTTGATAGACTATAGTGACTGGGCCACCATTGAAAAGGGCGTCCCCCAAGTCTCGATCTTGGGCCCCGCCCTTTTCAGTGTTTTCATTAAGGACCTTTTCTGGTCCCTTGTGACCTCTGTATTAGCAAACTATGCTGATAACAACACAATTTCGGTCACTCAAAAATCCAAAGATGAGGTACTACTTACTTTGAAAACCGAAGGAGAGACAGCTGTCAAATGGTTCAAGGACAATAAAATGGCAGCAAATGCTTCTAAATTCAAAGGAATACTAATAAACGACCAAAACGATCAGGTTTCACTTTCCATCGAAGGAGAAAACATTGACTTTGTAAATGATGTTAAACTCCTAGGAGTTACTGTAGATAGTCACCTAAATTTCAACATCCATACTAGTACTGTGTGCAAAAAAGCAAGTGCTCAACTTAAGGTTCTTCAAAGACTATCTAAAAACCTGGACGAGAAATCTAGACTTAGCATTTTCAAATCTTTCATCTTATCTCACTTTAATTATAGTTCCAATGATCTGGAACTTTGGCGCCACATCTAATCTAAAACTCATGGACAGATTACAATACAGAGGACTAAAGATCGTTTACAACGATTTACAAGTGACTATGAGTCCCTGCTTGAAAAAGCGGGACTAGATACGCTAGAACTGTCAAGGAGAAAAGCGATTCTCATAGAAGTTTTTAAATCTCTTAACAAGCTTTCCCCGCTGTTTATGGGGG
The DNA here is from genome assembly GCA_964020975.1 of Hermodice carunculata. Taxonomy (NCBI): domain Eukaryota; kingdom Metazoa; phylum Annelida; class Polychaeta; order Eunicida; family Amphinomidae; genus Hermodice; species Hermodice carunculata. The sequence continues at coordinate 28,587,486 of OZ026630.1, forward strand.
ATATTTTCAAACCAATTGAAAAACCGTATAACTTGAAGTGTAATGCCCGGTTTAATGTTGAGCACGCAAAGACAGTTAAATATGGATTGCGCTCATTTACCACATATGGATCCAATCTATGGAACTCTATTCCCGATCATATGAAAGACTGCACTGACTTTAAAGAATTTAAAAAGATGCTGAAAACTATGAGGGATCCTGGGTGCAAATGCCTTGCCTGCAGCTATTAATACTTTCACCAATTTTATTTATTTATTTATTTATTTTAGCCTCTGTTATGTGTTCTAATTTATAATGCTATTTTTTTTTAGTAGCTCAAGCCTCTGTTACATGGTTTTTTTTTGTTTTTTTTTTTTTTAGTAGCTGCTACTATCATATATATATATTTATTTCCAGTCGGTGATATTAGCCTATGGCTACTGTTATTTGTATCGGAAAACTGACTCAAAATATAGATATTGTATTGTATTGTAGCTTGGTAATCGCCAGGCCCAGGACCCCGTATATGAAACTATGCATGGAATTTCTTTGTCTCTTCTCCACTGCCCTGCTGTTCAACTTGTGTAAAGTTTGTTTGAAAACAATGATAAATAAATCAGTGAGAATAATTGTATCCTCAGTTTACAAGATACTCCATTATCTGACAGAAAGAAAGGCACTACTCATTCTTGGGGCTGAAGTTACAATTGAATCAAAACATCTGTGAGGTAAACTGTGTAATTTTGAACAAATGGAAATCCTTTTTATTTTCAAATAAATAATATCACAACAAACATAAGCTTGTAAGCATATACACAAGGCTTGTTTGATAAAATCTGGACCCTGTGCCGGGCTTTGCAAGTTGAGGCGTGAATAGTTTTTAGTGATTTTAGTGATTTACTGTCATGGCCCATGTACTGCATGGTTGATTCCTTTTAAAATTACAAAATTAAAAGAAAAAAAAAAAGAAAATTACAACTCAGAGCATAATTTCATTGATTGATTTATTCAATGGCAAACATATCTTGTAAATAAACAAGTAACTGTGTACAAATGATACATGACATGACTGATTCCAAAACTATTAAGTCGCAAATTGGATTTTAAAGAGACAGATCTCAAGAGAGAACAAGAAATTCTGACATTTAATTATAACCCAGCCACCTTTTGTTGAACTTTTCATATTATTTAGTCAATCTCCAAGTATAATTTAATTCTGTAAAACTAATATCAACATAATTTTCATGCTCCTCAGGAAATAGATATAAATATTTATATTTTGTTTTATTTCAGATATATGGTAAATCATAAATGCAGTCGCAGAGATGGGGGACTCAGCTTGTCATGCTGCTGGTATAGACCTTCAGTCACCAGACCATTTCTTGGCTTCACTGTACAAGGTTGATGAGAATAGTGTGACAAATGGTGTCATTGTAGAGATACTAGAGTATCTACAAAAGCAAAAGAAACCAAAGAAGCAGGCAGTTACTTGGAAAAATGTTACTGATGGACTTTGTAAGGTTTTTAAGCAAAGTAGCCAAGACATACCACCTGAATCTGTGAGAACATCTGCAACAAGAGTGAAGCAGCAGCGTGTATTTCTGAAAAAAATTCCAGTTAATCAAAGGGGTACACAACTCGAAGACTACCTTGCTAGCAAGTGGTGTATGCCGTTGTCTGGTCTCAAAAATAGAAAACGGACAGCAGATGATGATATCAGTTCAGATCCATGTGTAACTGATATTCTACAACCCAAAGTTCCAAAATTTGAAACTTTCAAAGAACAAGTATGTGAAGAAACAGTGAACAAACTCTCTGCTGAGGTGGTAACATTGACAGAAAATGTAAAACAGTTGACAAAGGAAAACTCAAAACTAGAAACAGAAAACAAAAACATGAAAGAAAATCTTGTATCCCTGATAAAAAAAGTGGCTATTTACAATCCAAGTAGGATCAAACAAATGTTGAAAAGGAAAGATGATTCCAAGGAACTGTGGAAAAAGAAATTTCAAGTATTGTGTAGAAAATCAAAGAAAACCGTGCAGCTACTAGAACAGCTTAATGAAACTAGGAAGACCCTTGCTACTGTCAAATAATCTTCTACAAAAAAAAAAACCTGGCGACTCAAACAGACCAAGGCTGAAGCAAAGCTAAATGTGAGCGCACAAATGATAAAATTGAATGAACAAATTGTTAAGAATGTCACAGAGAAAAAGAGGGAAATTAAATCAATGCAAGAAAACATCTGGTACCTGGAAAATAAACTCGAAAGTTCTAAGGGTATGGACAATAGAGGGCCACCCTAATATGATTTCGGCTGCTTCCATTATACAGACGACATATTGAAATTTATCTTAAACAGTTATTGGCATAAGTGATGTGACACACTTACACATTACCCTTGTAATAAAGCACCACACTCAACAAACTGTCGAGTGGCGTGAACAAATATAACAGTGTGGAATAACACATTCTTGCTCATAATCATTTATCAGGAGATTTTTGACGTATCTGTAAATCCCTGGTGACTGTGAATGTAAAATTTCTCTTTCATTTGACTCGCTATTGCGTTCACTGATGTGGGTGCTCGACGATAGCACATCAGACACATAATTATAGTGATCTAGGGGGATCCTATGGCAGCAAGTCAGAACATGAAGGAAGAAAATCTAGTTTCTTCCTTCATTGTCAGAACGGGTATGCCTACGCCGGAATGGGGCGCCTCGTTAAGCCGTCCTTGGGGAATTGGCTGGCTCAGCATCAATGACATGATAGCAAAATCAAGGTTAAACTAGAAAAAATTGATTCGCTTGTCAGTAGGGAAATCATTTGTGTACCTAGAAAACTTTTAAAGATTGCCTATCCAAAATTTACTTAACTCCTGCAACAATATTTTTTTTATGCCGCTATCTCAAGAACTAATTATAGGCATACAAATTGAAATTGGAAAGGCACCTCAATCTATTATAGTTTTGAAGCCAATCGAGATTTAAATTTTGTGTATTTGCATAAATCAAACTGCTACAACTTTGATACATGGTTCATTGGATGCAGCTATCCCATAAATCTGTCAATTGAAGTTTGAGTGATACCTCAGTATATAATAGTTTTGAAGTTATTCAAGATTTAACGTTTGTGTATTCACATAATTTGCATGAATTAAAAGGCTATAACTTTGGTTCATATTTCATTGGATGGGCTATGTCACAAACCTAACCATTGAAGTTGGAATGGCACCTCCTTCTATAATAGCTTTGAAGTTTTTCCAGATTTAAATTGTGCGTATTTGCATAAATAAAAGTGCCACAACCTTGGTTCATTTTTCATTGCATGCTGCTATGTCACAAACCTACCAATTGAAGTGGAAATTGAACCTCTATCTTTGATAGTTTTGAAGTTATTCCAGATCTAAATTTTGCGTATTTGCCTAATTTGCATAAATTAGAATGCTACATCTTTGGTTAATGTTTCATTGGATGCGGCTATGTCAAAAACCCTTATATTGAAGTTGGAATGATGCCTCTATCCATAATGGTTTGGAAGTTATTTAAAAACTAAATTTTTTGCATTCACCTAATTTGCATAAATTGGATGCGGGCATGTCAAAAATATATAAATTGGAATGGGAATGGCACCTGTGTCTGTAATAGTTTTGCAGTTATTCCAAATTTTTTGGTGTGCAGCATATGAAGCATATAAAAAGAGACAATATTTCAGAAATGGAAAGACCGAAGACCAGGATTGTAACAGCTTTGAGCAGATTCAGGGCTGGGTGGAAGAGGAAAGGGTTGTATGGTTTTGGGGAATGAAAAATGATCTGTCAGGAAGAATAAGAGGAATCACAGCTGTGCAGGACAACCTGGTAGGGTGCGGGGTGGGAGTGGGTGTCATGAAGTAGGAGGGAACACGATGTAGTAGCATATGGGAATGGAGGGGAAGGGTGGTAGCCCTTTAAAGAGCTCCCTTGAATGATTGTTTGTATGAAAACTGTTGGTCAGTGCAGGAACACGACAAGGGAAATGCCTGAGCCTTACAGGTGGGAACGTATGAGATGGGAACTGCATGAGGGAAAGTACTATTTTGATTTTAACCTTTTCTTTTGTTAAATTGTGTGTGTCAACACATACTTTTCTGTTTTTCCTCGAATTCTTTCTTTCTTTAAAGTGTGTGTGTCAGCACACACTTTTCTGTTTTTCTAGGAATTCTTTATTATGTCTGTGTGCCAACACAGACATATTGTTTTTCTAGGAATTCATTCTTTCTTTCTTTCTTTCTTTCTTTCTTTCTTTCTTTCTTTCTTTCTTTCTTTCTTTCTTTCTTTCTTTCTTTCTTTCTATCTTTACCAGCAAATTTGTCCGACAATTCATTTAAAAACTAGAACAGACTGTTTTTCCAACAGAAAATCAAATGTCTCCCGGTGGAACACTTACGTCTCTGAATAAGCTACAGGTGATAACAAATTACAAATGACCAAGTTTGCTTGAAAATTACAATCCTATTTTAGCTCACACCCAGATACATTACTCTAACAATGTTTATCAAGTTCTTCAAGACTTATTGCAGAGAAACCAATTTCACATAAATGACCCTGTGACCTTGAAAATTAGGTCAAGGTCATCCAAATACAATCCCAACCTAGGTCTTGCGTAGATACATAATCCTACCAAGTTTCATCAAATTCCATCAAGTTCTTTAAGACTTATCGCATGGAAACCAATTTTACATAAGTGACACCGTGACCTTGAGAATTCACTCAAGGTCATCCAAATACACTCCCAACCTAGGTCTTACCTAGATGCATAATCCTACCAAGTTTCATCAAATTCCATCAAGTTCTTCAAGACTTATCGCACGGAAACCAATTTCACATAAGTGACACTGTGACCTTGAGAATTCGCTCAAGGTCATCCAAATACAATCCCAACCTAGGTCTTGCCAAGATACATAATCCTAGCAAGTTTCATCAAATTCCATCATGTTCTTCATGACTTATCGAACAGAAACCAATTTAACATAAGTGACCCTGTGACCTTGAAAATTAGGTCAAGGTCACCCAAATACAATCCCAACCTAGGTCTTGCCAAGATACATAATCCTGCCAAGTTTCATCAAATTCCTGTTCTTCAAGACTTATCGCACGGAAACCAATTTCACATAAGTGACACTGTGACCTTGAGAATTCGCTCAAGGTCATCCAAATACAATCCCAACCTAGGTCTTGCCTAGATACATAATCCTACCAAGTTTCATCAAATTATGTCATGTCCTTCAAGACTTATCGCACGGAAACCAAGTGTTGAAGAACATGAACAACAACAACAACAACAACAAGAAGCGGAAGAAACGGGCACTAAAACTATATGTCCCCCGGCTTCCACCGGGAGACATAAATATTACACGTAGAAACTCCAAATTGGCACAATAATACTTCTATAGATTAAGTCTGGCCTTTTTATCATGAGAGGTCATGCTTTTAAAAATTATGCAAATGAGGGCTAATTAAAGTTTAAAATCTTCAATATCTTTATACTGTAGTAGATGTGGTTCCGAGTGTATAGGAGTCCGATCATAGCAAGGTTAAGGTCATCTCAAATGTCAAGGTCATGTCAAGGTCAAAGGTCAATGTTAGGTCAAAATATCATTTTTGAGGTCAAAGTTAACTTCAGGTAGAGGTCATCTCAACGTCAAAGGTCATTTCAAGGTTAAAGGCCACTTCGATGGTGGCTTTCTTTTAGCGATAACTTGGTCAATTTTTATTCAATTTTCATCATGTTGGGCTCAAATTGTAGCTATTGTAACCCTGCACATTTTTTAAATTTACATCTGACCTGTTAAGTTCAAAGGTCAAGGTCACGTGGACCTTTAAAAGTTTCATCCAGTCATAACTTGCCAATCTCCATCCAATTCTAATCATGTTGGACTCAAATTGTAGTTATTGCTACACTGGACATTTTTATAAGAACATGTAACCTCAAAAAGGCAAAGGTCAAGGTCATTTGGCCCTTTGAAAGTTTCATCTTGCCATAGCTTGGTCAATTTGAAATTTTTCAATCTTGAATATCTTCAACACTATAATAGATAGAGATGTCATTGCAACTTCTACTAGGGGGTTGTTGACCATTGCTCACCTAATGAATTAAAAATTAAAGTTGAAGCAATTTAAATTATGCTAAATAGCACCATTAGAAATTTTAAATCTTGAATAACTTCAAAGCTATAGTAGACAGAGATGCCATTCCATCTTCTAATCCTGTGTTCTGGAAAAGTTGTACATTGCCACACCGATATGCTTTGAAGACACACACACTGATTTGCTATGCAGCAAATTATCTTTCCTGGTTGTACATTGCCATACTTATATGCTTTGAAGACACACACACTGATTTGCTATGCAGCAAATCATCTTTCCTATTAAAGTGTGTGTGTGTCAAGGCACACTTTTCTATTTTTCTAGGAATTCTTTATAATGAGAGGTCATGCTTTTCAAAATTATGCAAATGAAGGCTAATTAAAGTTTTAAATGTTCAACATCTTATATACTATAGTAAATGTGGTTCCGAGTGTACAGGAGTTTGATCATAGCAAGGTAAAGGTCATCTCAAATGTCAAGGTTATGTCAAGGTCAAAGGTCAATTTTAAGTCAAAATGTCATTTTTGATGTCAAGGTTCACTTCAGGTAGAGGTCATCTCAAGGTCAAAGGCCACATCCGATGGTGGCTTTCTTCTAGCCATAACTTGGTCAATTTTTATCCAATTTTGATCAAGTTGGGCTCAAATTGTAGCTATTGTAACACTGCACATTTTTGAAATTTACATGTGACCTCTGAAGTTCAAAGGTCAAGGTCATGACCTTTGAATGTTTCATGCAGTCATAAGTTGGCCAATCTCCATCCAATTCTAATCATGTTGGACTCAAATTGTAGTTATTGCTACACTGGACATTTTTATAAGAACATGTAACCTCAAAAAGGCAAAGGTCAAGGTCATTTGGCTCTTCCAAAGTTTCATCTTGCCATAACTTGGTCAGTTTTACTTCGATTAGGTTCATGTTTTGGCTTAAAATGTGGGTATTGTAACACTGTGCAATTTATATGTGACCTGTAAAGGTCAAAGGTCAAAGTCAAGGTCAATTGGACTTTGAAATTTGCATGCAGCCATAAGCTTAATGTAATGTGAAGTATTAAAGGATAAAAGTTGTAGCATCTAATATTTACAAATTTTAAAGGCACACAGACAGATTTGCTTTGAAGCAAATCTTCTTTTCCAGTTTCTTTCTTTCTTTCTTTCTTTTTCTTTCTTTCTTTCTTTTTACCAGCAAATTTGTCCAACACTTTTCTCGGACACTATTATACATAGAAACTCCAAACTTGATTGTACCTCCATACATGGCCTTTGCTCGCTTTATCCACAGAAATGAAGATGTCTAAAATTATGCAAATTAGGGGCATTTGAAATTTTAAATCTTGGAACATCTTCAAAAGAATAAAAGATAGAGATGTCATTCCAATTTCTACTAGGTCGTTGTTGACCAGTGCACATCTAATGAATCTAAAACAAGAGTTGTAGCAATTCAAATTAGGCTAATTAGCAGCATTTGAAATTTTAAATCTTGAATAACTTCAAAGCTATTATATATAGAGGTGCCATTCCAACTTCTACTCCAGTGTGATGGAATCGTTGTACATTGCCATACCAATATGCTTTGAAGACGCACACACTTTCTTTCTTTCTTTCTTTCTTTCTTTCTTTCTTTCTTTCTTTCTTTCTTTCTTTCTTTTTTTCTTTCTTTCTCTCTCTCTCTCTCTCTCTCTCTCTCTCTCTCTCTCTCTCTCTCTCTCTTTCTTTCCCAGCAAATTTGTCCGACACTTTTCTCGGACACTACAAACATAGAATCACCAAACTTGGCATGATTGTACTTCCATACAAGAAGTTTGACCGTTTTATACAGAGGAATGAAGATGTTTAAAATTATGCAAATTAGGGGCATTTGAAATTTTAAATCTTGAATATCTTCAAAAGTATAATAGATAGAGATGTCATTCCAACTTTTACTAGGGGGTTATTGACCATTGCGCATCTAATGAATGTAAAACAAAAGTTGTAGCAATTTAAATTATGCAAATTAGCAGCATTGGAAATTTTAAAACTTGAATATCTTCAAAACTATTATAGATAGAGATGTCATTTTACCTTCTACTAGGGGGCTATTGACCATTGCACATGTAATCAACTTAAAACAAAAGTTGTAGCCATTTTGATTATGCTAATTAGCAGCATTTGAAATGTTAAAACTTGAGTATCTTCAAAAGTATTATAGAGATGTCATTTCCACTACTACTAGGGGGTTGTTGAACACTGCGCATGTAATGAATCTAAAACAAAAGTTGTAGCGATTTAAATTATGCTAATTAGCAGTATTCGAAATTTTCAATTTTGAATATCTTCAAAACTATAATAGATAAAGATGTCATTCCAATTTTCTTCTAGGGGGTTGTTGACAACTGCACACCTAATGAATTAAAAATAAAAGTTGTAGCAATTTAAATTATGCTAAATAGCACCATTAGAAATTTTAAATCTTGAATAACTTCAAAGCTATAATAGAGATGCCATTCCAACTTCTACTCCTGTGTTGTGGAATAGTTGTACATTGCCATACCAATATGCTGTGAAGACACACACACTGATTTGCTATGCAGCAAATCATCTTTCCTAGTTATGTCTGTGTGCCAACACAGACATACTGTTTTCTAGGAATTCTTTAGTATGTCTGTGTGCCAACACAGACTCTCTCTCTCTCTCTCTCTCTCTCTCTCTCTCTCTCTCTCTGTCTCTCTCTCTCTGTCTCTCTCTCTCTCTCTCTCTCTCTCTCTCTCTCTCTTTTTCTTTCTTTACCAGTGTCCAATGTCTGACATTTCATTTGAAAAGTATTACACTTAAAAACTCCAAACTTGGCACAATAATACTTCTATAGATAAAGTCTGGCCTTTTTATCATGAGAGGTCATGTTTTTCAAAATTATGCAAATGAGGGCTAGTTAAAGTTTATTTCTTTTTTTCTTTCTTCTTTCTTTCTTTCTTTCTTTCTTTCTTTACCGGCAAATTTGTCCGACATTTCATTTGAAAAGTATTATACATAGAAACTCCCAAAATTGGCACAATTATACTTCTATGGATGAAGTCAGGCCTTTTTATAATGAGAGGCCATGCTTTTCAAAATTATGCACATGAGGGCTAATTAAAGTTTTAAATCTTCAATATCTTATATACTATAGTAGATGTAGTGCCAAGTGTATTGGAGTTCAATCATATAAAGGCAAAGGTCATCTCAAATGTCAAGGTCATGTCAAGGTCAAAGGTCGTTTTTGGGTCAAAATGTGATTGTAAAGCCAAAATGTCATTTTGAAGGTCAAGGACCACTTCAGGTAGAGGTCAGTTCAAGGTCAAAGGCCACTTTTGATGGTAGCTTTCTTCTAGCCATAACTTGGTAAATTTTTATCCAATTTTGATCATGTTGGGCTCAAATTGTAGCTATTGTAACACTGCATATTTTTGAAGTCTTGCCTTTTTATAATGATAGGTCGTACTTTTCAATATTATGCAAATGAGGGCTAATTAAAGTTTTAAATCATCAATATCTTATATACTATAGTAGATATAGTTCCAAGTGTATTGTAGTTTGATCCTAGCAAGGCCAAGGTCATCTCAAATGTCAAGGTCATGTCAAGGTCAAAAGCCAATTTTAGGTCAAATATCATTTTAAAGGTCAAAGTTCACTTCAGGTGGAGGTTATCCCAAGGTCAAAGGTCATTTCAAGGCCAAAGGCCACTTTCGATGGTGGCTTTCTTCTAGCCATAACTTGGTCAATTTTGTCCAATTTTGATCATGTTTGGCTCAAATTGTAGCTATTGCAACACTGCACATTTTGAAAATTACATTTGACCCCCAAAGGTCAAAGGTCAACGTCATCTGGACCTTTGAAAGTTTCACGTAGCCATAATTTGACCAATGTCCATCCAATTCTAGTCATGTTGGACTTAAATTGTGGGTTTTGTAACACTGTAGATTTTTGCAATTTATATGTAACCTATGAAGGTCAAAGGTCAAGGTCATTTGAACCTTTGGAATTTTCATCCAGCCATAAGCTTAATGGAATGTGAAGTACCAAAGCACAAAATTTGATACCATGTAATATTTACAACTTTGGAGGGCACACAGACAGATTTGCTTTGAAGCAAATCTTCATTTCTAGTTTCTTTTTGTTTTCTTTGGTTTCTTTCTGTTTTTTTTATTTTTTGGGGCCTGCTGTGAAAACAGGACGGCGGCGCATAAGCGACCGACCACAGAAATATTATTGTCCCTTGCACTTTGCCTTTGCTTTTCTAGTGCTCCCAGACCTCTTTCCATTTTAATCGTTTTAATTCTGCTGACCTAAGCTCGTGGAGCTTATGCGACAGCTTATGTCCGTCCGTCCGTTCGTAAACTTTTGCTCCTTAGCGGGATACTATTCACAGGTTTCATGGTAGCCCAATATAACTTTCAGGACTCAGAGGGTTTATGAAAATCAATGTCCCTTTCGATACTGGTGGCGCCACCTACAATATTATGCAATACAGTTGTCAAAATGTGAACAAACAGACCATTCATGAAAAGCTGAGTGTGGGTCGCATATTCAGTAACGATTTTATAAATCTGAGTTGAAGGTCAAGTCAAATGGCCTGTTTGAATATAGGGGTCATCTTGTGAATGTTCTGCACCCCACAATTTTTGAGATAGGCCCATATAACGTTTCGAAGTTATATAGTGTAGGAAAATCTTTGTCGACATCAATGTTGGAGGCGCCACCTATAGCATTATGTGATATTGAGGTCAAAATTTAAAAATCGTGTGACCAGGCCAGCATCCTTAATTTTTGATGGATCTTCATGAAATTTAGTGGGATTGCAGAATAAGTCAAAATCTCGGTTGGTTATGATACAAGTGGGGCCACCTATAATTTGACGGAAATTAAAAAAAAATATACAAAATTCCATATCTCGAAAAATAATTCAATTATATAAGCCAAACTTATGGAATAGGCAAATCTGGCAGGACTAGACCGTAGATGGAAGAGGCTTTCGTGGTTTTTTGACTTAAGACTAGTTTCGGTGACCTCTTCACCTCCTCAGTTACGAAACCGACCGTTGAAAAAACTGCGTGTGCCTGTTTATATACGTTGAGTTGCTACATAAAACACGTGCTACTGTTTAAGTTGCAATGGTGACTAGACATACATAATCATATTAGATATGACGTTTTGATTCAAAGAATTTTCCTTTGAAAATAGGTGTTTTCCTAATAAGGAAACCCCTAGATGTTTGATGACTGTGGGTCAATCAGTACTTATCTTGGGCTTGTTGTTCCAATAGCCCTGGATAGGGACTATGGAAATATTTAGGAACATTTCCCTTGTAATTAAATATGCAGTTTTTTTTTTTCAAATTAACACTTTATGTGTTAATTGAGTGGTACATAGAATGGGAAAATGAGCTCAGACAATAAAAATTTAGTATTAGACTGAGCAAGGGAGCTCATTTTCCCATGATATTGAGGCCGAAAAAAAAATAATTAAAAAATACATAGTCCAATGCCAATATAGTATGTAAGATCTGCAACCTTGACCTATTTCTTAAAGTCACCAGACACGTTAAGTTAGAAGAGGTGATTTTGTAATGGTATGGTGCAGTTTGGACATCAGTGACAAAGAGAAATGAGCCTCTAGATCCAAATTGCACTTGGGTACATTGTATATAAAACTCTACTTGGTGACCTACGTTATTGGTCACCATGACCCAATGATAGTGTGACCTTGACCTATTTTTAAGGTTTTTAAGCACTTAAGATAAGGCCATTTCATTCAATATCTTGATAAACTTTAAGGCGAATGATGCAAATGTACCACAAATGTGTATCATGTGGAAGTTTGATATTGCACAATACAGCTAACCTTGATTAATTTTTTTCAAGTTGGTGGATTGAAAACATTTTAGAACATGAGGGTGGCCAGCAGAGCATTAGGCCCATGGGCCTCTTGTTTATATATGTATATAGCAAAGCAATTATACATGGTTAAACCACAAGACTTGACACTTGGTATGGGGGTGGGGGGGGGGTTCCGATCAAACGCCCCTCTGCAATGTAAAATAATAATAATAATAATTTAACAGCTGTGTGAACAGCCCATGCTCCTTTCACCGGGTGAAAAAAATGATAACTGGAAACCACTAGGAATGTCCCTGTGTGATATCAGAGGCTGAGCGGTTTCAGAAAAGAAGATAAATTGAGATTTGCCCAAGAAAAGAAAAAAATTCATAAAAAAGGCAAAAATGACTGCAGTGTGACCATTTAAATAATCTTGGTAGAGACCCACCCAAGATGCATTCCCAGCAAGTTTGAAGTAAATCTGGATGACGGTTTTGGAGAAGTCAAAAATGTGAATTTTGGACGGATGGACGACGGACAACGGACCATCCTGTAAGCTTGGCTGACTGACGAGTTAGCTGAGCTTAAAAGTGGAAAATAAATTGAAATAAAACATTGGAAGATAAAATCAAACAACTTGGCCTATTACCCCTGCTTTCAAATTAAATTTACTGTCTGGAAGTATATCTAATCATCTATGATCTTTAAATTGTTCATGCTTTCATATATAATCGTTACGTTTCAATATACATTATGTGTGCTTTTTGGTATTAAAATGCTATATATTACATCAAAGGCTTTGTTTACTTCGTCTTTTCTTTTTAGTTTATGAGAGTATAATTTTTTCGAATTGTCTAGTCTTAATCTATCAGTTGGGGCACATGTTAAAGAATTATTGTGCTAGTTGTTAAACAATTATAGTGAAACATAGGAAATGCCTTGAAGTGGCTTTCTTTTTAGGTGGGGCTCCGTAAGGAGACCCCCTCTCATGTACATAGTAGACCTAAAAAGTTCAATATTTGAAAACCAGGAACTATTCCTGTCGTTTTAATAGTCCTGATTTGTGACAAGACTTTATTCTTAACATTTGATATCGGCAAAATAAACAAGACTGATACCTGAAGGGTTTAATAAGAGAAAATACGCTGTCACCACTGGTCACAATTGCTGAAAATGCCTAACTGTTAGAATGTGCCAACGACGCACATACGGCGAACGTTATGTATTCTGGTGCAAACAAGAACCAGTTTTTAAAAAGGTGCAGGTTATTTTCTTTTATTTGTGCTCTTAATGGTAACACTGGTATTACTACTCATTGCTGATGTAAAATGTAGATATTCTTTATTGATCTATGCACATTATCAGGACCTTTCTGTTTAAAGAAGCTCCGTGTCTTGCTTGTATTCGTGCGTGAATGTGACGTCAAATCTTTGAACTTTGAACTTTTGTCAGCTCAATGAGGCTCTCCGTGGGTTTTTGCATATCCAAACAGTTACCAGTCTGAACACGTCCAAAGATGCATCCGACGGATAAAATCCATTGAGCATTCGTTACAGTGATCTAAAAAGTCCACGAGAAAATGTAATCAAGTTATCACTGCCCCTTACGAGTATTGTGCAAGTACGCTGTTTTGGGGCAATATGTAAAGTGGTTTAAAGTGGGTAAATAGAAAGAATTCAATTGGGTTCGGAGATGGAATGAAATATTGCCGTTTCGAGTGCAGATTTTACAATGTGTGTATGTGACTGGTACATTTGCCGGGTCCTACTGTGCAATGCGTATTTTATATTTTGCCGGGTTCCAGCAGTTGTTTTTGAACGGCGATGGAAATATATCAAGACGTTTCAAAGATAATTAGTACCAAGAATCAATAGTCCGACGGCATAAGTGGCATTCTGTGTCTTTTGCGTAGGTTTTAAGTTCTACATTTGTCCAAAAAGACCATCGTTTTGTTCATCGGCTTCAATGTCATTAGCATAATGTGGATAAATAAATAATGCTGGGCAAGCGCAATGTTATTAGATCTTATTACCGTTCGAGTTGTAGGAAAAAAGATCAATGTACTGATTTTTCTGTTTGTGAAAACACGAATCTTTCACTTTGATGTATATTGTTTAAAGAAAGAACAGAATAGAAAATAGATAGATTTTTTGGATCTGTTGTCGTCTACTTTCAACATAATCAAACCAGCGTGGGAGCAGCAGCGTGGAAGCGAGCGTATTTTGGAGATCGTTTATGCGCATGGGTAAAGTGTTATGACATATGTAAAGCAACCACAGTGACGTATGAAAAGACCTGTTGCTGAAGCCACTGCGAAGAGGTGGAACTAGAAGAAGACGTGAGGATTACTCAGTAGTTTCACAAGTAAGTGTGTGTTTTTCATATATCGTTGTTTTATATTGTGTATATTACACGAGCGAAGATGTGTTTGTATAAAATTTGACAGGTTCCCTGCCACTTGCGGTGTCATCGCATCAATGTGGTATCCACGCGGTCATTGCCATGTTGACCATCACATGAACATTATGACGATGATGATGTCGTTCATCACGAGCACATGCTTTTGAATATTGGTGCATTGCTCACAAATTAAACTTAATGAAGTTTTGAAGTCTTATACTGAGTTATTATTGTATGTCACTAAGTCTGCTTTATTGATTGCGTTCAATTGATTGTGGGATTCTGAGATGAATCAAGATCTGGGTCATGGATCTGAACGAGAAGTGGATGTTTGTAAACATTGCCATGCTGATACTGTCGACATATTCACATCATGTTTTCAATGACCTATCACTCAGTGCTGTACTCAACCTTGCGCTCTTTAAGGCCACTTTGTTTGATGCTACAACTTTTTTTTCTTCGATTGATATACTATATACAGAAACTGTGCGCCAGAACAGTCACGGAAGATGGGGAAAGTTGTTTTTATGGGAGGGAAAATGGCGTCAATGAAAACTATTATTAGAGCAAAGCAAAGCAAAACTTATATAATTTAAAAGTTGGTTTGATTCATTTGGATGTTGAGCTTTAGATTTGTCACATCGTAATCATTCGTAACTTGCCTTTTTTCAACGATCTGAATAGAAGTTAAAATGTATATATATATATATATATATATATATATGCATATTTTAAGTGTGATCAAAACCCCATCTTCTGCTGGGGTTTTGGTGTGATTTGTTAGATCCATCTTCGTGCATGCCCTTGGAATGGAAAATGACAACCTGTATGTATCAAATGTACAGGGTGGCCTTTTTACAGGTCAAGGGTAGAAACTAAACTAGAGGAGAAGCACTTCCAGTGATGAGGGGGCTACCAATTCTGTTTTTATTTTGCACCACCTGATTAAAGTGTACTGGAGCTCAAATGAAATAATACAGTGAAAACTGAAAGCGACACTGAGTTATCTGACATATTCATTACAATGACACAAATTTGAAGGGACTGAAGTTGTTGTTCCTTTTTTTTTTGACTCATGAATCTGAAATATTCAGATATCTGACACATTGTCTTGGAAAAAAATAGTGTCATTCTTACTAGTTTTCATTGTGCCTGCTATTTGTTGACCCTTACAAACATTAAAAATGTAGCAATCAATAAAGCAGACTTAGTGACATACAATAACAACTCAGTATAAGACTTCAAAACACAAGTTTAATTTGTGAGCAATGCGCCGATATTCAAAAGCATGTGCTCATGGTGAGTGACATCGCCATAATGTTCATGTGGTGGTCAACATGGCAATGACTGCGTAGATACCACATTGATGCGATGACACCGCAAGTGGCAGAGAACCTGTCAAATTTTATACAAATACATCTTCGCTCGTGTAATATATACAATGTAAAACAACGATATATGAAAAACACACACTTACTTGTGAAACTACTGAGTAATCCTCACGTCTTCTTCTAGTTCCACCTCTTCGCAGTGGCTTCAGCAACAGGTCTTTTCATACGTCACTGTGGTTGCTTTACATATGTCATAACACATTACGCGTGCGCATAAACGATCTCCAAAATACGCTCGCTCCCACCCTAGAAATAGATTCTTGTTTGATCATACACAAACTTACATGTATTGAAATGTTAACAAAATATTCATATTAAGCCTGGTAAATTAAGGTATTACAGATATTACTATAATAGCCTTGAATATTTACTCGCAAATGTACTCAAATTTCATATACATGTATATGTATATTATACATGTAAACATATGTTCATGCCCTAATGAAAGCAAAGGAAAAACAACAAAAAGCCCCACCTCTAGGCTTTTAGCCTTGTTTATTTTTCTGTATTTAAGAATAGCACCCCATGTATTCAAACTAATGTAAAACTTAACAGTGTTCCTGACCTTGTTCTTATCTGCATCAAGTGTAAAATTATGAGACTGCAAAGATAAATTTTGCTAATTTGCATAAGACTAATATCCCAATATGGGTCTAATAGGGATAATTTGGAGGACTCTTTTTAAGTTCGCAGTGTTTGGAACAAAAGAGTATCAATTTACGAACTTCAGGCACGATTTTATTGAGAAAAGGATAGATATAAAAAAGATGTCCTCCTATATCTAGGTCTTTTATGTTGGCATATTTATTCAATTAGCATAATATTTCGTTGATCTGTACGTGCATCAATTGACACAGCAAGGCTATACAACTTCAACAATGTATACCTTCATCAAGCTTTACCAAAATTAAAAATGCAGCAAAAACGTAGATGTATACATTTGTATCTCGATACTTTCAGTTAGTAAGGAAGTCGAATTTTGACTTTCAGAAGTCTGACTGGGAGTATAAGCAGTACTGGTAAAATTCATGGATCTTAGTAGTTCCTTTCTGGTTTGGTTGTATAGGCTCTATATGTTTTGGCTTACAATACATAATTCAATGCTAGAGGCAGTGCAATAAACGTTCTATTTTTCAGTCTTACAGATGATATTTGTATCCACTGGCATCTCAAGTTTAAGACACTTAGCTCTCCAAAATGCAGACTTTCACTGTATAGATTTGAACATCGTGAACGCAAAAAATGTGTGATAAACCGACTTCAACGAAACAACTGCAGTCATTATGTTGTCGCAGTCATCCGAATGAGTCGGGTCAGGCTGGGGCCAGTACAAATTCTGAAGTACTGGGCCTGCCATCCTATAAAAAGTTTAAGCCTTGTCTGACTCTGTATGCCATAATCTGAAAGGAAATATGAAAGCTAACGTAAAAGCCCAGTCCAGTGAATTTTGTGGGTCTCACATCAAATTGTCCGTGTGAAAATAGAGTCTCAAATGACAGGAAAACGCGTCTGAGAGTGTCCATTTTTCAGAAACTTCCGGGGCAAATTTCTACAGCATACGAAACCATTATTAAGTCCAGTTTGGAAATGAGATGATGACAATAAATTAAGTTAGTGTTCCTATCATTTTATCTTTCAACATTTGAAACAAGGTATGGCAAGCTGTTTCAGCGTTTAATCCATAATTAAACGTGTAAATAATTAAAGATATATGTAAAGGATTTACACGTCTAATTGTAGTTGAAAATAAGTCTACATATGTTAAAAAGATTTACAGATTTTATGAAACGGTTTAACACGGTTACGGAGCCCAGGGGATGAAAAAGAAGGACGAAGCAGGTATAATCCAGAAGGCAGGTCCACAACAACATTCAAAGAATTATAACACCATTCTAAATAACTAGAACACAGTTTGAATTATTCAAGATGACACTCTAATTATTTAAAATGGCACTTGAAATGCCCAATCAGCAATTAAACGGTGTTGGGCCTGCAGCTTTACTTCAAAAGTGATGTATATTGCTCAACTAAGAATGAGAATAATAACAAAGCCTCACTTCTGTATTATTAAGGGACAGACTTGTTGGAACTGCGCGATTTCTTTCTGAGGTTACTTTTTGTATTATATTCGAGTTCGACGGGACCCATAGAACAACAACACTGGACCACCCTGAACAATTTTTTGTTGTTGGTCAGTTCGTGTGTGTGTGTATTTCCTTTCTCTCTCTTCCGCCCAACTTTGCGGGCCAATATCTCTGAGACCACCAAGATATTCTTCATAACCCTTTGAATCACGTTGGAAGTATGGATTCATTTTGGTTTTTTCCACTTTGTGTTTTGTTAAAAAGAAATTGACCAATTTTTTAAGTTCAATGTTACTTTACTTTTTCATCTATTCCATGAATCAAATCCTTTTCTCACAGATTGAAACAAACGTGACACCAACAGACTGCTAGTGGAATGTATGACATTTATTGAATATTACACTTTTTGATTAGAGTCAAAGGTCAAGGTCATAATAAGTAAATTATCATATTAGTAGTTAAACAAAGTTCATGTTTATGAGTACTGAAAGTGTGTGCACAACCATAAAAAAAGAACTGACAATATAAAACACAACAGTGCAAAATTTTGTTTTTAGGTTACTATTTATAATAGCTTGTGAAATTCGTTAGCATCCGTCGTCCGCTTGCCCGTATATCCGCCCGCCTGTCCGCTAGACATTTTGCATTTTCAAAAATGGTTAAATAGACTGCTTCACTTTAGGGCCCAGCTGTTTCTGAGGGTTCTGTACCAAGTGTGCGTAAGAGATGATGATGATGCAATAATTTTTCTTTTTTTTTGTGTGCATTTTGCAATTTATTTTTGAATTAAAAAATCTTTTCCCCAAGAAGTACTAGACCAATTGCGTTGATATTGCATACAGGGTTCCTAGGGGTCATGTAGTTTACATTTTGGCTATACAAACATTTTTCAAAACATAGAGGTAGTAACAAAATAACTGGAGTTTATTCAATAACTGGACCATTTTGGTCTGGTAGACACACGTTAATACCTTTGACAGGTCGCCAGAGTTCATGCCACCCTAAATGCCACATAATTATAATAATATGAAAGTGATTATTTTGCACATACAAAATAGTCATAAACATAGTCAAATAAGTATGTATTTTAAGATTCAGTTCGAATTACACTGATAACATTTAGGAAATATACACATATAACAATTTGGAATATTAGAAGAATCTTCATATTTTGCCATATATTATTTTACGTACTGCGAGAACCCAACATAACTATGAGTGTGTATTTTTAATGTTATGGGTTCAGTTGTGTCATTTACAAGCCGAATGAATTTATGTCTTAAACATTTTTGGCAAACGTATGTGGGGTGCGTGCAACAGAAAGCGAAGATCTTTTTCTCCTTGGTCATAAATTTGGGAAGTTGAGGTAATGGATGTTTTTATCAAAATACTGTGAATTTATTTAATTTTGCTGTGTTCTAATTTTCACTTATTTCGCTGATGCTTCAAAACCGTGAAATTGAGAACACACTGAAAAAAGTTTTTAACATGGCATTGATTGGAAGTAAAACTAAAATAGTGAATTTAAAGGCTCAGTGAAAGGTCCACATTGCAAAAACCGTGAAAATAAATGCCCTTGAAAATAAATGTATTCACAGTAGAGCCAACTTGAACCAAATACTTATATTTTACCATAATGATTCGAGAAACTTCTCTGTCCAATCCAAGTGGACTTAAAAGTCCCAGTACAGCATACAGGGTTGTGTCATCAGCGTATATCATTAACTTAAACTTCGAAGAGGCTACAATAATGTAATTTATATAAAGCAGAAACAACAGTGGGCCTAGATTAGAACCTTGTGGAACACGCGTGTCCATAATCAATATATCAGATTTGAATTCATTATAAACAACATACTGCTGTGTGTTTTTCAAGCAGCCCTTGAATAAGTCTAAGGCCATCTTTTGGATACGATGATAATTCAGCTTTTGCAGTAGAATGTTGTGATCTAAGGTACCAAAAGCAATCGAAAGGTCAACATAAACATTTATTGGAATTTCTCCTTTGTCCATACCTAACATGCTTTATTTCTTCTAAACGCTCCATTGCTGCATGTTATGTTGAACGGTTATTTTTAAAACCGTATTGACTTGAATACAATAGATTATGGCATTATGAATATTCATAAATTTTATTGAGCAGGACTCTTTCGCAAACTTTCGATATCGCTGGTAGGACAGGAATAGGGGTCTATTGGAGAATTATCATTCTTTCTATAGATGGGTGCCACTTTACCATTTTCAATAAGACAGAAATATGCCAGTCAAAAGACTGATTTATCACTAGAGTGATAGCTTTGGACACATCGTTTTTTTATTTTCTTCAGTGAATAACTAGATATGTGGTCAGGGCCAAAGCTTGGTTTTGGTTTTAGTGAATCAATCATTTTCAGTATCCTTTCCTCAGTTAAAGGACAAAACGAAAATCTATATTGAGTTGGGTTCATGAGATAATCCTTGAATGAACAGTCTGGAATTGGTAACATTTGTGATGCCAATTTTGGCCCGTGAAGAATGAGTTAATTTATTAACTCACATTGTTTTGTCATTAACAAATTTAATTTTAATAAAAGAATCAGGGGTACTTTTTTCGTTTAAAGTTCATTTAGAATAACATTTACAGTTAAGAATATATGCTTAATATTATTTTCGAACCGATTAAAAACCTTTGGGTGAACTATTGGTAAGCACTGACAGAGTATAATAATAAGATTAATGATAATAATAATAATAATAATAATAATAATAATAATAATAATAATAATAATAATAATAATAATAATAATAATAATAATAATAATAATAATAATAATAATTTTATTTTTAAACCCCATTCGTATGGAAATTAAGACTAGTACATCGAGATACTAAAATGTAGGAAACACAATTATATGATCATGACCATGACACAACGACCTCAAGTCCTCAAAAGTCCACATACTAGAATAATGTGCCAGGCCCGCTTCCACCCGCACCTCCCCTCACTTTACGCATTAGAGTTAAAATGTTGTATTTAGCAACTTAGTGAGCATTTGTAACCATTACATTTTCATATATATGTACATTATAAACTGTTTACATACATAACTATATAATATATATGTATATATGTGTATATATATATATATATATATATATATATATATATATATATATATATATATATATATATATATATATATATATACAAACCCATTAAATTTACACAAGTCAAGACCAGGTGGACTTCAAAGTATATATTTCCAGTTTGTTTAAAGTTACGTCCTCTCCATCACAAAACATCTCCAGGTTGTTGTAAGCTGGGTTGGGAAATATAAGGTCAGTAAGTACAAGCAATCCATCATTGACGAATATTTCAACTGAGGACTGATCTATTAAAATACGTAAAAGTAACATTTCTACCCGTATTGGAAGCACCGCCTGGTGGATGGCGGCAAATTCTTCGTTGAATGCACTTTGTCCCGACTCGCTTCTGTCAATAAATACACCAGATTTGGTTCTATATCCTATTTTTGTTCCTTGCTTTGGTCCGGCAAATACCTTGAAGCCAAACTCTTTGACATCGCCAGATAATTTGATTTCTGCGAGGATTTCAAACATATTACCTTTGACTTTGTCCATTTCTAGCTGTGTTGCCATCTGTAATAAATTTAAGGCTTATACACCTTGTTGCATATGGAGGGATACTAGGTTCATAAAAGAAGTTCTTTATTTTTATTTTTCAGAAATGCATTTATTTATTTATTCATTTAATTTTTACTTGGCCCGTCCTTACTGAACCCCATGATTATGACAAGGGAATGCTTGCAAATTTATTTATTTTTTATCCGAACATATCATGACTCACCGGACATTGAGTGATAAGTACTTTCATGAAGAGATGTCAGGATAGTACCTTTCAGCATCCACGGTTGTGGCATGATAATATGCATATAATCTTCAAAATATGCACTATTCAACTACAAATCCCATGTGATAACAACTATCAGTTTTAAAAGTTTAAAAATACATGGGCTACGATGTAAAGTATATTAGATCCCACAATTTACAAGTCTAGATTTGAAAAAGTATATTCAACGGGTATGGTAAGAGGTCACCAAATTTAGACAGAGACAAAAGTAGAATACAAAACTGAAGACTTGAGGTCAAAGGATTTTAGATGATAACAAGCATACCTCTTTGACACTTGTTTGTCTGTACACTCTCTGCTGCTCCCGCAGTGCCGCCAGTTCTCTCACAGGAGTCTGAACCAGAAATAATTGAGATCCATACATCTCCAGGTCGAGTTCTCTGGGGACCGTCATACCTCCTCGCCACACTGTGGTGGGTACATCTTTTGCATAGTACCAGTTACTGGAACAGTTTAAACAAATTGTATTTCATAAGACTTATGACTTGTCTTCAAATTTGAGCTGGAAAGAACATATACTAAGAAAAATTGGGAAAGCCAGCAACACATTGTCTCTTCTCAAATGGTTAAAATATAGGTTGTCTCGAAATGCACTCGATAAGCTCTACAAATCCGTGATTCGACCCATAATAGAATATGGTTCAGTGTGATTTGACAACTGAGGTTATACCCTTAGCAATATAATAGAATTAATTCAATACCAAGCAATGAGAATGTTTACAGCGGCCCTGCATCACTCAAATCGTGCACGTCTTCTCGCTGGCCTAGGTTGGGAAACGCTAGCTGTCAGACGCAAATACTGCAAACTGATGCTATTTGACAAAATGATTCACAAATGCGTTCCTCCTTAGCTCTCTGACCTGGTACCTCCTACTTCCCATAATTCATTGAGAAATCGACAAAATATAAGACAAATTAAAAATGCCAGGACTGAACGATTCATAAATTTTCTTCCCTCCACAATGTAATCATGGTATGATCTTCCAATAGATATTAGGCAATCCTCTATATCATCGCTTTTCAAAACCAAATTAAAATGCCTGTGGTTTGAAAATGCCCCTCCAATTTACTTTGCACATGGTCAGCGTTTCCCTAACATATGTCAAACTCCACCCTCCTCTGCAATGTCCTCTGTACAAGGTTAACATTATTAATGATCCAACATGTTCATGCGGGAGTACACTCGAAGATACGGTACACTTCTTTTCAATTTGTCCACTAATACTCCCATTCCCGCATCATTCTTTTAAAAATTGTTGCTTCAATTTTGGCGGCAGGGGCTCACTCATCCCCCCCCCCCCCGTCCACCTAGATATAAATTACTTTGTAAATGTCTTATTAAATGGGAGTCCCGACCTGGAAATGAATCAAACAAAGCAATATTTACAGCTGTACATAATAACATTACACACAGCAGACGGTTCAACTTTAAGTTACTTGTTATTTGACATCTAAATGCAATGCCTAGTCATGTATTATTTGTCACAGTTTTATTGCTTTATATTGTTCAATCTTGTCTGTCCTGTGTGTGTGTGTGCTGTAAATGTACTATGTCTGGAGAACCTCCAGATTAGCTATCTACAGCTATAAGGTGATCCAGAATAAATAAATATGTTTATATTATACAATAAATAAAATATGTTCAAACTGTTTTAAAGAAACATGGATTAGGAGACAAGCTGTGATGCTTCTACAAAGCCTTTTCCATAGTTACAGAGTTTTACATTGGCGAAACCGGTACAATTGCATTGATATATCTGCATTAAGTGCAAGCAACTGCTTTCCTTATTATTCATTTATTTGTGTTTGTCTGTCTGTCTTGTGAATGGCTAAATATCACAAGGTTGGTAAAAATACTAAATAACAGTCGATTAGTCCAATATTTTTTTAAACATGAAAGTAGAAAATGCTAAAATATACATAATGCGTACAAAAAGTGAAAAACGACAGGGCGGTCAATGAAAATCAAAAAGACAATAAGGCACAAAAAGTACCAAATAAAAAGAAAAAATACACAATTCTTGTCGTGCAAATGTGGAGTATGGAGGGGGTAGGATGTTTGCATCCTTCAGTTACGTTTCCAGGGAATTGGGTGACAGCTGGCAGGAGGCGAAGTTACAGGGAATGAGTCCGGGTTCTATTAAATGAACGTTCATAGGAATGTTTTGCATTTTGATACAAAAGGCGACAGAAGGTTGTTTTAGAAGCACGTTTTGGATGTGTTCAATGAGTTCAAGGCGACGCTTCCGGTCCTTTATTGCAGATGCAAATCCCACATAGCACATATAATACAGTCGCTACAGACTCAGAGCATACTTGCATACATGCCTTGAAAATTCATTGTCACCTGGCACGAAGTTTCTTTTTAAGTATTAAGGGTGCAAATAGTAGTGTAACGTTGTGCATGAAGTCAAAATATTTTCAAATATCCAAACAAAATTACAAATAGGTGTGTTCTATCATGGAGGTATTATTCAGATATCTGTATAATACCTCCATGGTTCTATTGATGGAAGAACCATAACAGAAGCACATGTATTGATGACTCCCATTGATGTGCTTGTTTTTGGTTCAGGGTAATCTGTGATCGGGCTGTGCTTGTTAAAGATGACAATGTCTGCCAAGTTGGAATCACAAACACTAATACAAACCAGGTTTAAATATAGGCTTTCAAACATAATGACAAGTAGGTCCATATTTAAGTGCAACAAAAGCTTAGCACGTCCATTGAGTATATTATGTCCTCCTTCAAAGAAGTTTAATGCTCTCGTCATTTGGGCAACCTGTTCACACAATGGCAAGTATGTCTGGTATGGCAAAACTGGTGAAATATGGAAAAATGAATGACACCAAAGGACAGGACATTGTATCAATATACAAGTACTTTAAAAGAGAAAATCCAAAGCAACGCCAAGGATGGCAACTTTCTCAATATATAGAAGAAAGGCCTGGCACTGAGTTTCCAGAACGACTGTAAGAAAGACTGTTATCAATTCGGCATTTGAAAACACGGTGTCAAAACCCAAAAAGAAGAAACAATATAAGCCACAGAAAGGCTATATTCAGGAACGGCTTCCGTCAAGGAGTATTAAATATGATTCGAAATTTACAAAAGCAGAACTTTATCAAATAATTAATAGAAACAAGCCTTCCCCAGGGCCAACCCTCCCAGGGAGGCTTGACCCTGCACAATGTATGTAACAGATGTCACTGCCAAGGAACATGGAACAATGTCATGTATGTCACGGTGCTTACGATAGTACCTCAATTCATACTTTATCACATACGTATTATTTTGCATGTTCCTATTTTTTTATTTGTTTGTTAATTTCGATGTATTTTATTCTCATTTCCCGATATAGGGGGTACAAAAATCATCATCATCATCATCATCATCATCATCATCATCATCATCATCATCATCATCATCATCATCATCATCATCATCATCATCTAGCAGTAGCTATTTTTATCAGTGCTGTTTATTTTGTCTTTGTCAGAGTGTATTAACAATTTTTTTGTTGTTTTAGAAGAGTCCGGTCCACGATATCTTCATCAGACCATTTTTACCTCCCTTAGAGCTTTCTGCATCTTGGATGGCACACTACGTGTTGTCCACGGTGTTGAAGTCTTGGATATAAATTAGGTAAGTAGTGATTTTAGTGCTGATAAAGATATTTCTGTATATAACTCTCTAAAATGACTAATAAATAGTGTGGGAGCATACGAAGTCCCGTGGGCTTTTGATGAAGATTTTATAAAACCTGCTCAGAAATGTTAAATACATTTGAGATAACAGAAAAAAAACATGTTGGCACTTTGCCAACCTGTTAGATTCAAAATGGCCGCCATTTTTCAAAATGGCTGCCAAATTTCTAATTTTTGTCCAATTACAGGTCCCTTAAAGGTCCTTGCAGTATAAAGCACCTTATTTGGGCATTTATTTTCATAACTTCCGGCTATAAAGTTGGATTTTTATCTTCAAATTGAATCTTAGTCAATTTAGGCTTATATTTGTCTTAAAAGTATCAAATCATTGGATCAAAAGAATGTAAACCGAACCGAGATAAATGACTTTATTTTGATACAATATTATGACACCAGTATATTACTACAATAAAGGGCATCATCACCTCCCTTACCAATTTCATACCTGTGTGACTGGGGGACTCTTTTTTAAAATTATTACAATTTGCACCTTCATCATTGTCACTCTCATATTGTGAGTTTACATTGGAACAGTAATATGAAACAAGTGTATTGCTACAATAAACGGCATCATCACCTCCATTATATAGTTCATACTTGTATGATTAGGATAATTATTTTAACTATCGTCATTCTCATCTTCATCATTGTCACTCTTATATTGTGAGTTAACATTGAAACAATATTATGTATGACACATTAAAGTGTATTGCTACAATAAATGACATCATCACCTCCATTACAAAGTTCATATTTGTATGATTAGGATAACTATTATAACTATCATCGTTCTCATCTTCATCATTGTCATACTCATATTGTGAGTAAACATTGAAACAACATTATGACACATTAAAGTGTATTGCTACATTCAATGACATCGTCATCTCCATTACCAAGTTCATACTTGTGGGGTTAAGATAGTTATTTTAACTATCATCGTTCTCATCTTCATCATTGAGTATTGGTGTCCAGCTGGTGACTGTCCTACACAGTGGAAGCTGGCCGTATCTGGTGATTGCTATATACAGTGGCAGTCTGCCATAGCAGTTGGCTTGTTCATTTGGACGATGAAGAGGAAAGCAGTTCATCATAATTCCAGAGTCATCAATATGTTAGATCTACTTTTGGTACTTCATCCAAAATCTATCATTTATGCCAGGTGAGCCACAGGCAAGAAGGTCAACAAGATCAAACTGTAGTACACAAGTGATATGTGAACTGTTCTACATGTGCTGTACATGGCAATGACCAGCTGGTAGGATAAGCTGAAATGCACTTTGCATTATTATTAGGTGGGATGAATGTACCGGATTGAGGGTGGGGGGAACCTTACGACCAAATTTAGTAAATTTCATTTTCTAAACACATAAATTTTGACTACAAAAGTTTCCATTCTGTTAGATATTGCCCAGATTTGATATTTTTCTGGTGGTTACCTGGGTGTTTAACCCACTCTGGCTGCAAATAGGCTAATAGAGTCGGTATGTTTTTACATTCGGCACATAAAGTGCTGGAGGGTATTTTCATCCCCTACATCGTCGGTCCATCGGTTCATCCGTCTTGTCAATGTTACCTTGATATTTCAAAGAATATTCACCATAGTTGTACCAAATTTTTATCGGAGATGCAACTTGTAATGGACCAGTTTGCGATTGAAAACTAGCATCCTATTATTATTTTTAAACTTTTAATCAAACTTTTTAAGAATTTATTTCAAGGCCGTCTGAGTGGCGCACAAGGGGACGATGTTACCATATTATCTCCAAAAATATTCATCATAGCTTTACTGTTTTACATTTGTCACAGAAAAACCTTATGATGGACCAGGTTCCTATCGAAAGCAGACTTCCTCTGATTATTTCATAACTGTTTATGAAGCTTTTAAAGTATTTATTTGAAGCCGTCTTAGTGGCGTCAACCCTGATGATGCTACCGCGATATCTCAAAGAATTTTGATCGCACCTTTACCAAATTTTTGTCAGAGATGCATCTTCTAATGGACCAGGTTCCTATTAAAATCTAGCATCCTCTTGTTATTTATAAACTTTGTATGAAACTTCAAATTATTTATTTTTAGGCCGTCTGAGTGGCGCACAAGGAGACAATGTTACCATATCTCAACAAAGATCTATCGCAGCTTCATCAAATTTTCATCAGAGATTGCTTAAAGTAATGATAAATTCAATATTCACAGAAAAAATTGTTGGTGATAGGTTTGGGGAGAGAAGAAAATTAATGTATGTTTAGTTCTATGGTTGAATTTTTAATCATTGACCGAGAGCGTGAAATGAATCAAGGCAGATTTAGATAATATACAAAACCAGTGTATTTATGAACATTACAATTTTCTGTTGTCAATATAAAAGTTATAAAAAAGAAGCAAATTTCATTAGAGATGCACATTACAAAGGACTATGTTCCTATCGAAAACCAGCTTCCTGCCATTATTTTTAAACTTGTTATAAAACTTTTGAAGTATTTATTTGACGCACTCTGATCATGATTCCGATTCAGATTCAGATTCAGATTTTTTTATTCAACAATTAATTCAATACATTTGAATTGTTAGGTAATAATGACAAATATATATAAACAAATGCAAAACAAAAAATAGGAGAAATAGTATATTATTACCACATAGAACAGATAGTCAGGATGACCCAGCTAAGGATGAAAACATCCGCTCTCGTATGGGCCACCTAAATAAATTTACTTGGTAAGTTAACACCTTGCTTCAGAACAAAGCTCCACATGTGTGTTAGGACAGTTGAACTGACTGAGACAAAGAAAACGTAATTATATACAAATATATTTTATGAGTCCTCATTACAAACAAAGCAATTTGGAATAGTACAGGTTTCAAAGTATTGGTCTATGTAGAGTCTTTTAACTCTACATAGACTTTTGAGAGAGAGAGAGAGAGAGAGAGAGAGAGAGAGAGAGAGAGAGAGAGAGAGAGAGAGAGAGAGAGAGAGAGAGAGAGAGAGAGAGAGAGAGAGAGAGAGAAGTGGACAATGTTACCATAATATCTCAAGAAAGATTCATCACAGCTTCATCAAATTCTTGGTGCAGTTACAACCGTATTATGACACCTGCAAAGTCTCAAAAAAAAAAAAAAATAATGCAGAATTGGGGAAAATACGTTGTGAGCGCCGACGGTAATCCTTATCTGAACGCTATTTTCTTATTATGAGGTGGTCACTAAACACCTACTCCATGCTTTGAAAAGCTGTAAATTCATGGGGCATGTTATCTCTGTTTAGCTCTCATCTATAATTGTTATTCAAAATGTTTTCTGTGGAAAAAAAGTTAATTGAAGACATGAAAGGAGATGCCTTTCTATATAGTTGGCCACTTTTAGGGCAATTAGAGGATTAAACCCCAGAATTAATGGGGTTAATCAAGAATATCTAGAGGCCTTGCTACAGTCATTGTGCAAAAAAGTCTTTGCAAATAAATGTGCTTGGATTATGGCAAGAATGTGTTCAGTCTTTCAATATAAATGAAGACTCAGCAAGTAATCTAAAAGCACTTGGGACACTATTTGTCCAAGCAGTGCAAATCATGCAAATCCACCCATCAGCATGCCAGCACCATGCATTAGTCCTGGACCACCACTTTAGCTACTATACAGGGAATCATTCTGTCAGCACACCAATACTACCATACAGACCTTCAAAATACATTCAAACAACGGGTAAGTGATAATAGGGAACAATCATTTGAGCTGATGATCTTGGATCAGATAAAGGAAAAGTATTGATCTAGACTAAAAGGGTAATGAGAGATAAAGTTAAATATCAACAAGTTTTGATTCATATATTATATGCATGCATTTTTTAGCATATCAGCCATCTTGAAATTTGGTTGGTAACAGCTAGTGTTAAGTTTCAAGATTGAAAATCATGACACAATGTTGTTACATGGTTGGAATATGATATATAACTCTAAGATAATGTTAGTTGTAGAATATTGGTTCTTTATGTAAAATGACATAGTGGCTTGTGTGTGTGTGGGGGGGGGGCGGTGGGGCAGCGATTTTTGAGGAAAATGTGGGTATCTTGAATTGTGATAACTACAGTGCAATACATACCCTCATTGATACCAGTAACAACCAAAATAAAGGCCAAATTTAAATCAACTATTTTAAGGCTAAACATTTAAGAAACATGGAAAATATAGATAAATTTTTCAGATATATTAAATTTTGGTGTCTAATAATATTCAGGTTTAAGGTAAAAGTCATAAATAATATTCCTGGATGACAAAAGGTTAAAATTTGATTCTTAGAGCTATTAAATCGAACATTTCGGACGCATTATGTAACATAAAATATCATTATGTTTGGAGTTTGGCGGCCATTTTGTTAAATGGCAACCATTTTGAATCTAACAGGTTGGCAAAGTGCCAATATGATTTTTTATGTTCTTAAGGGTATAAATAACATTTCTGAATAGGTGGCATAAAATCTTCATCAAAATCCCACGGGACTTAAAATCATGATATATGCTCCCACACTAAAAGTGCTATAAAATAATAATTTTTAGAAAGCATACAAAGTAATAATTAATGCATGTTATTGTGGTAATGTTTCGTGGCAGCAATGTTTACACAGCAATAATTAAAGAGAATAAAACTGGTGATCATTCTTTGATGTTAATTTTGATTTAACTTCTACACTTTCATAACTTTCGATATCTTATTTGTGGCAATCTGTAGAACAAAACAAAGTTGAAAATTGTGTCTAAAAATTTTTCATGTTTGTTGTTGTTTCTGAGATATGGGTGTCTTAAGGTGGAGTGACGACAACCCAAGGTAACATATTTTTAGCCAATTCTGGTGATAAAATGGAACAAAATTTGAAAAGTCTGAGACACGTTTTTTTTTATTCACTGCATAAAACTTAAGGTTGAAGCAGATTTCAGGGCCCTATCTTCAAAAATGAATGAGCTGAATCGATATTTGTCCTACATTATGATGATTTTTTTGTGATATTGTTATATAAACATTGCCACCAACTAACATTATGAAATTGTAATAAATAGAATTTCCAGTTTGTTAACTTTGAAAAAAATGTATACTTTACCACCCTTTATGTCTAAACCCAGGGTTATATTCAACAATTCATGAAGGAACTGCTAACCTAATGTATAAGGCTAGCCGTATGCTTGAAGAGCCAGGAATATGTACTGATGGAACCTGGAGGAATCCCCCGGTTTACCACACACACTGAGGTGCTGCTCTCTTATGCTCCAGAAACCGCTAAACCAGTCAATAATGAATGGTTTAGTATTGATTGGCTTTGCCTTTTTAAAGAAGGATGAAGTGATCTGTGTGATCGAAACCTTAAGAAGACGAAGAGCATATCACAGGTTGCAGGCTATGAGAAGAAATGTGGTTGCAGAACATCTTTTTTGTGGCTCCTGGTTGTCTGCAAGCCATGCTATTGGCAAAAATTATGTGCGTTTACCAGAACAGGAAAGAGACAAACGGGGCTTGCACTTGTCGATTCCCATGAAGGCCTTGTACCCACCTCATCCAGCCAATATATACTCTGCGGCCGTCAGGCATGCTGTTCCAGGTCGCTGCAGCGTACATATCAGAACCAAAGTCCAGCCAGTGGTCTTTCAGGGCAGAGCCATCAAGCATGAATCTGTGCCCATCAAATGACCCTGAAATTAAAAATCCAGTCACACATAGACCTACTATCATGTTTGTTTATATGGCAATTGTATTGTCCCAAAATTTACAACACCCAGGGTTTCGTGATACAAAACCGGGGTTTTACTCTGTTGTTTAGTTTTTTTTGCAAAACTCAAGCATTTGTAAGCAAAACGCTGGATTTTGTGCTTACAATGTAGTTATTAACAAAGCAAAAATTCACAAAACCCCCGGTTGCGTGATACAAAACCAGGGTTTTGCTCTGTTATTTAGTAGTAGTAGTAGTAGTAGTAGTAGTACTACTACTACTACTACTACTACTACTAATAATAATAATAATAACATGTTTATTGAACCTTCATTGCTGAAGAAAATAAAATTCTGTGCATCAAAATAATTACAGAGACACTTGGACATTATATTCAAAGTACCTGTACCTATATATCACATAAAAATAACTACCAAGGACATTACAAGTACACATTTCCCAACAGGGATACAGAAATCACACACACACACACACACACACATATGTACTTAACAAACACTAAAAATCCCAGATTTCAAAAGCATGACTTCAGATTGACCAGTCATCGAGAAAGTGACTCAGGTTCATATGAGGAGGGCACGGCGATGCCACGCGGGTGCAGTGCACAGTGGGGTTATCACAGTTACTCAGTCAAAGAAAAGAAACTCAATCGATAAAGTATTATAACATTATTTTTTGCAAAACCCAGGCATTTTTAAGCAAAACTCTCGATTTTGTGCTTGCAATGTCCAGTGTTTTGTCAATTATTTCATGAAGAATTTCTTCACGCTTCCCTCATTTCAATAGCATGTATGAACAAAACCCGTTTTGTTTTCAAACCCTGGGTTTTGTTTCCTCAAGAAACCCGAGATTTGTGATATCATAAAATGCAGGGTTTCGTAAATTTTATGGCACATATCCTGAAGTTACAAACAAGGACACCCTAAGAGCGGTTGTAAGCAGCCGTCAGGAAGCACTGGGGTGTCAACAGCCACGCCTCTACTTCTACGAAGACTCTAAGGCAGAATGATGTAAACGTATTATGGGAGCACCATCTAAGGGTGGCCATAATGTCCCCTACTGACCTGTTGTATAGCACGTTCCAGGTCGCCCTACTGTCATGAGCATGGAGAGAATAAAGATGTACCAGCTCTTCATCTTTCCCAGCCACCTGGTAGGCCAAGGAAATCATTTACGTTATCCATCCCGTGATAATGTTATGCGACAGAGTCTTGGACTCTGTCTGCCTAAGAGGGAGAAACAAGGATTTCCACTCTGCTCAATGAGGTTCAGTCCCATTCAAATAGAACCAGAGCACTCTAACAAGACAAAGGGCCTAATATGGCTTGGACTTGGACATTGTCACTGAGAGTGACTTAACCCCAAAACCTATCAAGGCAGTTGAAGGGTCAAGTGCCACTTGTGTCTTAGACACAAATCCCAAACAAGGCCTTAGAAAAACTTCCTTCCCATGAGAAGACCACCTGATGGGGGATATATCCAAGGTGTGTATCTCCCCATGCATAGCACCTGAGGCTGGAGCAAACAGGAAGGGTGCCTCTCTAAACTCCGGTCCCTTGGTCTTAATGGTAGCACCCATGACCGACTTGTAGCCCTTGTGAGTGCAAACCTTCCTCATACAGACTTCACACCAAGAAGCAAACTTGTGCCACCTTGAGCTGTAAATCTTCAAAGAAAACTGATGAATTTTTCTCTGAGCAACTCCTTCAGCCAATCTCTTAAAGCCAGCTGAAGTAACACTCAAGGTGATAGTTGCCAGACGTGCAGCCTGAGAAACTGAGCAGTTAATGGAGAAGTAGTGAGTGAGGAGGCTCTACACTCAACTCCAGCAGATCCAGGGACAACTCCCTCTTTGGCCACCATGGACTTCACACTGCTCCTCACAAATCTTGCGAAAAACTTTCAGCAAGAGTGGGTTGGAGGAAAGGCATACACCCACATTCCCTGCCACAAAATGGGTATGGCATCTGTTGCCCATGCCACCTTGTTGGGAAATGGGGACGCAAAGGTGTCAATCTTGCGATTGTCCCTTGTGGCAAAGAAATTGATGTGCTGTCAACCTCATAGGGCCCAGATCACTTCCGCCACCTGGTAATTCAATGACCACTCAGTCTGAATCACATGCGATCGGCAGGAGAGCAGGTCAGTCTTGACATTCAGGCAATCTGAAATATGCTGAGAGTGGAGCCTGTTGTCGTACTGATGGCATCAGAGCAGGATCAACTTAGCCAAAGGGAACAACCATTTTGACCTGGTACCTCCCTGTTTGTTGACGTATGCAATATGGTTGTCACATATCACCATGTTTGTTGTGCAGCTGTGACCAGAACCGGACAAAGGTGCAAGGAATTGCTTCCATTTCTGGCCAATTGATGGCAAACTGCCTCCATTGAGGAGGCCATTCACCTGCAGCTGTCACAGAGTCCAAATGGCTCCTCATGAGGCAGATTGAAGGAAAAGGGAACTCTTGGTAGTGGAGTGGAGTTGCCTACAAACTCCAAAGAGTAGATGTACCGGATGATGTTTCTCACAAAAGCTTCATCCCAGATACAATCCCATTGGTTGGCAAATAGCGCTAGTTGGCCACCAACCAATCCTAGACAAGTAGGTGAACAGGGATCGCAGACTGGTGGGCCCACAGAGGCACTGGACAATTGGTGCACACCCATATGGACGTGGTGCCGACTTCTGGCCGCTCTTAGATCCAGAGACTTAGAAGGCTAGCATACCTTCTTAACTGGCTTCCTTCTCTGCTTCTGCAGCTTCTGTTGGTGCTGCTGCTGCTGCTGCTGCTGGCCATGCCCAGCCATGGCAGGCTGACGGACAGAGGCTGACCCCTAAGCCGACTTCACATTTTGCAGTAAAGTTTCATCCAGAGACTTTAGCTACCTCTCATTGGCCATATTGTCCACCCTCTCAAGCAGCCGGACAATTCCCCAGGTGCATCAGATCCAGGGGCAGCAGAGCAGTATCTTTGGTCACAGCTGTTGACAGGGATGCCTCTGGTAGCAGATTCCAGCACACCACCTTACCATTGGCATCCAGGGTAATGGCTCCACTGTGTAAGTGGCCCACAATAGGCCTCAAGACTGCTCAAGGCCCAGCAGGGTCTCCACCAAATGCTTGGTGGAGGCTGACACTGCCAGGTCATCATGCCCCTCCAGATGTTGCATGGCAGAACACCTAGAACAGTGCAGGAAGGAACCTATGATGCTTGTTACCCACACATCCTGTTTGAACCACAAGAGGATTGACAGGAGCAGGGACACTGACTCTGCCTCTTTGATGTTGCAGTCCCGCAAGGGAGCATCAACCATCGCAAGGGCAAAGTTGTACATCGACCAGCTGGTCTGGTACACCTCCAACCTCGACTATATCTTCACTGCCGAGGAACAACAACTGTGACTGCCTCCTGAACCAGCAGCTATG
Source organism: Hermodice carunculata (assembly GCA_964020975.1). Classification (NCBI taxonomy): domain Eukaryota; kingdom Metazoa; phylum Annelida; class Polychaeta; order Eunicida; family Amphinomidae; genus Hermodice; species Hermodice carunculata. Next base: position 28,622,060 of record OZ026630.1, read on the forward strand.
GTGGGCAAACCTAAGAGACCAATAGCCTCTGCAGATGTAGACTGGAGCACTGAGGTGCCCCATCCCACCATCACGTCAGCATAGGTCACCGACAGAACCGGAGGAGCAACAACTGTAGCTGCCTCCTGAACTGGCAGGATGGCCCCTAAACTTAAGAGACCAACAACCTCTGCAGCGGTAGGCTGGAGTGCTGAAGTGCCCCGGCCAAGCGCCATATCACCATAGGTCACTGAGCAGGCAACCTCCCCAACAGAAGGGATATAAAATGCTGGATCAACCTCCATTGGGAAGGGGCTGACCAAGGAGACGCTATCTCCCCAGGAACTGTCCTGGAAGTGGGGCTAGCAGCGCAAAGTACCACTCCGTGCCCATCCCCTCCACCCTTTGGAACGGGGTGGGTGTGTCTGAGCTGCACTGCAACCTAAACTCGGAAGGAGAACCTAGGTTCTGGCACAGCACCTTTCCTTCTGAAGAAGAAGAACAGTGGTGGTGTCTCCTCTTCTTCTTCTTCATCACCCTCCTCTGTGTGTGTGTGTGTGGGGGGGGGGGAGCATGTACCCTCGCAGCAAAGGGAAGGAGGCAGGGGAGAGAGTGGCTGTGCAGCTGACTCATCTCCCCCCCCCCCAATATGTTGCTGTCCTCTGCACATTGTAACCTCCGTTTTGTAGAGATTACATCTGCTTGACAGACCTTCTGCCACTGAGAAGGGATCCATCATCAACAAATGTCACATAGACTCTCATCAGTGCAGACCACGCCACTCCTGCACATTCAAGAGCAACATGCAACAGGATGCCATCCTTTTGTGGTTGGCGTCCATCCAACACCATGTCCACATCCATATCTTGCACTGACTAAACTGGCAATAGGACCAGTTTCCCAGGAAACTTACTGACTATCACATGGCAAGAAAGGAAACAAGATTGAAGAATGAAAAGATCAAGAAAATTAAAGGAAGTTCCAGACAATACACCTCCACTGCAAATGGACACCAGAGTTGGAAAAGTAAATTTCGCATGCTCACTTGTATGCATTGCTGACACCAGGAGCGCTGTGCCACACCACAGTGCTTGGGGCTCAATGTAGCAGCATGGTAGGCCTACGGCACTAGATCCATGGTGATTTTATGGGGGCTCTGGTAAAGCACCAAAAGTGCATGGAAACCAGATTAAGCGACCCATATATATATATATATATATATACACACACACACACACACACACACACACATATATATATATATATATATATATATATATATATATATATATATATATATATATATATATATATATATATATATATATATATATATATGAATGATAAAACTAGAGCAAGTCAAAATGACTAAAATAAGTTAAAACTTAATTAAAATAGCATATGTAGCTCAATAAGTAGTTATGCATGTATGTGTGTTTGCGATTCGTCATGACGGACCAATCCTCTGTGGTATTTGTCCATAAAACCACGGATTTTGCATCACAGCTGGTTGTCTGAATGCCACCCGTGCTGGTTGGATCTTCACAAAACTCGGGATTTATTGTGGGACATCCTGTACGCTAGCGCCATTAATCACCAGTGGCAGAAATTGGAACAATTCAAGATTTGGAGAGTCTTAGAATTGTTCATAGATGGCGCATGAGTTGTATCTTGGCAATTTCGGTATCACTTTCATTAATTTGACTCCAAAATGGCAATTACAATCAAAAGTACTTCCTATATTTGAATATTTGGATTGTTGAAACCTGTCATGTCATAAATTGGCCTTTTATTTTAAAAAGTATTATATGTATCTGACCACGTAAGAAGTAATAGGCAGGCCTATGTAAATATTGCAATTTGCACGAGTTAAAAGTGGTTGTGAGTTGCGCACGCTGAGCCTGTGGCAGCAGCTGACACTTTCTGTGTATAATTATTTGTATAATCTTATAAATATGTTAATACAGCAACCAATCAGACGCATCATTTCATTCCCTGTACAGATCCTGGCCATTGACATGAAGTTTCATGCACAAAACCAGGGGGGGGGGGAGGGTTTCTCTGTTATTTCAAAATCACAAAACCAAAAGTTTTGTACCGAAACCGTGACATATGTCTAGGGTCGATGGAAGCAATGACTCTGATTAAAAAGACTCAGTGTTTTGCAACAAGCATGCAGATGCGTGATTTGCTCAGTTATTTACCTTCTGCACAAAAACGCCAGTTTTGTGCACAGTACTCGGGTTTTGTAACGAAACCCTGGGTTTTGTGAATTATTGGACAATACAACTTCCATATATGTATGCAATATAGCCATTTTTTAGTCCATTTTCTTTCATTCTTCCTCTCTAACATTTTTTTATTTAGGCCTACACCCCAAATTTTGTTGGGATTTTTCTCAGACACCGTTATTAATTACTAGTAATACCACATTCAACACAAGGATTATACAAAAAGCTAAATCATGCTACTTGTGGGCAATAGTTTGTTAAAACTAAAATATCCTAGTTTTAGGCAATTAGATTTTTTTTAAACTTGCAGATCTCCAAATTTATTGGGCATGTAGCCAGATGTGCCGTTTCAAGCTCAATTAATAGGTTTGTGCTTTTAAGCACACCCAATGAACCACAAACAGAAGTTGTAGAATTTTATTGTATGCTGATTAGGGCTTTTGGTAAGTTTAAATGTTGAATATCTTCAAACCTACTATAGGTGAATGTGCCATTCGAATTTCAATTCATTGGTTTGTGCTGTAAGCGTATCCAATGCACCAGAAACAAAAGTTGTAGGCCTAGAACTGTCTCAAATCACCTGCTCTGTTACAGTACAGTTGTCGACTGGCTCGGCCTGCATACACACCATACATACCTCAATAGACAACACAGATAGAACAGGGGGAAATAGAGAAACTCTCACACTCACTCAACCAGATATATCAACAGTTACTCACCTTGCAAAACCAAGCGAATGATACAGAATGAGACCACACACTACGGATTACTGGGATTATTACTGTATTGGACTTCTCTCAGGAATACAAGCAATATTACCATCCAGTCCTCAGTCCGGGGCTGCGCTGTCTGAAGAGTTTCACACAACGTAGGGTCTATTGTAATGATGGTTCCTTTCCCAAGCCGCCCAAATATGGAACTGGCTCGGTTTTCAACAGGCATAGCCATTCACAAGAAATTTATTCATTATCAAATAGACAGACTCATCCAAACTTCACGAAATAAAGCAACCATGATCTATTTTGTTTTCTTCAATTACAGCATCTTCTTGAGACAGGCTATTATAATGATTTATTATTATGATCATTTTCATTTGGAAAAATAGTGAATTCCCCTTGTACAAATAAATAGCACGCTACATTCAACTTCAAAATATTAATATCGTGAGCTAAGCAAAGCAGAATTTCAATTCATACTATAAGTAGGGGCATGTAAAAAGTATAAATGTTGAGTAGCTTCAAAACTATTACAGGTAGAAGTGCCATATATCCCAGTTTATAGGCCTGTGCTGTAGGCGCTTTCAATGAACCGTAAACAAAAGTAGAATAATTTTAATTTATGCTGGTTAGGGACACTCGAACAACGTAAATGTTGAATATATTCAAAACTGTTTAAGGTAGAAGTGCAATTGCAACTTTAGTTCCCAGGTTTGTGCCGTGGTTCCCCAAATTGTGCCTGCTTAGCTGACTCGGTGGGCTGTTTTAACATTCTGAGCGCCCACTTCGGTGCCGCTCTCAGTGTGGATGCCCATCCACTCCAAGGCAAGGCACTGGAAGGTCTAGCTGAGCAGGCAACATCCATTGAACCACAAACATAAGATGAAGAATTTCAATGCATCCTAATTAGGGACATTTGAAACGTTTTAATGTTGAACAACTTCAAAACTATTATAGCCATTGCAAGCCACATCCATTGAACAATGAAGAAAAAGTTGTAGGATATCACTTAATGCTATTTGTTTATATGAGGAATATCTTCAAAATTACATGCTTTATAGACAAAAGATCAATAAAACTTTAATTCCCCCATGCAAAATTAATTCTTTATTTCAAGTTGAATTAAGGGCATGAATTCAAGAACAACACAAAAAACCGCTGGTGTTATTGTTCTCTTCTCTTATCTCCTTACTGCAGATACAGCATATGGACATGAAGTCAATATTGTATGCAGGCTTGGCGGTACACAGATTTGCTTTGGAACAAATCTTCTTTTCTAGCTTATAACCTACACATAAAAGGTTGCATGCTGTGGAATTTATAGTGTTCACCATCATTGTTCCTGGTGAATTCATCTTCTGTCAGTCAGCAACTTTTGGTGTTGCTTAAGAACATTACTGTAGCTCAACTGCAAGTCAATATATCTTCACATTCAAGCAGGGAATGTACACCGGCGGTAAAATACCGACAGCAAAGTGATATGTTGTAGTTTCCGTTTGAGATCTAAATAGTTAATGTACGGACTGGTGTTATGAGGGAGATTTCGTACCTTAACAAAGAACAAGCCCTTTTTTTGTCAAAAGAAGAACGATTGCACAAAGTGTATGCAACTTGATGATGTATTGGTGCACCATTTGACATACATGTCGTTCATGAACACTGGATGTCTTTCATTTAGAAACGCTAACAACCGTTAAAAAGTTTAAGCTTTGGGGGAAATGTTCGAATGGCATCGAAAACGAAGTCCAGTATCGCAAACTTCTCAACAGCAAAACATTTCCAAAATAATGGTCAAATGGTTTCAACAATGCAGGACAGGCGAATCCCACTTATTCACTAATCTCTTTTATACACCTTCTTTGTACGATTTATCCACTTAATCATAACTAAAATACACAATAACAGCATTTTTTGTGAATGAGGCTTAATGCTACCAAATGTGTTTGACACCATCGATGCGGGAATGAGATGGCCGTCAGTTCACATAATCTCTGTACTTTATGATGAAGTGTATTGCGCCCTTTTTGTACCTTTTTGCAGCCAGAGTTATGTAGGAAAATACCTTTAAGCGAGTATTTATGCAGCAGAATGATATATTTACGGCAAAAGGATAACTGCAATGTAAACAGTATAAATTAAAAGCTACGCACCTATAAAATAGCGAACAGCACCACCCACGTTGTACGGTCCTTTGGTATCTGAGATAAGCAATATCCATTTTTGTGACGGATTGCCGTCTTTATCCACATAGACTAAAGGGAACAGATCGGGGCACTCCCAGGCATCTCCTGATTGCCCTGCCGGCCCAAAAGTCGACAGTTTTTCCCAAGTTGTCAAATTGGTTGACCCATAGAATGAAATTTTGCGATCCAGTGGCAGAGCCACCACCATCACCCATTTGCTTGTTGGCCCGTGCCAGAAAACTTTGGGATCTCTGAAATCTGATAATTTGAGGTCCAGTACCGGATTTTTACCATAATGGACCCACGTGCGACCTTTGTCAACACTATACGCCAGTCTTTGGTCCTGAAGCTCATCCTCACTGTTATGACAAACACGAAAACACTAATCGTATTAGATGAACATAGGCTGTGTACATCAATCACAAACACACAAACTCAATAACGTATACATCGGCTGTGTACATCATGCTGTATTACATAAGGGAGATACATGCCGTGAATTGTTCATGTAGGTAATTTTTGTTTTTGTTTGGTTTCTCGGGGGGGGGGGGGGGGTTATGTGGGGTCATAGCACAGAAAAAGTATAAAAGCATAAAACATGTTAAAATGTTACGGTATGCCTAAGCTGTATAATGTAGAACTTTAGATCTACCGTTACCCAGGTGAGTGCTTACATGTATGTGATTTAAAGGAACTAGCAAAGCTGTTTTGTGAAACAGTTTACAATGATTCCTCTGAAAATCATGAGATAAGGTCCTGAAATATGTAAAAATGACAGATGCCAGCTGACGATCAAATATTGCATCAAATATACTTGATACTATACTATTTGAGACAGCGTCGGAAATCATATAAGTAGATAGAAGTAATATGTACATATACAAGTTTACCAGAGACTCTCCAGACCTTCACGCACAGATAATAGCTATGAAGTGTTAAGGTAATCTATAGTCAGTTGTTTTGAGAAGATCGTGGGCACATGCGCGTTCAGATTACCTGATCAGTCCAATTGATTAATCTAGTGGTACAGATTTGGTGACGAAGATTAGAACGACAGAAACACAAAAATATTGTTTCATATGGCGCATTTACTAAGTTGAAAGTAAACCAGCTGCAAGTATTTTCGGATACTTAGTTTGACGGGTTGACCAAATCTGAAACAGAGAGTCTACGAGCAGTGGGGCAAAGAGAAATGAGCTGACATCAACCATGTGGGCCTGGAGGGGAGGCAACAGGCCGAGCATATTTTGAAGATTTAATTAAACATTTAACCTCGTAAACTTTGCATAACACCTTCAACAAGTATTTTGCTGATCAGTGTAAGACTCCGCATGATGACAATCCTTTGCCCTTGCCCGACCTTGCCTTCCGAACTGAGGCCCGCCTGTCTATATTTCAAGTGCAAGTAAACGATGTGGAAAAGATTTTAAAATCTCTGAAAACCAGTTCCGCTTGTGGTCCTGACGGTATAGGCAACACCCTTCTTAAATACTGTGCCCCCTCAATCTCACGTTCTCTCACTGATCTGTTCAATCTCTGCTTATCCAACTCATATGTTCCAGATCCCTGGAAGAGGTCCAACGTGTGTCCCGTTTTTAAGAAAAGTGACAAACAGTCAAAGGAAAATTATAGGCCTATTTCACTCCTCTGTAATGTCTCTAAAGTACTTGAGCGTCTAGTTTATAACGTTTTCTATGAGTATCTAACCTCTAACAATTGACTTTCTGCTAAAAACTTTGGCTTTAAGAAAAACGATTCCACCATAAATCAACTTGTTAGCATACTTCATACTATTTACAGTGGCCTTGAGTTGGGCCATGAGGCCCGTATGGTTTTCCTGGACATATCCAAGGCCTTTGACAGAGTCTGGCACGCTGGTCTACTTTTTAAACTGAAACAATTGGGGTTTGAAGATCCTGTGTTACTATTTATAGAAAGCTATCTCTCAAACCGACTTCAACGTGTTACTATTGGAGGACAGACCTCACCTTGGCTCCCTATAGAGGCTGGAGTGCCCCAAGGTTCGATCCTTGGTCCCCTACTTTTCCTCGTTTACATTAACGACATCACTGTCAACATCACCTGTGACATCCGTTTATTCGCAGATGATACCAGTATTCTTGAAATTGTCCACGAACCAATGGCCACAGCTGAAAACCTTAATCATTATCTTACACAAATTCATCGTTGGGGCAAGCTCTGGCGTATGACATTTAATGCCATAAAATCCATCTCAATGACCTTCTCAGCTAAACGACATAAGCCAGATCATCCTCCCCTACTTCTTGGAAACACACCGATACCTGAGGCCACTCTACATACTCACCTTGGAGTTACACTCTCAAGTAACTTGTCATGGCACCAGCATATAACACGTATTGCTAATAAAGCCAGCCAACGGCTTGCTCTTTTACGCAGACTCAAATATAAACTCTCCCGCCAAACACTCATACGGCTGTACAGTACAATGATTCGTCCTATCCTCGAATATGGGTGTGTCCTGTTTGACAATTGCACTGAAAACCTGTCACAATCTATAGAAGCTGTTCAGTATGAGGCAGCCAGGATCTGCCTTGGCGCAACTAGATACACTCCACGTGTCTTACTTCTCGAAGAGCTTGAATGGCAAACTCTGGCAAATCGGAGAAAATACTTTAAACTTATTCTTTTCTTTAAAATGTACAATAGGTCAACTCCACAATACCTACATGATCTCGTTCCTCGTGACGTTGCATTCACTACTGGGCGCCTTTTGAGAAATCGTACTGAATTACGCCAAATTAGGTTCACCACCAATCGCTTCGACGATTCATTTCTCCCGTCTGCTATCAAATTATGGAATAACCTCCCGGTTGATACTCGTCTCACCAATTCCCTGCCGCAGTTTAAATCTAAATTAAATCTATTACTCTTAAGTGTTGACAAAAAGCCCACATACTTTGAACATGGAAGTCGTTTTCTGAACATATGCCACACGCAGCTACGTCTTAACTTCTCTGTTTTAAACGCCCATCTACATCATGTCAATATCCTTCCAGCCTCAACGTGTGCATGCTCTCATACCACTGAAGATACGAAACATTACCTTTTGTTCTGCCCCAAGTTCACTGTGCAAAGGGTCCGTCTACTGAACACTGTGTGTCACATACTCGCTCCAGGTGTAAATTCGACTTTAATAGTTCAGTGCTCTAGTGACATTTTACTAAATATTCTCTTGAAAGGTAGTGAGGACTTGCCAGACACTGATAATGTATTCATCTTTGAGGCTGTTCAGACATTCTTATCAGAATCTAGACGTTTCATCTACTAATTTAGTATATGATCTAATTACTAGTCTCCACTATCTGGCATCAATTGTATTATTGGTGTACAAGCCGTGAATTTAGTCTTCTGTTCTCATCCAGTGTGTATTGTATATATTCCTGTGCGTCCTTTTTATGTACTGGAGAGCCTCCAGATTAGTCTTTGTGTACTATTAGGCAATCCAGAGAAAATATATGTGTTTATACTATACTAACTACCCTCTAATTCAGTTCGGTTGAGTTTAACCCGAATACATTCCCCTTTTAAGATCATGTTAATAAACAGGCTTTGTAAGACTTCAAACTATGCACTTCAATTCTGCCATTCCCATTGACATATTTTTCTTTCTGGTCTACATGCAGACTCAGTATGTGGTCCAAAGTCAAAATAGACAATGCTGACAAGACTACCTGGTGGTAATTAAAAGTACAACATGCTCGGTACAGCTCCAAAAGTGCAGAATAGGGTCCAGCGAGAGTGAAGCCATCGGTTCGGCAGGCGTAAAAGACAGGCAGGACTTGCAAAATATAATGGCATTTTTCAAAGTATAAATTAAGCGCCATCCGGGGTCAAGGGTCCCAAACTGAGTTCCAGTTAAATATAATCAAGTTTTTGTAAAAGAGTCTTAAAGACTTTCGCATACACAAACAATCTGCTTCTACAAAACGCGATTCGAAGTTAATGAAAAAAAGACAATAAAATTTCAAAAATGAAAAAAGAAATGGTAGGACTGCCGGCAAATTTGTCACATGCGCTCCGCGTGAAAGGTCATAAATGTAGTACCTCGTATTGCCCGTGTATATAGCAACTAATGGATGGCTGTCGTCGTCAGTCAACTGACTGGTTCCATACTGGTCCACAACCACACTGCCAGAGAAAATGTCTAAACCGTGACTGTGGTAAAGAGCTGGTTCGTGCTCTTGCCAGTGTAGCAGGTCGACGCTGGTAGCATGCCCCCAACCAATGTTACCCCATGTATTCCCTGAAAAGACATTTCACAGGATAGAGGTTTAAGACCGACTATACATGAAAAAAGGATTAGTTACCTAAAGTCATCTCTCGACCACCATTGCCAAAGACCTCTGTGTCTGGCTCGAATGCCCAAGAAAAATCGAGTTGAGTGTTCATTCACTTGATTCCAAATACCTGACAGTCCTGTCATCTCTGGATTCCCATGGGTCCAGTGGTGACTCCTGGTGCGCATGCTCCGGTATCATTCTTCTTCTTTTGGGCTTTGCTTGTTCGAGTTGAAGCTCAGAGAACTTTTGTTCATCCTCACTGTTCTAGTGCTTTACACATGTTCCCTTTTGTGAAAAATCATTTTTAGCACTCAAGGACCCTTTATAGACCTAGAAAGCTGATATCTGTCCTGTGGATACCTCTGAAATAGTTGGGAATAGAGCTGGTTGTTTGGCTTGAAACCTAGATTTTCAAGATGGCATCTTGATGTACAAAATCACATCGAGCAGGAAGACAGTGCACACTAGGCAATTACTGCCTTTGGCAGTGGGCCATAGGTGTTAATCTGATGACCACTTTGCAGATGTCCTTGTTGGATACAGGGTAGATGTATGGTCATCTTGGGTGGATTCACAGAACCATTATATGGCAGCCTGGGATGATCATTGGCATTGCAATGGTTATCGTCTCCAGTGGAGCCTCGTTTGTTCTCTCAAACGAACGTGCAAATACTGTGAGGATTGGGGAGAAGACAAATGGCTGCTCTACAAGCAGGCATGGAGAAAGAGTGACAAAGGAAGGCATAGGTGGGAGGTGCCAAATGTCGAGCTTTAGAATGTGACTTTGTTGAGTCTTCGCCAGTGACACTACTAGAGAAGCGAAAATGAATCCATGTGGCTCTCTCGCAGAATTAGGCAGCTGCCATCTCTACACCACCCCCATCCCCCCCGGGGGGGGGGGCATAGGGAGAAGAGGCAATGCACACAAGGCAGGTAGAGATCTCCTTCAGGAAGTCAGGAGTGCCCAGCTCACCCCAGGACGACCATGCGTCTCTGTCCACTGACCCAAGGGTTGCCTTGCCTTGGAGTCTATGGCCTGGAGTACACAGTTGCAGGCTGGTGTGTTGCATGCAATGATTGATCACCTCCTCTCAGGCTGCCTCTTCAGAGTCCCATTCAAAGAAGTCAGCCAAGTGCAGATTGAAGCTTTCCAGACTGGGATCCTCCAGGTTTGAGCACTCGGAGCAGAAATCGCACAAGTCAATGACTACAGGTGCCCGTCCAGGCATTCTGGAACCTTGTCGAGTACAAGCACTTGTATCAGAAGTCTGAGCGATCCAAACCACTGAAACTGAGGCAAACTTCAAGAGCTCCCAGTTTTGAGGGCTCAGATCATAAATCCAGGAAAGCTGGAGAGAGAAGGAAGGCACCCAAGTCTATGGCGGTGCCTTCTGACATTAGTGGGCCTTCAGTTCCTGTGGTAGTGGTCCCTTTGATGATCCAAGTACCAGCTTTGCCTCCTGCACCTATGATGGGTCCACCCTAAAATAAGGAGCTGGCGATCCCACTGATTCCCGCCTTCAAGCTGAAGCTCTGTGAGGAAAAGCGCTTTTGGTTGGACATCTCATCTGCTTCCTGTGCTGGCAGAGCAGCATGCTGCTTCTACCTTGAGCCAGCTGTCTCTTAGCCCTGAGGCCTGGGAGTTCCCTGAACTCCTTCAGGACCCTTTTTTCTGTGCAATGGCCCCTGAGCCAAGCTTCTTGGAGAACTTGCAGGCACCCTCCTGACAGCAGCCACTGTGTCCCCTGCTACCGGTCTGCTGGAAGCCCCCCTCTCCAGCCTCATGTGGGCTGAGCAGACGGAGGCAGCGTTTGAGGCTGAGACGACTTCTATCTGGAACAAAATTTTGTCTTCGTTGCCATCCAGGTTGACCTGGTTGCTTACATCAGTCACCCCTTGGAGGACAGGTGGCATAGATTTCAGTCCCTGCTCAGAGCCTTCCTGACTCCTGTGTTCTCTCGGCACAACAATAGTGAACCTTTTTGGACTCCCTATCCTCAATGCACTCCCATGTCCCACTCAGTCACCTTCACGATTGCCCCTTGCAGCATGCACTGTGGGGCAGATCATCAAGGGACCAGGGCTACCACACCCCAGTGCTAGTCCTCCCCAAGGACCATCTGCACCTTCAGTGGTGGACCATTCAGAAGAATGTGAGACAGATGCTGGTTCCCTTTCAGATGCAGCTTACCATCTTCATGGACTCTTCTTGGTCTGGCTGGGGAGCTCACATGGAGAACTGGATGGTGTGGGGCCATTGGCCAGTGCTCTCTGCGTCTCGCCACATAAACTGGTTGGAACTGGAGGCAAGCACAAAATGTCTTCATGAAGTGCAAAAATAGACCACGATCACCTACTTCAACCAGCAAGTCAAAATGTGCTCTTGCACGCTGATGGAGTTAGCCGGATACATCACTCAATGGTATTCCAAACACAATTTCTGCGCACATGTGAGACATGGCCAGGGACATCAACTGACCAACTCTCAAGAAGAAGTCAGCCAGTAAAGACAGAGTGGTTGCTCCACTCACAGGTCATTCAGGCCATGTGGGCCAGATGAGGAAATCCACATATGGAACTATTTGCAACACCTGAGAATGCAAAACTACTGTTTTACATTTCCCTAGTCTCAGACCCCCAGGCCCCAGCAATGGACAATCTAGCCATGGACTAGAGCAACTTTTGGGCATATGCCTTTCCACCTGTGCAGATCCTCTCCAGGATACTGTGCAAGGTGTGGTCACTCACCTGCAATTTGATCCTGGTGACCCCATGGTGACCTAGGAATGATTGATCATTAGACCTCTTGGAATTAAGCGTCAAGCCCCCACTACATTTACCATGATGGCCAAAACTTCTAGTCCAGTTGCAACAAGCATGTTCCACAGGAACACTCAAGGGCTAAACCTCCATGCTTGGCAGTTGTTGCACAGCACATCCATGACAGGGGTTTCTTGGAATGGGTCACATAGAATTTCCAGTGGTGGGCTTCAGTCCTCTTCTCTGACTGTTTGCTCAGCTCATTGGAAGGGGGTTTTTTTTGGACTGGTGCACCAGTAGGAGAATTCACCCTTGGTCTCTTGGCATATTGTGGACAGTGCTAACTTCCTGCTTCACCAGTGGGAAGTCCTTGGCAAGAGCTCAAGAACAGTGGAGGGATTCTGATCAACCATGTCCTCAACCCTTGCATTGGGTGGTGTGATCCCTATCTCTCAGCACTCATCACATCCTTCTACACTAAAAGGCCGGCAGCAAGGCAGGTTGTAGCAAGGTGGAACCTTCCATTGGTCTTAGTCATGTTGAAGAACTGTCACAGGTCCTTTGCTTAGGTTCCCGATACTTGCCATATAGGATTTCCAGTCCCATCAGAGCAGCCACCGTATTCCAGTTTATGGCATTCTTGTGGTTTAGACCTGATACAGTCTATAGGTTGGTGCACTCTTTAGTAGGCCTCCTGTTAAATTCACCTAATCTTGTACTTGTATCAGGCAGCCATTCCTGCTGTCCTGGCTCAGTTCCAGCTGATTGACACAGGAGTTTGCTGCCCTATGGAACCATATACCAGCCCCCAGGTGCCTGCCAGTTTCACGACTGGGTCCTGTTAGATCTCCAGGTCTGAAGGAGTAGAAACAGACTGCATCTACCCATGAGGTGGACAGCTATCAGGTTGTCGGGCGAGTTCCAAGGGGTTCAGTGCAGACACATTCTGGTTGGTGGGGAGCGTTTTGGCTAAGGCCAGATTCTGCTGTTGGAGGCCTCAAGTCCACATACCTCTGAGGTTTTTCCTTCAGAAATGGCCTCCTCAAATGGACCGATGGTCCCCTCTCCCCCCCCCCCCCCCGGCTGTCAGTCCTGTAAGTCATTTGTGATCAGTATCCCAGTAAAGCTACACCGTCTGCCTTTGTACTTAAAATCTGTATCATCCTTAAAGGAAGGATGATACAGGGAGCATGTGCACCAGGAGTCACCACCAGATCCCCAGGAACCGAGAGATGGTGCCGCGGGACTGTCATGTTTTTGGAAGCAAGTGAGTGAACTCCAACTCGATTTCTTGGGCATTCGACCCAGACACAGAGGTCTTGGCAATGGTGGTCGAGAGGTAAGTATACTTACTAATACTGTAATTACTAAAATATTTACATGTTTATTTCACTGCCACATTTTGGACCGAGTCAACAGCTGTCCTCAGTGTGCTATTGAGCCCAAAGCGTGCTGAGTTTAAGCTTATTTACCCTGACCTTTATATTATATGTAACAACAAATTTGCTGGTACTTGCATAAAAGTTTTTTTTACAAGGAACATGAATCTAGCATCCTTATGATTATTTAGAGCAGTTTATTATCAGTAGTTCGACTTAAGTCGCAGTTGGCACTGAAAGGGTTAAAATCGACAATTGCTATTCAGTGGGAGGGAGACTGTAAAATCATTTACTAAGGTTTAGTACGTATGCAAAATACAGACCTTGAGAACCATGCACAGCACTAGCACTGAGGGCAAAAGATGGAAACCACACACACACACACATTATTATTATTATTATTATTATTATTATTATTATTATTATTATTATTATTATTATTATTATTATTATTATTATTATTATTATCATTATCATTATCATTATTATTTGTTTATTGAATCTCCAGTGACTGGAGAAAATAAAATAAGTACATCGAGATAAAATACAGCATAGAATAAAATGCACAATATTACATAACATTACATACATAGCATAACTGAAATAGTTGTTGGAACACCACGCGGCGAAATTACATGCCAGTAACTGAGTACCAACATAGTCATGAGGTTTTCCAATGAAGTGGATGACTCCAGTCACCTTGCTGCAGATCTTTCACAACAGAGCATGTCCTGGAAGTGTCGCGGGTGTCAATGTCTTTGGTCCGCATAACGTTAAGGGAGGGAAAACCCATGGCCATACAGAACCAAAGTCTGTTGTCAACTGCACACACACACACACACACACACACACACACACACACACACACACACACACACACACACACACACACACACACACACACACATATATATATATATATATATATATATATATATATATATATATATATATATATATATATATATATATATATATATATATGAATACAAAAGGTGTGTGCATGTGTGTGTTGGTAATGTCGCCACCACACGTAACCACAGGCGCTCGTCACGTGACTAATGGCCTGCGTGCTGACGGAGAAAACTCCTTTCTCGCCCTCAGTATGTGGGCCATTTGTCAAATGACGAGCGCCTGTTGGCCTGACGGACGCCATCTGCAACAATTTTGTAACACGAAAGCCTCATCTTTAAAGTTTGCCTCGGCAGCACTGGCGTGGAGTTGTTTCTCTTTCCTGACTATAAATAAGCGCCTATATTTATATTTTTATCATAGTCATAAATGTATTTTTTTATGCTGACATGAATTCTCTGGTACTTCTGTATTGATGTGTGATGTTATCCTATGTATGTTAACAAAATTCATACATACTAACCCCAATACCCAATAGTGTTTGAAAAAAAACCCGAAACTTGTAGCATGGTCGTCATTGAATAGTGTGAACACTCGAGTCTCAATTTGTCGAGAAAATAGAAATTTCTCGTGAACTCTTTTTTTTTTTTTATCTCGAACGAGCTAAGCACAGAACTGTCAGTGGTGCCGCTTTATACTTTTTTTTATGGTATGATGCTTTATTTTCCCAGTTTTATTTTATTTTTTATACCTTTTGTTTACTTGTTTCCCCTAAATACTTTTTATACCTTTTTTGGACAAATTTCTGAACTTTTGATTGGAAGCCAGTTCACAGTCTTTCAGAGTGTCTGGCTAACAGGAGTGATGAACCATCTTCCCATTGAGTGACAACCATGGGTGCCTGCTTTGGTGTCAGTCATCATGAGGATCTGGACCATGGTACAGAGATACCTGATACATATCCAAGGTCCTGGTTCCCATCAGGCACAGCCAAAAATGCACTGGAAGTGGTACAACTCAAAAATGCAATGTAAGTGGTACAACTCAGCATGGAAGTTTGTTCTTTGTTCATTAGAAGCAAGTATGGGCGCTTTTTACAGTATAATTTTGCTGCAATACCGGTAAGGTGCTTCAGGTTTATCCTTTTTATATACTTTTTTCTGGAAATTAATACTTTTTAAAAGTTGAATTGAATACTTTTTTTGTAATTAGGCAGTGGCAGCACTGAATTTTGTACGTAAGCTATGTCAAGGTAGGTGCAAACAGGAAGTACAATGTCCATTATACCCAATCACAAACAGCCCATGCACACAGTAACGTGTAATTGTGACGTCAAACTACGCGGGCTTCTAAATACGTAAACAATAGCATGGGTGCTGCAAACTCGTGCATGGTCGCGGCACATCACCAGGCGTGTTACATGGCGGCATAATGTGGGTGCTCAGACTGACATCTGCAGATGCGTGTTTGAACCACTTGTAGCATGGTTAGTTTTTTTGTTGTTGTTGTTGTTGTTTTTGTTGTTGTTGTTGTTGTTGTTGTTATTGTTTCTGTTTCAGAAACCTCGGGCGTTAAAAGTGTTGCATATGTTGGGAATTGGGGATGTCCGGAGGCCTAATAAGACGGTCATTTGTAACTCATAATTACTACTTTTTCCCATAAATACGCCTTATTGTTCTTAAATACTTTTTTCGTAATTACGCCTTTTTGCTCGATATTACACATTTTTGCTCGTAATTACGACTATTTTTCATAATTACGATCTTTATTCCTTATTACGACATTTGTAAACTAGTAGGCTAGCTAATTGCAAGTTTTAAAAGTTGTAATTTTCACTTTCATGACTAGCTGTGTAACTTGACAGTATTGACATGAGTTACTGTTTTGGTAGAGCTTATCGTACGTGGAAATTTCTGGACAATAACTTAAGAACAGTTTCATCTACAGTATTATTTTTGCTCAGGATTATAGTCCTCTATAAGTAAACTTTCAAATCTGGATACTTTGTTCCTTTCAAATTTCAATCATGTGAGGGTTAATATATCTGAGACATCTGAGGAGGAAATGTCAAGGCTGCATGACGACAGGCACATATTCAAAATTTCTCTACCATCTGATTTTGACAACACTCCTTTAACAAGCTACTTAGTGGGGATCCAAGAGGTTACTTGGTTGATTTGCCATTTTCGTTATTTAGCAGGGATCTCAGTCGTTTCCTGAATGTAGACAGAAACGGGCAGATGCTACATGTTCTGAGAGTTAATTCGACAAGTCGATGTGTGAAAAAATTCTCAGGATTGTTTTCTAACTTGCACGTTACCAACATGTCATTTAACTACGAGCTTCCAGTCTCAATATGTATAGTTTGAGAGGCAGCTCTTTTGTACTCATTCTAATGACTCAATATTTTTCCGTAATTACGACACAAAGTCGTACTTATGACTTTGTAAACCTCGTATTACAAAAACAATTGTGATTACAAGAAAACTCGTAATTAGGAGCAAAAACTCATAACTGCGAGTCTTTAATGGGGGGGGGTCTGTTTAGGCTTCCATAAGAATGAGATCAAACAACTAGATTATTAAAACTAATAGGCCTATGTGAGCACTATTTTTTTTATTTCTTTTGCCTATATTGGATATGTGGACAGAAATCGTAGATAGTGGTGGTCAAGTTGATACAATTTTTATGGACTTTATGAAAGCTTTTGATAAGGTCCCACACCATAGACTTATAGGAAAATGTGAAACATATGGATTAAACATGGAAATTGTTAGTTGGCTGAACAGCTTTCTTTCAGACAGGACCCAGCGAGTGTTTGTAAACAGCACAGGATCTAAAAGAACTTCAGTAACAAGTGGTATACCCCAAGGATCTGTGTTGGGGCCAACATTGTTCATTATTTACATCAATGACCTTCCAAATATTGTTCAGTCCAATGTATTTTTATTTGCGGATGATACGAAGATATTCCAAAGAATTGCAACTGTGAATGATATGGAACTGCTTCAAAGAGATTTGGATGCACTGTGTGAATGGTCAAGAAAATGGCTATTATTGTTCCATCCAGACAAATGCAAAATATTAAGCCTAGGAAGAAATACTTTGGAAACTTCATATACAATGAAAGACACTGATGATAATATTGTTAACCTTCAAAGGACTAGAGAAGAAAAGGACCTGGGTGTTATCATAGATGAAGAATTGACATTTGAAAAACATATAAGTGAAAAAGTTAACCTGGCAAACAGAAATATGGGCATCATTAGAAGAACTTTTCAATTTTTAGACAGAACTACTTTTAAATATCTATATAAAGCCCAGGTTAGACCACACTTAGAGTATGCTAACTCAGTGTGGAAACCGTATAAGGCCAAGGACATTGATCTGATTGAAAAAGTACAAAAGAGGGCAACAAAGCAAATACCGGGGTTGAGAGATATGTCGTATGAAGAAAGACTGAAGAAATTGGGACTGTGTACATTGGCCTACAGAAGACTACGAGGGGACCTCATCGAGGTGTATAGGATTTTAAAAGGATTAACCGACCCAGAAACTGCACCCAATTTAAATTTGATTGGAGAAACAAGCACTAGGGGAAATGGGAAAAAACTTCTAGTCTTAAGAGCAGAAGGAGGTCATAACTATAGGCAGAACTATTTCACTCTCCGTGTATCAAAGATATGGAACAATTTACCACGTAATGTTGTGTGGGCAGAGTCACTAAACTCATTTAAATCAAAGTTGGACAAACATTTTCATAACCACCCATTGAAATGGGACTATAAAGTCAAGGACACCTTTACAATATAAATTTAATATTATAAGAACTAGATAGGACATGTTTGATATGGATACAGAGGCTTATAAGCCTAAATCCATTATTTCTGTATTGTATTGTATTGTATTATATAGCCATGTCATTTTACCCCACTGTTGTTGACAGGTAGGACAGTTCATTCTATCTCCAGGCCTGTCTATTCATCCAATATCTAAGATTAATATGTTTACAGTTTAGTATGCTATTTATTACCAATATGGCAGTATACATTACATGGCCATGCAGCTTAACGAGTTCAGCGAAATATAATTATTTTTTGTACTCCAGAAGATATATCCGTTACAAAAAATATATTTGTAAAGGCCCGTGTAAAGTTTGTCAAGTCAAAACCACCGCCACCCATGTATTTTGTTTTTTTAATTCATGATTACGTTCCTTGTGCTAATGTGTTTTTATTTCCGGGCAGAATGTAGTTTGTCAAATATGAGGCAGAGCAATGCAGCCTGTGACAGCTGGGAGACTTGCATGATTTATATTATGTTGCGATGATGCTTTGTTTTACACAGCCAGGTCCATCAATGAAACTTGTGGTCGGCTTTGTCGTTTCCACCACAACATCGGCCGTCTTGACATTAGGTGTCTTGTACCTTCGAAGTCAAAATAAGCGTCTTCAGGACAAAGCTGAGGACTTCATGCAGCAAATTCGTAAGAAAGGTATTTTTCAATCCTATTAAGATGCAACTCGACCATGAAATCATTTCAATCTAATATAACGGAATGTCATCTGATGAATAGTCCAACGACTTGGCCAGGAATATTGGTTCAAATAAATGACAAATTACTTTCTTAAGAGAAATACTCATCACACCATTTATGAAAACAAAAACATTTTCACGCAACTCATTGTGGCTAACACTCCCTGTCTATACTTTGTCATATCAATAACCCTGAAGTCAAATGTGAAAATTATACTAAGCGTAACGATATAATATAGTGAATGTTGAACCAAAGGCTTATTTACTCACACACACACACACACACTCACGCACACACACACTCTGGAAGCTTTTTTGACATTCATCTTGGATACACGATATGGTCAGCATGACAACAGAAGTATATAAGGAATACAAAATGCAGATATATAGTGCAAAACTATATATATATATATATATATATATATATATATATATATATATATATATATATATATATATATATATATATATATATTATAATTTAAGGAAAGACCCGAGTATGAATTTGTTCGGGGAAGGTGTAATTGCATGTGTACCTGAATGGTAATAGATCTCTGTTTTGACCCTTTAGAGGACGTTTGCAATAAAAAATTACTGGAAATTTATTTTTGACCAGGAAAACCTGCTTCGGTTAACTTGGGTTTCTTTTTTGTGTGTGTGTGTATGTGTGTGTGTGTGTGTGTGTGTGTGTGCGCGCCTGTCAATGTCTTTCCATGTTTTAAAAATTCCAGAAAAACAACAGAAGAAAGCGTTTCTACAATTTGCCGAGAAACAATGTCAATTTGTTATACTTCAGTCCAGGATGGAAAAGGACATAGAAATGATGAAGGCAGCCACAAAGAGAAATTTAGAATTTGTACAACATGTAGTAGAAATACAGAATTTTCCCAAACAAGTATCAGTTGGTTATGGACAGAGAGGCGACTGTACAACAGATGACGCTGGTGGTGTACAAGATATGTTAGAGCAGGCACGCGAACTTGAGGATCTGTTAAAACACATTATAATGCAATTCATCTGCAGGATTGAGCGAAAGGAGCGCCAGATAATACAACTGCGAGAGCAAATCAGTATGATGGAGAACAAGTTGGACCAAGCTTCTGAGGAATTAAAGGAAAGTTACAGACATGGTTTTGATTTGCAGACAAGTATTCATGAAATACAAGCCGACGGTACATCGGTTCTGGAATATTTCCAAGAGCAACTTGAAAACTCACTGGAGGCTTTATTTGAACAGAACAGTGTCAACAGACTTATGCAAGATAAGCTTCCTGAATTTGCTGGAGTGGATTTGAAGTTAAAGAAAAGAACATCAGATGAAAATGATCACCAACTTATTGCAACATCTAACACCCAGATGGCATCTGAGCAGGAGGGGATAGTGCCAGAGGTTAAAATACTATCGAGGGCTACCACTGCCAACACCAGGTCCCTGTACTCTGAAGACAGTGATCCTAAGAATGCAATAGGGAGCACATGTGGCAAACGTACCTCATGTGCCTCGGGTATGTCATGCGCCTCGGGTATGTCTATTTCAACTCGGTCAGATTCAAGTGAAACCACACAAAATTCAAAATCGGCACTGCAGATTACTTCAGATGAAGAAAGTGATGAAACCTCAGTGGCGAAAAGCACAACTGATCATAAGAAAAATATATATTCTGCCCAAACAAACACGGGTGAAGTAAATGTTAGTTCGTCATCCCCACACAACGACAGTGAGACAAATGTCATAGTGGCAGATGTAGCCTCTTCGGTCATTATGAACTCACAACAACATATTGGTGCCTCCGCTGAGGACTCCATTAAGATACAAATTGTCACTGAACAGAAGAAAATCCCCAGTAAAACACGATTTGTTACCTTTGGCAGGAAGAATGCGAGCGATGCACTTGTTAACAGAACAGCCAGCTTGAGCGCGGATGGTGGTGCAGAGGTAGCAAGGTCAATGAGTCAACAGCTCAACCGCAGCATGTGTCAATTTATGAGGAGAACCGGGGACGAAGCTGCAACCTTGACAACGCCCGAACAGGTTCAAGCACTTAAAGCAGAGCTTGCTGAGGTTAATTCGGAGTGTAAGGCTTGCTTTTTAATTTTGTAAATAAAGATAACAAGTGAATACACTGTTTTACAGTATTAAATCATGCGCGCGTGTGTATACGTCGTGGAAATGCCCCAGATTAAATTGATCATCAATTCCATGGCGTGTGCCCACAGACTTTTTCCATTCCACTTATGAAGTTATGTCGTGCACATCAAGTTGGATTTTATTGCAATCCATAATTTGATCATGCTGGAGAAATATGACCGATTAAAGAAATTGTCAAATGCCGAATACGATTTTGTAAGATTCCAGCGATTCAGGACTTCAGTAATCTAACACTGTGAGCTGTTATATATGTATATATGTATATGTGGGTATGTATATATATATATGTATATATATTTTTTTTCGAATTTTGTTTGACGGACATGCTAATCATCCAAAGAGCACGTCTCTAGTTTTACCTGAATTTGAATTTAATTATGTACTTTATAAATGAGTAAGAAGAGCAGGTAGAATACTCTAAACATCCGCAGTACAGAAGACAACACATATTCTTGAGAAGCAGTTAGTCCCTTAACCATACAGCAAATAAATGAAAATTTCTCAGGAGGGATACGCAATGCCTGCTATAGAGTGGTGCCTCCCCAGAGAGATCACTCCGAAAGCAGGTGAAAAGGTGATCTCATTAAGCGGATTATTTCTCAATTGCGCCACAATAGTGACAGGGTATGAAGGCGTATGGACACTTTCGGCAGACAACTTTGGCGAATAGCGGCGGTTGACAGGTTTTGGTGGCGAACGGCCGCCGAACTCCGCCGTAGTCCTCAGGCAGCTACGAATGCCGCCAGACTGACGATTTTAGCCCTTGCTTGATATGGGCGGTTGATCAACGCCCAATCCCGCTATTCGCTGCCAGCAGTTAGTGTACCTTGGTTGGGGAGCAGATTTTGGTGATTCGTCACTTGCAGCATTCATATGAAGGAGCATATAGGGGCCAGTGACAGGCGAACACTAGCTCATGTTACCGGTAAAAGTACAACACAGTTTTGAACATCTTTTGATATTTTATTTACACTTTCCATTCTCAAATATATCCATGGATTTTCAAAATTTCAGTTCCCAGTTACCTTTGGTTTCTAATAATGAAAACACAACAGTGAGTACCCAATATTTATTTTTCCCCTATTACATCTAGCTAAAGAATCCTCTTGATAATACTATGTTCATATTTCTGGCTGAAATTCTGCTTAATATGTTTCAAAACACTCTATTACACAAGAGGACATTAGCATTTTATAACAGTGCATTTTGATGTGACGAGTCCATAATTATATACACACCATTATAGGCCTATGAACGTACCAAATGTTAGGATTATATATTTGGTCAGGGTAGCTGCACCTTTCAGCCGTAACAGGTACATGTATAATGGGTATAATTAGAACATAATCAAATTTCGTTTTTTGTGTGTGTGTGTGTTTTTTTGTTTTTGTTTTTTTGTTGCTGTTGTTGTTTGGGCAGAATGTAGTTAGGTACAACAATACATAAATCTTGTTAAAAAACATTTTTTAAAGACAAAAAAAAAAAAAAAAAAATACAAATGTAGCACATGTGCACGTGGCAGTAATGAATGGGTACATTGATCCTCGGTACCATATGTCTATGGTTGGATCGACTTACATTTTTTTCTGATAATACAAGTGCCTTAGGCTGTGCCCAGGTAGCAAATTAAACTGACCGTGACGTCAAAGGAGGTAATGTGTAAAAGAGGAAAGAACACCCATTTTAAACATGTTGCAACAAATACCCAAGTTATCTCAGGCCTAACAAAAATATATGTGTGGTTCCGATTACCCGATCGTTCACACTGGAAAGACCCGAGTCCCGATCCTAAATATGTTTTGAAACATTAAAAAAAAAAAAAAATCTCGAGAATAATCCACGTCCCTGCACACACAAAAGCGACCGTCATTGCTTATATTTACATTCCCCTCTTAATTTTTCTGCTCGATAACACGGAATTTAGAAATTTTATTCATAGAATTAAGTCAAGAGAAACGACCAGAAACTGATTTGGCCAGCGTGTTCAAGTGTTAAGTTCCAGAAACCCAGGTGGGCGTGGCTTATTGGAATGTGGGCGGGACACGTGTTATTTAAGAATTGAGGGTCGATTTTGTGTGTGTTATGGCATAATGACGCGCGTGATTGAAGCTGACATCGTGGGCGTGGCGCACGCCAGTGCGCCTCGCCCGATGCCAGCTTCAATCACCCGCGTTATTATGCCATAACACACAAAAGCGACCCTCATTGCTTATATTTACATTTCCCTCTTAATTTTTCTGCTCAATTACACTAAATTTAGAAACTTAATACCCAGAATTAAGAGAAACGATCAAAAACTGATTTGCCGAGCATGTCCAAGTGTTAAGTTCCGGAAACCCAGGTAGGCGTGGATTATTGGAATGTGGGCGGGACACCTGTGTTATGGTTCCATTACACACAAGGCTATTGTGTTATGGTCTCATAACACACCAGGCTCTCTCCTTTACTTGCAATGTTAAAAGTTAGATTGAATGTAAATATAGTCCGATAACACACGTCTCATGTCCTATGATCTCATAACCCACAGGCACTCTCCTATACTTGCAATGTTAAAAGTTAGATTGAATGTAAATATATTGGCAACAATGAATGCCACGCCATACTTAATTCCTTAAACAATGTACTGCAAGTTTATAAATTATATGGCGTCTCGTTCAATGACATAAGGAGAGGGATTCATGATGTGGGCACAACCCTATTTGGGAGAGGAGCACAAGGCGCTCAAATATGTTTTAACTAATTAACATTTTTTAAGCTGATACAATTGTCGTGTTAGTGTCGCTCTCGAATATTATGACTATATTTGCACAGTAGGCCTATGATAATCAATGCACAGTTGAAGAACATTGGCAAAGTTTGATTTTGAACGGTTTCAGGGTTCAACCTGAGAGCACGAGGGAAGCTAGTGGGTCTGTCCAGATGGCAACAGAGAACAGCCTACAAATACTTGAGAGGAGGTTTGAGCTGGAGAAACGTTTGTCAGCTTGTCAGCTGGGTTCAGGGATTTGAACGGCTACCATCCACCAAGCAACAAGCTATGTCACTTCATATTTAAATTGAAGGACAAGATGAGACATTTGTTGCCATCTCACAGCCAATCACCAGGCAAGTTATTGAAAATGTGCTACCCTTCGTCACAAAATCAACAGCTTGGATCTTTGGAGGGGGTGGATGGGAGTGCTGTTTAAAAAAGCCTTACCGTGGACTATGATTCTTTGAGAGCAGTGAACTGACAATAAGCAAAGTGATCCATGGGTCGTGTGCCCTGCAAGTGTCATACAATCGCATGCGCTTACTCTGTGGCAGACGTCATTACCTAATTTGTGTGTCCCCTTTGATTGCACCCTGTGCCATTACTATAAACTGAGTTGTGTGTGCCCTTTAATGGTGCCCTGTGACATCAATGGATATTAAATTTGCATGTGCCCTTTGATTGCACCCTTTGACATCGCTAAATATTGAAGGATGTATGCCATGTGATTGTGCTATGTGACATCACAGAGCATTGATTTCAACTATGTGTTCCCTTTGATGTTACCCTGTGATTATACCGTGTGATATCACGGTACATTAAATTGTGTATGTATTTTCACAGGAAAACCTCAAGCAAAGCTGGCCTATATTTACAATTTTGGTAATGAATTTCATCATTTTAAGATTTTAGATAATCACTTTGCATTAAACATGAATAAATTTCCGAGAGAAAATAGTTATTTTGATATGTGAGAGGAAACATAAACATCAAGAAATACATTAAACAGCATTGTCGTTTTAACGGACTCAGTACAAATTTTGTTGCTCGTAAAATTTAAAGCAATACTTATATATTGATTTGGGTAACAGATAGTTGTAAACTTTGACCTAAACGTGTTGAAACTTAAAGAAAAGGAAACCCCCACAAGGAACAGTAGGTATTTGCTCGAGCCTCAGTGAATGAGAAACCGTTGAGGTGAGGAATGATTTCTTATTCACAAACACACAAGGAGTGGTTTCTCCTTTTTAAGGATATACGTCCGTTATCAGCGATTTTAGCGCTGCCTGATACTTATCTGTGTATAACACTCAATCACTTAAAATTGCAATAAAGCAAACATTTTTAGAAAGCGTACAAATTTAGTTCACTGTGTGGCGATGTGGTAATGTTTCTTGGACAGCAGTGTTTTCACAGCAATTGTAAAAAGTGTAAAAAAAAGTTATCGCCATTCATTGATTGTATATTTTCGATTCAGCTTCCATGTTTTCACAAACTTCGGCATCAAATGTATGGGAAACTGTAGAGCACACTGCAAATTTTGTAAAACGTGTCTATTTCAAACTTAAAATATTTGTTGTTCCCATGCCAGACACGAAGTGTTTGGAGTTCAAAGGAAAGTTACTTCTAAGTGACTCAGGTGACAGCACGGCACCAAATTTTAAAAATCAGAGACACGATCTTTTTGTTTAATTGCATAAACTCAAGTTTGGTGTGGACGTGTAGTCCCTGTCTTCAAAATGGCATGAGTTGTACCGATATTTGTTGTGAATTATGATGATCTTTTGTGTAATTGTCATAAACATTGCCACTTTCCAACATATTAGATTGGTATAAACAACTTTCAGTTTGTTAGCCTTTATAAAGTATATTTTATCACACTAAGAATCTGAATCTTGGGTTGTATGTAAAAATTTGTGAAAGTCACTGCTAACCTATAACATAGGTTTTTAAACACGTTTTTAACTTTTTTAGGGACAACTTACTTTTATCGGCAAATCAGTCGGGATTTATACCCGGCGATTCCACTGTTAACCAACTGCTATCTTTATATCACGAATTGTGTCTTGCCATTGATCTTCAGAAGGAAGTGCGAATTGTCTTTCTCGACATTAGCAAGGCATTCGATCGTGTTTGGCATGCTGGTCTTCTTTACAAATTTGAACGTAATGGGATATCTGGATCAATTTTAAACTGGATTCGAAATTATTTGTCTAACCGACAACAACGGGTAGTAATAAATGGTCAATCATCTGAATGGGGAACCGTAAACGCTGGTGTTCCCCAGGGCTCTGTTCTAGGGCCTTTATTGTTCTTGATATTTATTAACGATATAGTAGACATTGTGCGGTCGAATATAAAACTTTTTGAGGATGATACTTCTCTGTTCCTCTCGGTTGATAATCCAAATTTAACTGCAAATATGATTAATAGTGATCTCTTATCTATTGATTCTTGGTCTGATGACTGGATGGTGACATTTAATACCCAGAAAACTGATGCTATGTTAATTTCTCGGAAAAGAGACCCGGTACATCACCCTCTGTTAGTATTTAAAGATCACCAGCTGGAACATGTGGATCAACATAAGCATTTAGGGCTTGTATTTCGGAATGACTTAAGATGGAACGATCATATTAATACTATCGTGGCAAAGGCCACTAAACAACTAAATATTTTGAAAACACTCCAATTTCATGACAGGAAATAATCTACACCTCCTTTATTCGACCTTTAATGGAATATGGTAATGTTGTCTGGGATGGCTGCACCCAATCAGATGCATTGAAACTGGAGAGTATTCAATTGGTTTCTGCACGTGTTATTTCTGGTGCCACATCGCACCACATCTAATGCTAAACTATATGAAGAAACTGGTCTTTCTACATTGGCAAAACGTAGGGAAGTTAGTAAACCAATTTTAATGTACAAAATTACTAATAATCTGGTTCCCAAATATCTTAGTAGTATAATTTCCAATGAACAAAATCTTAACAGAAGGTATACAACAAGACAGGCCCCAGACTTGCCTCAATTCAGAACCAGAACTGAATTATTTGAGAATTCTTTCTTTCCTTCTACGGTAAAACTATGGAACCAATTACCTCTTGATGTGAGAAACTCTACTACTTTAAGTGAATTTAAAAACAAAATTTCTTCAAATGTGCCTCGGTCACTCAAGCAAACAGAATTGTACTATGTCGGCAACAGAATTGCCGCAGTTTTGCATACAAGACTGCGTTTGGGCCGCAGCCAATTGAATGCCCATCTATTTGATATTGGTGTTACTCAATCGCCAAACTGTCGTTGCGATCAAGGGATTGAAGACGTATGGCATTTCTTCTTTGTCCTTATTATGCTGTTCCTCGTGATCGCCTTCATACGATAGTAACAAACTATGCCCCTTTCGGCCTTGAAACCGTTTTATATGGCGTTTCCGAATGCACTCTCGAAATTAATAAGAAAATATTCCTGGCAGTCCAAGATTACATTCTAAAAACCAAACGTTTTCAAACCGGTGCTGTTACATGATGAATTGATTTACAATTAATCCTGCATTTGTATTATACAACTGCACTACACAATTATGAATCTTCAATGAGATGGTCGTTAATTAGCAATTTCATTGCTCCTTTATAATGAATCGCCTCACTATCTGTCTTGTGACTTGTGGTGTCCTTCTTTACTTTGTTGACCCAGGGCGGAGCTCTTCCTCCTGGCGGTGTCTTTTAACTGCCAGCAGTTTAGAGCTTCGCTCTGGACCCGTGACGTCTCGTTTGTCCTGTGATATTGTCTTCCTTCGACAAGAGGGGTTAATACAGGGCCTTGCCCTTCTCCCCAATTGTTTTCTTTGGAATAAAATATGTTTAAACCGACCTATAACATATAGGCTTAAATCCTGCTGTTTGTAC
The DNA here is from genome assembly GCA_964020975.1 of Hermodice carunculata. NCBI lineage: Eukaryota > Metazoa > Annelida > Polychaeta > Eunicida > Amphinomidae > Hermodice > Hermodice carunculata. Next base: position 28,649,833 of record OZ026630.1, read on the forward strand.
ATCATTTCAACAGAGTAACATCCATTCGTACTTTATGTCCAACAACCTTAAAACCACATTGAACTAATCAATTTTATTCTAAGTACATATCAAGGAGGCAACACGTGTAGCCTCCTTGCTCATATGCACTGCTTGCGTAGCATCCCCTTGCATGAACAGTGGTTCGACCCCCGGGGTTCGACCACTATAAAGAAAATGGTCGTTCAGTTCAACAGGCCAAATGGGGTAATGGTGAAAGACAGGTCGTTCAAACGACACACTTATCCAGAGGCGTCCAGATTGGAGTCATGCTGGATCCTTTGATTTTAATTTTTGTAAAAAGTGAGGAGAACACCTGAGCTCTGTGAGTCGAGCTACCGCAAATAATCCAAAATGCAGAAGAAAATAAGCTGTAGTTTAACAGAAATCATTGGCGAATAAACCACTGGTAGGAACCAGCATGGTTTAAAGTTACAGTTACGCTGGCAATGACGACACTTTCCTTTAAAGCTTGGTTTGTGATACAACATTTCATATTGAAAAGTTGACACAAATGGAGACGAAAGCTAGCGTTTTCTTTTTGCTATTTTCGTACGAAGAAGCCATGGGCCAAATAATTCACATTGATAGCCTACCGTGCGGGTTATACTGATAGAACAGGTGGTACTCTCCCATGTAATACACCAGGCCGTTTGGGTTATTCATCCAATTTTGTTGAGGTGAGAAATGAAACTGTGGCCTGTACACATTTTTGTATTCATAGCCATTGGAATTCTGTCCATAAGAAGAGAAATGTGGCTTTCCAAACCTGCCCTTCCAAAGCAGTAAGGTTGCGATGAGGAGAAGCACAAAGCACAACGATCTCTGGTGTTCGGTCAGCCGTCCGTGCACCCACATTCTGACCAGCATGGTGGTTGTGCTTGTCATTGTCGACCGGGATCAGCGCACCGATAGAAGCACACCGATAAAAGCAGGACTGGATCTGTACAAGTTCTTAAGCTTGGCTCATAATCGGAACGTGTGACTTATAGGTTTTATGTATTAATGAATAATATACCACTGGAACGCCAATGAAAATGTTAGATATCATGCGCCGAAATTTATATTAACTGCCACTGCACTTACGTAATGAATGATGGTGGCAGTATTCCATAGAAATTCTTATCTTTTGAACCACAGTTTATTTATTTATCTATTTATTTTTATTAGAATGTATTTATTCAGGGTGGCCTGTCCAGTACAGATTGTTCTTCCACAGGGCCATGTACAATACAAAAAAAAAAAAAACGTTTTTTTTTTTTCGATTGACATGTTAAATGCAGGACTTCTCGGACGTCACGAGAAAAGTTTGACGGTGATGTGTGTTTTACCTAATCGCCCAAATATAAATAAATGTATGTGGTAATTCCAAAACAAGTCTTACAGTTGAAACATGTGCACTTATAGCAGTTCTATTGTAGGCCTATACACATGACTTAATCGCTGTGCAGAGCGACCGGACTTGGTGAGTGAGATAGTATCTACCGTTTACTCTACATGAAAATACATCATCCACTTTTGTGTGAAAAATTTACAGACGCCTTTGCATATAAACACACTTCGGACGATGTTGCCTTTTTAGCAAAAAATAACTACGCAATAATTATGACACGATCTCATCCCCAGGAGTAAGAAAAATAAGATGCAAATATATACAAATGGAGAAAAAGAACTAAAATGAAAATCACAGACTGTCGTGCCTGGTGAGATGGGCATGACGAGTATTTCTAACATTTATTTTACAATTATACATATGTGTAAATATTTTTCACACATGTGAAAAGAATTTCACATGTGTGAATGGTTGTAGATGTAAAATAAATGCTTTTTACATAATTTGTAAAATTATCGACACATATATGCAATTCTTTTACACATGTGGGCAGCTAATTCAGTGATATAAATTATCACAAAACGGATTTTTTCAAACTCTGACCAAATTGTGTTCCGATGTAGACTTGCACAAGTCCCTGGTGCATGTCCCTATTTTCCCATGCCGCGGTCCCACCCAGAGGTGCGATACATTTACCCCTCCACAAAGTTAACTGAATAATATCATGCCAACTACACGGTGTTTTTAAGTACGTCCTACTGTTATTATTTTTTTTTTTTTACTGGTCGACACTGCCGCCATGTCGGTTTCAACAGTAGCAGCTATTGAGTCCTGGTCAGTTCTAATCCCTTTATCATTGCGAGTGGAAAGTGGTCTCCGATGTATGAACTTTGAACTTTATTGACTACACCAATATTTTATCATGGTAATCTGTCACATACATACATATATACAAACAACAACAAGAACAAGAACAACATTGAAAAAGAAATACAATGGGATACACATTACACATACACAAATGCAACAAACAATTATATATTATGAAGCAATTAAGCGAGTAGAAAAAAAAAAAAGATAAAGGTAATTTGGTGTCATAGAGGTCCGTTGATGTCTGTACATTCTTTTAGGTAAATAGCAAATTTTGAAATCAATTCGGTATCGTTTAAACTCATTATGAATATAAATAAGTGTTCATCGTCAAAGCTATCTAAGTTAAAAATCTGTTTTATTTCGCTCAAAAATTTGTTTCTGGGAGTTGTAAATTTAGAACATTTTAAGACATAGTGTTTTTCATTTTCGATTTCTTTGCAAATATCACAAACTCTGAGATCAACAGGAATTTTGTTTGGTCTTTTGTGGCGTCCAGTTTCAATAGGTAAACTATGTGCACTTATGCAAAGGCGGGTAATATATTTGCGTATATCGAAATCTTTTATCTGGTGAAGGTATAATTCTAAATTGAAATCCGTTTTAAAAAGAGTATACGTTCGCAATTTTTTATCTTGATCACCTTGAGAATTTAAATCTTGCCCCCATTGAGTACAGAATTTACTTTTGATTGCTGATTTGAATAGTTTTGAAGGGTATATGCCTGAACTGTTTCCTTGATTATACCAAATTTCTTCAAGATTTAAACCTAGAAATGTATTTTTGGTAGTACTGACCCACTGAGAAGATAGATTAGTAGGGAAGTCTAGGTTACACAAATAACAGTCGTACAATAAGCTGTCGGGTGACATATTTGTTATTCGGAAGAAGTTTTTACACACCAGGTTGATAATTTTTAAAGAAAGGGGTGTTTTGCCAAGTTCACTTACAACAGCAATGTTAGAAGCTTTGCGATGAATACCTAGACAATATTTTAAGTAACTCATATATAACCTTTCGTAGCTTAGTTTGTAATACCCAGACAAGTTGTTGTTTAGGAATGTTTTTTCAGGTGATATTGTATAGGCACCCCATGTTTCACATGCATAAAGTAATATTGGAGATATAAGTTTGTCAAACAAACTTAGGCTTTGTTTAATGCTTGTTTTATCGATTGGAAGGATGTGTTTTAATCTTCCAAGGGCTTTGCTTGCTTTTTCACATAATCTTTTAATACATTCTCAAAAGACCCATTTAATGAAATTTCAATACCAAGATAAGTATAGCTACTAACATTTTCTAACAGTTTATTGCCAATAAAGAAACTCTTTTTAATCTTTCTACCAGATTTGTTAAATATCATTATTTTTGATTTCTTAACATTAATGTTTAGTTTCCAGTCAAGACAGTAGTTATAAAGTTCATCAGACCAGTTTGAAGTCCTTTTCTGTTTCAGAAAGCAAAATTAGATCGTCTGCATACAACAAACAATTGATTTGTTTATTTCTTAATGTTACTGGATCGCAAGTTTGGTCAAATAATTTGGGGATATCATTGATGTATAAATTAAATAATGTAGAGCTTAACACGCATCCTTGCTTTACCCCTCTTTGTACAGGTATTTCGTCGGAAATTCCTCTACTAAACCGTATTTGAGTAACTAAATTTTGATACATATTCTTTATAATATTATAGGCATAACCATTTATTCCATAATTCATTAGTTTATAGGGAAGTCCATGCCAAATGGTATCGAAAGCCTTCTGGAAATCGATAAAACAAGCATAAAGAAATTTATTTTTTCCCAAAACCTTAGTATATTTGTCTATTAACGTGCGTAGAACAAAAATATGATCACTTGTCCTACAATTTTTCTTGAAACCAATTTGGAATTCGTTAGATATACCGTTTTCACTGAGATATTTCACAAGACGTCCATTAATAATTGAACAAAATATCTTTGCTGTGCAACTATTCAAGGATATACCACGATACATGTTCAAGTCTTTTGACGATCCACCTTTGTGTAGTAAGATAAGAAGACTGCTTTTCCAGATTTTGGGAAAGAAACCAGACGAGAATATTTTATTGAACATTTTAATCAAGATCGGAATTAAAATCTGTTTACCAACTTTTAGCATTTCACCTATAATTCCGTCCTTGCCAGGGGATTTGCCTATTTTTAGGTTGTCAATTGCTATGGACAATTCACTCTGGGAAATTCTATAGTCAAGGGTTGAGAATGATATATTTTGATCTGAATTAAGAAAGTTTTGGACTAATTTATTTATATTTTGGAAATGTGATTCTTCATCCCGTCTACTCAGTTTAGTAAAATGGGTAAACCATTCTTGAGGATCGATATTTTCACATGGGTTTGATTTCACTTTTGTAACATTTTCAAGCTCTTGTATTAGATTCCAATATTCTTTCGGGTTTCTTTCCCATATATTATCTAAAGTATGTAATATTTTATTTCGAAATTCTTTTTCGTTTCGTTTGCTTTGCAATCGAAATCTTTTTCTTGTTGCATAATATGTTTTACGAAGACAATAGTCATTTTGTTTCTTGGATAATTGCTTAGCCATCTTTTTACCTCGTGATATAGATTATAGGTTTCTTTACAAGCATATTTTGGCAAACGCTTTTTTCGGTGATTTAAACTACGTTTTGTTTTTAATGATAATTTACTAGCTTTAGATATGATATTGTTGAAATCAGACACCATGTTATCAATATGATATCTCTCTTCTACTCCATTATCTCCGTTATCAATTGTCATAATCTGATGTATGTCATTTTTACAAAGAGATGTTAATGCCATTTTGAATTGGTCACTACGTTGTTTGTTCCATACAAAGGAAGAGGGGAGAGGATTAAGTTTATGCTGCGTACAACTATTATTCCACAGGTAAAAAATCTTGATTGAGTTAACAATTAACTCAAATGTTAGGCTGCAATGGTCTGATAGCCAGTTTGTTTCACCAACTTGCATACTGGTAATTTGGGAAAATAAACTGTGGTCTGCTAAGACATAATCTATACAGGTGGGCTGCTTGGCATTGTGACTATAGCACGTGTAATTACCGATAATATTCCCTATTTTGCGACCATTTACTATTCGTAGTCCAGATGATATGCACAGGTCCAATAAACTCTTTCCGTGACTGTTCACTTTTCGAGTGTCCATGTTCGAACGATTTAGTGGTACATCATGAAAGTTGTCATCTGGGAGTGGAATAAGATCAGAATCAGCTTTGGTAGAAATTACATAGTCATTTTCGGTACCTGTAGCAGCATTGAAGTCGCCCATTAATACGCATTTGCCCCCAGCAAGTGTATATTTACAAATCTCGGCTAATAATGTTTCAAAAATATCAGTTTCACTTGTGTATAATGAATTCACAGGTGGCATTCGATGAATGCATGGCTAGTCACTGGCCACTCAAGCAAGACAAAGCTGACCGTCTCCCCCCGGCTGCCGACACCAGGGACTTGTCAAACTTGCACAAGACCACTCTGGACTATACCATTAATTTGGTGGGAGTGACGTCACAACATCCGGGGTTTCGCGGGATCCTAGAAGTCAAATCAGTGCCACAACTTTTTTATTTTTGCATTAATGCAAAATGATCCACGTCATGATTTAAGTTTTGTTGAGTAAGACCTCTAAATTTCTATGTGGCTCTTTTGTCAATTTAAACAAAGGAGATATATCAATCTCAATCACCATTTGATCAAAGCGGTCAAACCTGTGTGAATACAATTGCATGGGTACCGGTCCGCGCATTTTTCTTAGTTAACGCAAAATCGAAATAGCCATCGGCAAGAACTGACGTTTCTCTACAATAAAAAGTGCGTGCTTGCATGTAAATAAACAAGTCAACACAAGGAATTTGAGACGGCCTAGAATCTGTCACATGCTTGACTGCTCATGAATAATTCATAGCAGTGACAACTAATGCATGGTAACTTCATGTGAGAAAAAACTCTTCAAAGGTTGGTGTCTCACATGAAGGTCTATCCTGCAGGCAAATTCAAAGCTTTCTCGGTGAGGTGATGAAGCGTGGTTGGGCAGTTATTCCTATTATGGGGTATATTATACGATCCTGTCTTCAGCAGCAGATGCTCATTAGGCAAATTAATTTGTCCTGATACACTTGTCTTGATTCTGGCCGCCGGGAACGTATACAGCAGAACAAACAGACAATAGTCTGAGGGTCGCTCAGACCATGGCACAGGCTACTCAATATTAATCAAATGCAAGACAAAGCCGGCAAGTTTTACAAGTCTCACTGGACGCCCCCCGCCTGACGCGGTGCACTGCAATTAATCCTTCATTACACAGTAGCTCAATTTACAGCTTCTGAAGAGGAGTGCGTTATGACCGCTCGCTTGTCTGTGTGATAAGAAACACAGTGCAGACCGCCCGGCGCTAATCATCTGGAGTCAATGTTATCTGGTTATATACACGTTCCACGCCAATCAGCTAGGTAACTTGAAGGGCCTACCTGTATTGTAACAGAATAAGGCTACGTGTGTTTACTTAAAATTTAATTTGGCAATGAATTTGATTTTAAATAAAATACGGAAGACAATCCAGTGAGACTTGAGCAAGTCTAGTTCCGATGCTATTCTGACTAGAAAGTTGTTTCAGAGCTAGTAAATGCAGAGCTAGTAACCGTATGTAGGTCGGTGATGAATGCGCACGTTACCGTTGAGCTAGGACTAGTGGCGTTGATATGTGGCCCAATATGTTCGTTGTGATATTTGCTGATTATTATATCAATCAAGCACACCAAGCTAGAATTGTGCCCCAGCATATAAAGATTGATCAGAAAGGGTTAACAAAATATAGGTCACTTTCTCTACTTTTACAAACTGATAAGAAAGGACTCATTTTCAGGACAAGTCGAAGTAGACCGCCTGCGATAGTTTAAGGTACATGCACTTAGGGAACCCTTCGCTCAGAGACCATATATGGCCTTTCATATTTTCGTTTTGGTGCACAGATTAATCAAAATACGCTAAATCTAGTAGGCCACTCTTGATCATAGAGGGGTTCTTTTCGAACCATCTTACGCGCTAAAAAGTCATGGTGAACAGATGAATGATGATTAATGATGGTGTTTGTTTCCAGAAAGTTGCGTTGTTGGACCCGACAACCTGACTGGATTTTTTTGGGGGGGGGGGGGGGGAGAGTTGGAGTGCCTTTTAACCCCTTGATGTTTGGTTCATTCAGTCACTAAACCCTACATGGTGCATGTTGTTGCTATATTAGTTGCATGACATCAAAAGCAAACATGTTACACCAATTGCACCCATCATCATTTTGGGATTTACACAAATTTCAATGACAAAATAGTATATTTGTATATCGTTATTTGTAATCCTTTTATTTAATGGGTATCCGAGTTAGAAGGCAAATTGAAGATACTAGAAATGTGTAAACAGTATGCAAAATAAAATCCTATTGGATTTTTTTCTTTCCTTTTTTTCTAAAGATTAAGACGAGTGGGTAATCTGGTTGTTCGGATCAGATCGTCTTTAGCACGGCGGGACAGTACTCTTTTTTTTTTTTTTTTTTTTTTTGATATATTTGTTGTCATCAAATGTAAAGTAGAATGGCAACTTTATGATCTCAGGAAGTGCCCAGATTTAGTCATCAGTACATGCTGCCGTTTATGCTTGTCTTCCAGGCTCTCGCATTTTATTTTTACCTTTTTGTGATTGGAGCAGAGGCAAATTGTCACCTTTCATCTTGTCTGGGACTTCTTGCTACAAATTTAGTGCCAAGAAGCCTCTTTTTGCGTTGTGAGCCATCTTCTCATATTATGTTGACTTTGACTTTTTATAAATTGTTCGTTGGTATAAACATGTTTATTCTCTTGCTGGTTGTCCAAACACTTATTGGTTTTACTTGGCTATTATTATAGCCTTCGGTTTGGGAGCACATTCTCAATCTTAAACTTTTTGGTACAAACAAGTTGACTACTGTGCGTCATATATTCTACGGGTATAAGATTTATTTCTCATGGGTGTAGCGATGATATGTGTGTTTCTATGATGTCACTCTTTTGGTTAAGCTCATGGAAGGTGCAAAACTGATCTTACGTAGTACAACTGCCTTGTTGGAATTCCTCCGTCATTTACGAAACACTTTGAATATAATTTTCAGCCATCTTGTATTTACACTGCAAGTGATAGAACGATTCTGGTACTTTCGCTATGTAGTTTATTTCATGTATGCAATTATTGGTTTTGTGGAGTGCCACAACTGAATACATAATAGTTATACTTATGACGATTACGAAACATTCCTAAAAAATGGGTATGTTTATTTTCGCCGTAATTTAAAGTTAGAATTCTTGCACATGCATATTTTTACTTGTTACAGATAGTAGTAGTATTTTACATTGTAAGCCATATATCCTCCAGTATTCCTGTGAAGTGCTTAATTGGTAAAATATGCTGCCTGTTATGTTGATGATGTGAATACTTGTACAACTTTGGCTTTGAGTTATACCTACATTTATTCTCAGAATTTGGTGAATCATCATCAATGTACTCTGTGCATCTGCTCTGTGCTGGGAGTTTGATAAAGATATCAGTAATTTAAGGAAGGATGAAGAAGATTATTATAATAAACAGTGTGATAATGTAAATAACGGTCAATTCAAAAGTAAGCAATGGTGGAAGATGGTTAAATATCTCATGTGTGGTAATTCAAGCAAGTCAATTCCTGCCATAATCTCTAATGATTTGTTTTTTTTCAAACAGTAAATCAAAAGCAGAATCATTTAATGAATCTGTTCTTAAATACTGTGATGCTCCCACATTTACATTACCTAGTGATACTGAAATTCATTCTTCGCAAGCTCTATTAGAAAGTATTGTCTTAGACGATTCAAGCGTCTGTGACATTTTAAAATCCTTGAACATTGATAAAGCTTGTGGACCAAATGGTATTAGTCCATTACTCTTAAAACAGTCAGCTCCAATAATTGCATCTTCTTTCATAATGGACAATGGCAATGTAACCCCTATTTTCATAGGGGATGCACCCAAATTATGCTCGGATTATAGACCTATTCCTTTATTAAGAAGTGCAGGGAAAGTTTGTGAACGTGCTCTTTTCAAATTTAACTTTTTACTAGATAATTGTGTGCTGTCTGAGAATAAGTCGGGATTCATGCTCTGAGACGGTAAAGTTAATCAGTTAGTGTATTTGTATCACGAGTTTTCCCACCGCAGTTGATCTTCAAATGGAAGCCCGAGTGATAATATAAAAATGAAGTCTGTCTCTGGTGTTGTCATTGGCATGTAACAGCGCAGTTATTGGTAGACTTCATTATTTATATTTATATTCATATTAACATTAATACTAGAATTAAATTTGTCATGAATATTTGTTCGTAAAAGTTTTGATAGCCACTGCGAAGGACCTTTTGTTCATCAGTGGGAGGAGCTATGGGTGTGGCCAGCCGCTTGTTACGTAGTAAAGTAGGCACTGGCACGTGCCGTGCTGTACATGATGTTGCCATCGACTGATGAAAACAAAATTTGTCCCTATTCTTTCAATGCTAACAAAAACTCCGAATGTAAATATTTTGTGATATTACGAAAGCCTTTGATAGGGTGGACCATCCACCTTTGATATATAAACTGCAAAATTCTGGATTTCGTGGTTCTGTACTTTCCTGGCTGGAAGATTATCTTTATACAAGAACCCAGAGGGTGGTTATTCAGGGTCAGGCCTCGTCTTGGGGTGACATCAAAGCAGGCGTTTCATGAGGTTCAGTTTTATGGCCATTGTTGTTCCTTGTATATGTCAATGATACAGTCGAAGTTGTTGATACAGAGATACGCCTTTGCCTGATGATAAGACCTTATATATAACAGGCGATGATCCAGTTGAATTAACGGAGTCATTAAACCAAGATTTAGATTCATTGACACAATGGTCTGATCAGTGGCTCGTCACCTTTAATCTTAATAAAACTAAATCAATGATAGTTTGCAAGAAAACAAAAACTGTTGATCATCCCAACCTGATATTCAATCATAAGAATCTTGAAAATGCTACTGTACATAAGCACTTGGGTGTTTGGTTTTCTGTAGATCTTTCATGGGCAGCTCACGTGAACCACATGGTTCCCAAAGCTAATAATTTAGTTGGTATCCTTAAAATGTTTTACAGTACAAATTCAACAGAAAAACGTTGGAATCATTCTACTTTTCGTTTGTCCTCCCTTGTCTTGAATATGCAAGCGTGGTCTTGGATGGATGCGCTCAACATGACGAAGATCAAAGGAATTACAAAGGATAGGAACGAAAATATTTTCCAAGCTGTACATGAGTAGGCCTACATAAAGAATTCCGGAAGGTTTGAAATATGAGGAATAGGCCTATTCATTTTTGGCCAGCAATCACACTGTTCTCTTGTTCAGGACAGTTAACATGTTTAAGCTCACACGCGGATTCGATACCTCCATCTTCTATTTCTTAATTTTAAGTCCTGTATACGTCTATCTATCTGTGTAATAGTGTTCGCTATCTCAATGGTGTATTGTCAGATTTGTACGAGGGGCCTAATATAGGCTTGTGAGCATGTTGGCCAAATGTGTCAAATGTTCGCAACATTTGGTGAAACGACACGGTAGCTGCATTGCATATAGAACTCTGCAAGTAAGCTTATTTCAAAAAGAAAAAAACAAAACAAAACAAAACAAAACAGTATGTGAAATCAAATCTGAGCTAGATGAGGGCCACTGATTTGAGCATATTTCTCCAACCAAGGCAGCGTTCATCAAATAACATGCCAAGTCATATACCACTACAATAACTGCTTGGGGCACTTAACTATGCCTCTCATGTCAAGTCCTGAATGCTGAGTTCGGCTAAGGATGGGAAAGTACGGTAACAACGGAATTTTGGTAGAAGATCTACCATCAGAGGTACCCGTGGCTCGACGTAAACTCATCGGCTGCAACTGTGGCGGGAAATGGGTAGGCCTACCAGGCATATTGCGATTTGACCTGTGCACGAAATGCGCAGGTGAAGAAGTTGCCCGACTATGTTGATGCAAAAAGTTGCCATGAAATATACAGTTTTGGTCCCTGAACAAGAAATTAAAGTTGACACATGAAGGATTTTTGGCGTTTTAAAAATTTTTTGAACTGATTCTCTGAGGTTTTTGCTGTAGAATCTAAGTCATAGCTCTCAATTTTAGGGCTGCCTCGACGCTTTGGATTTGGTTGCCCTAAATTTTACAGCCAAATTTGAAGTGTTATGTGTATGCGTACACGTTTATTTACACAGTGAGGAAACTAAATACACACATCCTAATCCCATGTTCAGGAAAGCTTGTCTATTTGAACGCCAAATTAGTAGACATTCATGCATAAGGACGTACGCTCAGTAGGCCTAGGCCTACCTTATCAATATCAACTTAACGTCAGTTAACTTAGCAGTAGGCATCAGGAGGCAACTGTCCTCAGATCCCTTTAATTAGACGTAAACCATGTTAACACCGGCATACATAAACGCATGGATCCTAACTGCTCACCTGAGATGATTCATGGACGCTCATTAACTTCTAATGAACATGCTAAATTCCAACCCAGACTGGTGTCAGGTGGTAGAAAATTTGCTTTTTCACGAAAGGACTCATACATGTAAATAATGTATCTAGAGTCAAGTTCTGTGGCCAATTAATCACATCGAACAAATCACATATAAATCCACCCTGAAGCCATACGCATATATATATATAGCCTATATATTATTAGGTTATCACATGGTTGTAGCTGTATCACCCCCCACCCCACCCCCCCGCGCCCGTATCATCACGAGACCAAAGGTCGACTGATGATACGGATGCGAGGGGCTGATACAGGGGTAATACAGCTACAACCATGTGATAGGCCTAACATTTATATTTCCATTCGGTGTAAATAATAGGCCTAGGCCATAGAATGCAGATCCTCAGTCTCAGGGTAGCTAGCCTCACTCAAATATCGTCCAATTAATACTTTTCAAATTTGGACAAAAGAAAGCCAGGCTCATAGTCCTATCACCCCTGGTTAGTAGGCACTCAGTTCCTGTACGGCCAATCAGAGACAGTGTTCTCACAGATATCCTTATTATAAATTCATAAATATCAACCTTGTGGTATCCATCGTCAGATTGATATTTATGAATTTATAATAAGGGGTGTGTGTGATAATCCTGTTCTCTGATTGGCTGTACAGGAACCAAATGCCCAGTAACAATTTTGAGGGTGTATTTATACAAGGTAAAAGCCCCCATATGCTAATTTTGGCCTCATTTTGAGTCACCTTGCTCTGAAATACCAAAGTTCATGCTCCCATACCAATCCAATAAACAGTAATGATAACCAGGGCTGTATTTACACCGGATGGTAATATATATATAGGGAGAGAGAGAAATAGAGAGAGAGAATTAACTAATGAAAGAGAAGCATTCGCGAGTGGTTCATAGTCATACTAGGCCTATTTACAATTGTAGTTTTCAACATTTACGCAGCTAACTGATCGACAGAGATTGGTTGTTTAAATATCGTCTGCGTCATTCTTTTCTTTTATTATGTTTTGTTTGATCGAAAATATTTGAGAAAACTTGGTGGATGATATCTCCTGGGTCAACAAACGTGAGCAAAGATGCTGTCTTATAATGTAAAAGGGGAACCAAATTAATCGCACTAGGAAAACTTGACACGTAACTTAGTTGAATACACCTCATTCCATACCACTCTCTAATTTTCTCGCATAGCCTACTTAAAAAAACATTTGAGATCACGATGATAGTTCTTCGATTTCTACATTATAAGAGCTTCCAGAAAATCCCAGTCGAACCAGATTTATGTTATGAGCTTTTAATCACTGTTTAAGACCTGAAGTTTCGTTCGTCACACATGAACGAATTTCACCACTTCAGAACTGCTGGTCACATCGTGTGCTGACATGTGGCGTACATTTGTTTTCCCGCCATTTGAATTAAGAAGACATAAAAGGAATCCAATAGAAGGCATGATTGTGTAGTTCCGAACCAATGAAGCCCATAGCGTCAGTGCCTTGATACTTTTACGTACATCATGCTCCCATCAAATACTGTAAAGAAGCAACCTGGTCAAATGTGAGACACACAAAGTTGTTTTCGCGGATTGATATGCACGCTCTGCTTTTGTGGTTATCTGTACATAGATGACGGAAAAGAGTAAAATTTGTAACACTTTTCAAAATACAGTGCACCACTTTTGCACACACTTTGTCGGTGAATCGCAGACAAATTTAAGATAGGAACACGTCTGTTGCTGAACACATATGCTCACACAGTGGAAGTGGGTCCGAATTTGTCTTTGTGCAAGGGGCAGGGAGTGTGGCAAGCTGGCCACGTACATCAGGTATGCAGACTGGACCCTCAGCCCGTCGTCCTTCCGTCGTGTCACTTTCATCTTTATTTCACCTGCTGAAATGCATAAATTGCCCTGAATGTTAAAAATGCAAAGATTTCCAATGTGCGCAAAATATCTAAACTAGCGTTTAATACAGGTACTAGATGTCGTTGAATAAAATTAAATGCCAACCTGCATGCGTTGTACACGGTTATTTGAATCGCACTGTGCTCAAAATCTGTAGCAAAATAAAAGACAAATGTGACATTAAACTTTAACAGCCCTCATCCTACCTATCAGAAATTTATTAAGTTATGGCGCTAACTATAATTTTTAAAGTCAGCTGAGCTTATAGGATGGTCAGTCGTCCGTCGTCCATCCGTCTTCGTCCGTTCATTCACATATACGACTTCTTGAATCCCTCGGAAAGTGAAACAACCTGAAACAATATATATATATATATATATATATATATATATATATATATATATATATATATATATATATATATATATATATATATATATATATATAAGATCTTATAAACCGCCTGACCAATCTCTTTGGAATTGCAAAGGGGCATTTCTGGGGACTCAGAGCCACTGTGTTTCAATAAAAAAATGCATATTTTTACTAATTTCGATTTGCTACATCTTTTGAAAACTTGGTGTGAATGTATCTTTTTATGGGTCTCTATTGAGTTTCTTGAATTGGTGAAGCTCCAGTGATTTTTTTTGGCGGGCGGCAAATTTTAAAAATGCAACTTCTTCACCGAAACTGCTATACGAATTGATATGAAATTCCATGGAGACACTTCTGGGTACCCCTAGATCTTAATTTGTTCAACAGGTGGCACTATGATTTGTTTTTGAATTTGTGTGTTTTCGCCATTTTCGACTCTCGTAAACCACATAACACAGAATATGGACATTTATTTCTCATAATTATATTCGGCATAGAATTCGTGAGATGAAGGTTGTTAGAACAAACAGAGGAAATCCTCTCTGACACACACAAAATGTTCATTTTCGTAGCGACAATAATATTTTTGTGGTACGTCAATACTCGTCAATCGTTAAATCGTGCAACCAACATGTAAAATGAACTGGACATAGGTTATCCCCTAAGCCAAAGAAGTTTCACTAATCCTTGGACTAGATGAGTATTGTAGATCTCTACTATATCTGAGCCAATCCACAGCATAGGGGGAAAACACATTCATGGTTTACGCACGTTTCTTGCACACCAAGCCACGTACATCGAGGGAGCCATGTGCTTGCAACGACCACTTCATTGTGCTGGTTGAGAAAGCCCCATATCTTATGGACGACGCCCTTGGGGAGGGCTCACCTGTCAACAAAATGTCGTTTTAACCGGAGAGACATGTAGCTACTTTTAATTTCGCCTGGACGTTTCAGTATACCCACTGTGCAGCAGCTTGATCTGCTTTTGCACAGAAAAGTCGTACACAATCTTTTGAATCACTAGTGGATCTCCTTTGTTATACATGTACATCCATATTCCCTATTAACACCTGCACACTTGATTACATTGAACATATCACTGCCCAGCCACACCCAACAGTCCAACCCCCACCCAAAATGTGTTTTCATGCAAAGTGACTTGGCCAAATGACAACCAAGTCACGCCAGGGTCGTTGTTTTCACATAAAGAGCATATGTTTCAGTGCAAAGGTATACACACGTGTACATAAAGTAAGCTTTAAATTGAAAACATCAAACAAGTTTATAGCTTCACTATATCAGAATTGAAAATAATTTGCTACAACTTTGTTTTCAGTGTGTTATTGTAATTTTTCTGTAACGTTCTGTAAGTTGTATCTCAGTTAGCAGATTGCTACCGCATATTTCGAGGAGACTAAAAGACTATCAGCAAAGTTGTAATATTCTGTAAAGAGTTACAACTTGGAACCTTCCCTGTGTGTCCGCTGACCAAGAATGCCTCAACTCTATCTCTGACTTCACTTGTTATTATGTTACCTCGATTTTTGTAATTAGGAAGTTAATTCTTTCTTCTATATATTAATATATGTACGTATGTGTTGTATTGAATTGTCACTCTGAATACTTGTGTATTACTCCTAGTTGATATCACCTCTCAGAAATCATCGTTTGAGGTAGTTGTTATTGAAACAAATGTGAAACTAATGTCAAGGTGTGAAATTATATTTTCCTTATGGGATATCCACTATTAATGGCAATAATACACTATTGATGGCAATAATAGGTTAGGTGTGTATATGTCTCTTCTCTTTTCAATGATGGTTTTACAGGGAACTGCTCCTGAGGGGCTTACTAAAATCATGTTGTATTCAATTCCTAAAGAAAAAGGAAAGTCAACTATTTGCTTCAATGCAAATCTGTGTGCCTTGTAAGTATTCAATGTTACAACTTTTTTCTTTTGGTACTTCACATGTCATGCAGCTAATGGTTAGATGAAAATTTAAAAGTCCAAATGACCTTGACCTTTGACCTTTAGAGGCCACATATAAATTACACAAATATGCAGTGTTTCAATATATATAATTTGCCCCGGACATGACTGAAATTGGATGAAAATTGATCAAGTTATGGCCAGACTAAAATTCAAAGGCCCAAATGACCATGACTTTTGACCTTTAGGGGTCATGAGATAGAGGTTAACTATATATCTATCTATCTATCTATCTATCTATCTATCTATCTATCTATCTATCTATCTATCTATCTATCTATCTATCTATCTATCTATCTACACACACACACACACATATATATATATGTATGTATGTATGAGTGTGTGTGTGTGTGTGTGTGTGTGTGTGTGTGTGTGTGTGTGTGTGTGTGTGTGTGTGTGTGTGTGTGTGTGTGTGTGTGTGTGATGGGTCCTGGCATTATACACCACATAAATTGGGGTCAGAATTGAATTGATAATGGTGTGATAGAGTAATAAAATTCAACTTCCCCAGATGCATTTTATCATAATTACATCAATTTGTTGTGAACCCCTATATCTGGGTAAATTTTGTATAGTGAGTGAGATACTGGCTTTGCTCATTGCGGGAAGATTATAAAACCCACCTGATCCCCAGTATGTGTACTGGACTGGTGACCCGTCTGACCAGGTGAATATCTGTGCAGGCGTCTCCTCCAGGCCCATCCAGGACAGAACATTCCCAGTGATTCTCTTCCTAACCATATACTACAGATTAAAGAAAGCGATATATATATTATGGAAAGCCATTTCTTCTTTTATTCAGTGTTTGAACATGTCATTTAATATTTGATAACATTAAATCGAATTCATGTTATTATTTAAATGCACTTTTTGTTATGTTGACATCTTTTTTAATCATATCACTAAATGCATTTAGTGTTATCATTAATTGCATTTAATGACCTCACCAAAGCCATTTCATAATGTCTAAATGGGAAATTATTTAGGCATAAGTAAAATTTCATTTGATGACAACATTAAATCGATTTATTGTTATGATTAAATAGACGTTATTTAGTCTTATGTTGAAATCCATTTGGTATTATGATTTCAGCGATTTAGGCAAATCATTAATTACTTCTGGAACTAGAAAAATGTACGCCCCTTTTTGTGGTTTGAATTAACCATAACACCAAGTATTTAGTGATAACACTAAACATTTAATGTTATGATCAAATAACCGGAAGTGACCATGGTGAATTAATGATAAGACTAATTCTGTCAAATTACTTCCGGCCGACGTTTTACATTGACTTCCGACTTTCGCAACATGCGTATCTGAATCCAGCTGGCCGTGTTTCCTTGATCAGCTTGTCCTGTACAGTCATTTGTAATGTTATCCTCTTGTACGTTGATAGAAATCGAATGTACTGGTTGTCTAATGGCCTCTAAAACACCGAGAGACGCGCTGGTCGCAGTTGCTACCGCCATTTTTACAATGATGGTGATGCATTGGTCAGTTGGTGCGCACGGGAAAGACAGAATGGGTAATGGAAACGCTCCATGGTCTGCACGCCTGGTCCATTTATATAAAACATACATCCAATGTGACAAACATGACTTACTTGTTTGTTTTTAGTCAATAAATAAAAAAAGTAACGTTAAAGTTAACCAGTTACTTGTTTGATTTGCGGAGACCGCCACGACCGAATAGGAATACAAACATTTTTATTGATCAGAACACTTTACACAAAGTAAAATATGATCGATACATCACAAATGTGATATATACATAACTAATCATAGAACCCTAATAATACTAAGAGCGTTCCATGTGTTGCAAGGTTTTTATGGTTTCAGATCGGGGGGTGGGGGATTTATTATCTTGCTGTGGCCCGGGTCGCATTTAAACATAACATAAAATCGAATTGAACATATCATTAATTCTACTTAGTGATCAGATTAACTATTTGGATATTTCAACATATGATCAAATCGATTTGATGATATGAATAAATACATTTAGACATATGTTTAAATATACCATATTTATTCATAATAATAAATCGATTTAGTGATATCATTAAATGCAATGGATATCGTTAAATGGACTTTGTCTCATGATTGAATAAAAGAAAGCTTTTCCAGAATTAGACATGCCTTTCAACAAATTTCATGATAAGATTAAATCGAATTAATGTTAACTTTATATATTTGATGATATCTTTACATGATTAATACAATGATCAAATTGTGAATAAAAGGAGAAACGGCGTTCCATTATATATATATATATATATATATATATATATATATATATATATATATATATATATATATATATATATATATATATATATATATATGTATATGTGTGTGTGTGTGTGTGTGTGTGTGTGTGTGTGTGTGTGTGTGTGTGTGTGTGTGTGTGTGTGTGTGTGTGTGTTTCGAGCAGTCTGGGAATCTGTGCGATTCCGGAATCGCTACTGCGCAGTTTAGGAATTCCCAGAATGCGCGCCATTTGAGGAATTCCTACATATCGCGCTGCGCGCTTCTAGAATTGTCCATGTTCGATTGATTTAAGAATGTGAACATTATGAGAATTAGAAAATGAAGAGAATATGTGTTTGTGCCCTTTATGTCAAATATGTATCCTGTTTGGTGGAGGGATGTTTACACATTCACATTGGGTTTGTGTCTGATAAAACATCGTTTAAACAAAGGTTTAAACACTCACACTGGGTTTATGTCCGCTTTGCTGACCACTATTTTTGGCCGACCAGTTTCACGGTGGAACTACAGAATATGTTGCTTTTTATGTTTTGCCTATATCTTAAGTTTAGTCTATATTAATGTTCATGCCCGATCGTTTGGCATCTTGTATCCTTGTATTCTGCAAGTATGATTATGTGTATGTATGTATGTATGTATGTATGTATGTATGTATGTATGTATGTATGTATGTATGTATGTATGTATGTATACATGCTGATACCCTTTGAATTTTCTTAGAAAACTTTAAAGCACATCAGGGAAAACACAATACACAGGCCTGACGTGTGGCAAGCACCCAGTGTGACGGGGAAAATCAACGATCTCATACACCGGAAAATACATTTCTCTCAAACATACTACAAAGGTTCAAGCTCAGATGACAAAATAAAATATAAATTCTGCAAGTGTCACACAGTTTGATGCCAAATAGTCTTAAACAATTACAGGGCTGTATCTTACTCGACATGAGAAAGTCATCATGTCATTGCCTGTTTAGCCGACTAGGTGTTGAATTTTGCTCGCCAATGATTTCGATACGGGCATCCGTCTCTTCACCTTCAGATGGAACTGGTGGCATTTGAAAGACTGCATGGCATGTAAAAATGTCATCAATTCATTTAAACATGAATGAATCAAATACAAAGACTTGTTTTTACTTGGACTCATCATTGGGCCCACAGTCCCTTACAATAGGGCCATTAAAATAACTTTACGCCCCAGTAGGCAATTTTGCTCTGGTATTGAAAAAATGGTTCAGAAACTGATACAAAGTGTGTCAGGCATTGAAGTGCCTTGGATCTTAAACACCAGGATTGGTCTTTGCCAGAATTCCAGTGCTTAAATGTTAACATAATAAGCGCTGTGTACCATGGGGAAGTTAATGTACTTACGTGGCTTGACATTCAAAATAGTTCACTGTCACTTCTTGCATTACGGAGGTCAAAATGCATTATAGACTTTGTACATAATATCGTATGCATGTAACATAGTTTGAATAAGAGAAACAACTTGTTTGTAAGCGTTCTGACAACAGAGTGTCCATGTGGCGTGTTGGCCAAATCCCTCCGCCTTGCTCAGGGATTTCGGTTCACAAGAAATAACAAGAAATATGAATCTTACATCGTTTTCAGAGCACATGCGTTTTTGTCAAGATTAGCAATGAAACATTGATATTGTTGAACTTTTTGCGTGTACCAATGCGGCTAAAATTGTCCCCGGGATTTTCTTGGTCTTGTGTCTATTTTGGAATTATGAATACTTATAACTGATGTTTATATATTTAGGTGTCGTCGCAAGTTTGAAAGGCCTTATTTTGAAAATTATATTAGATATTGAAAATGTATAGGACTCTTTTCAACCACATGGGTGTATATTATTTCTGCACACACATTTCAGAAATTTATGAAATATGAGAATAATTATATCATTTGGGATTACAGAAGTTGCTTGGTACCGACACACAACAATGTTTATTCCATTACTTGTGAAATGTTTGATTTATTCAAAATCATGGTACTTAAATGGTTTGTCCAAACTGTAATAAGCAAAGATTTAATGTGAACTTAACCTGTATGTTTCCGTAATTTTTACATCCAATGCATACGTAACAAATCACATACATTTCAAAATTTAAATATTTGAAGTCATCAACGCTATGACAGATAAAGATGCAAATCCAATTTCTACGACAGGTACAACTTGAAATGAACTATGTTCTCCTTCATATGTACCAGACATATTTGCTTCTGGACCGTTTTTTCTCATTTTACAATGCTTATCAAAATGCACTTTGATTTTTGGTGCAAAAATGCATAGCGCATGATGTGTTTTATTCACTTACTTTTTGTAATGAGTTTTTGAGGAAGGTTTCTTCTTCATTGTCCCATATGGACACCAGGTGGCAGCGGCTGATTTTGATGAGCGTTTTCACAGTGTCCATGGTTCTGGCGCTACCTGATATATCAATGTTGTAACAGAAACCTCTAAATTCTTCCCATCCTTGATCGCATAGTTCTACAATGGAATTTTAAATAAATTATCATAAACAAGACTTTCATCTGGCTATATTTGAATTCCAATCAGCGTTTACTCTTGCAACTTTAATTTACGTAACTTATAGTTATTGTCCAATGATCAAAATAGGTCATCTAGTGACCACCCAGTGAATACCTCATTCCAGAACACCATCTGCCTGAAAATAATATCCAATTGTTTGTTCCCGTGAACAAGGATCATTCCTCACCAATAGTGCTTTCCCTACTTTAGTTCGGTCTCCCAGGACAGAATTATTTACTCTCTCATAAAGAATGTGATCAGAGAAAAATAAAGATAATTTGTGAAAGCAAATAATTTTGAGGACAGTGTCACTGGAATGTCAAAGCAGTTCCATGTATCACAGGCATCATATTAGGTATTCAGTGGTTCACAGTGGATTACAGTGAATATCCACATGAAGAAAGCTGTGTTATATTCCTCACTGAACTGGATTAAATTTGACAGTAAACATGCCAAAGGGCATGTTTTTTCGATGAAGACAGTCACACAATTTGTACTTGGAGATAACAAGAGAGAGAGAGAGAGAGAGAGAGAGAGAGAGAGAGAGAGGAACGAAAGATGGAACGAGAGAAAGACATAAAGAAACAAAGACAAAGAAAGAAAGGGCAGAAGGAGTTAAGCAAGATATTCATAAAAGTTCTTTCATGAAAATTAATAATTTTATAAATGGGCTATTTATTTCCACACTTTGGGCGACCCTTGCGCATGTAGGGTGAACTGAGCGTCTGACTGCCATACCCTTCTTGTTACGTGGTTTTGTTCCCAGGTGGATGGGTCTATGCTTCAATAATTGTAAAACGGAATTTTGCAAAAGCAGCACAAATGGACTTGAGGCAACATGGCATGTCATTTATGTCTAAATGGTTAAACCCGAGTGAATTGAACAAGACTGTGAGCTTTGATTTGCATAAACAAGTTATTTCCATTGTGAAATGATATCGTTCTTGTGGATAGCAGCAACTGTGTTTTGACTCCCTGCTCAAATAATGTATTCAATACTTTCAGCCAGCTGGTTGCATTTCGTTGCGACATTAGTGTTGGTCATGGAACGTCCATTACCCCGGCTTGATGCCGGCCCCAGTCACTATTTATACACATGAGTGTTTGCATTGTCTACGATACAACTTGCAGGGCACTTCACAGGGAATTAATTAAGAAAAAATGATCCATGAAGTAAACATTAGCTTAAATTAATAGATTCCAAATGACGCAATGCAAAGGTGAAAAGCTACTACCAATGTTCATTTCCTAGCTTTGTACGCTTTTGTCATTATTTCTGCACAATCCAGCAATAGTGGCCGTCTAAATATTTTCTTCACGGACACAGTAAACGTTTACAATGCTGAATTCAAACACCGTGGGACACGTAAATTAACCAATCTCCTTTATGATTATTCCTTGCCCCAGTATAATTGATTTATCCAAATCAAAGCCGATCTTGTAGACACGATGTATAATAGATCATGACGCACAAGTTCTGTGAAGTTGGAAATCAATTTTTCCGAAGCAGTATCAATGTTTATTTTAGGGGGATTCCCCCCTCCCCCCCCCCAAAAAAAACGTTCATTCATTTAACTCTTTCAATGTTAAATTTTGTACTGAGTCATTAGCTTTTCTTGGTCGCAGCGACGAGAAAAGCTGTTGACCTGCGATCTTTTCTCTCGAACTAGACACATGCTGGTACTTGAATGAATGGTGTCTTCACGAGGAATAAGAATCTGGGATCCTAATAATTCAGGCTAGTAGGACTCAAGTCGTGATTGGCACTGAACGATGTCAGATATTTTTCTGTTTTGTATATGGCAATACCTCTGGTAATACGCACCCTGCATGACATCCATGAAGTGAATGACGACTAGACACTTATTTGATACGATTTTGAAAAAGCTGATCATACGAACTGCTGCATCAATGCCGAAGCTGTTTTCCCAGATATTGACTTCGAAGAGCAAGCGCCCAAATCGACAAATTACTACCGTTTAAATCGAAGAATCGACGCGAAAATATCATTATTTTTTATACACCGGCTTTGATGCCCAAAGTGTAGGGAGGGGGGGGGGTCTTTCTTTCGATAATCATGTCTGTTGACATAGGTGACTGTCCTTCATTAGACCGTGCTTCGTTCGATATAAGGGCTTTGGTCCCTGTTTTAAGTGATGCATGGTGATGTGATTGCGTTTGCCTGATTTTGGGCCTTTAAACAGTTCTCGTGGAGTTCATCAACTGTCCCTAATGCTGTCATTTTCGAAGGTGCTGTTTTGCTACACCTTGTAAATTATACATAAAGGTGGTAGCAAATAGCTACAGATGCATTGGTAAAATACCCCATTGGCGGGTGCAAGGACATGACAGGTCTTTATCCGACCCAGCTTTTATTTATATACATTCCAGTCTGTGGTAACTTGATGTGGATTTCGTAAGAAAAGGTCTCATTTTCCCTCGACTGCGAGAGAACCAGCGGCCTTGGTGAAAATATTGACGATGGTTTGTTTCGGCAGTTACTTCAAACATGCGGTGTTTCTATTATTTTTTTAAAATCTTATCATTTATTGTGGGCTTTTTTGTAGATGAGTATAAGTAATACAGAAATGAAATAGAGCCTTCGTGTAAAGGGGGGGAGGGTATAATTAGGTTAAGCAATGCCAATCTTCGACTCTCTAATATACACTTTTATTGTTTATTGACGGTCTCCTTGCCATCGTGCAGTCTGCCCTTGTATCTTGTGTGAGTATTCTTTTTACAGGAAAACATCAAGATTAGTACTTAGACTCGTGTGCAATCAAGAGTTTTGATTCACTTTGCACTTGATGACCCCGAAATCCTGGATCCCCATTGGTTGAGAACTGTCACGTGACCAGTCTGTGTGCATAAATGTTCCGGTCTCCTCATTGGATGAAAACGGTCACATGACCATAGGGTGGGAATCAAAGACAATTTGAAAAAGAAAACCAGGTTCTTACTTTCATGTGCGTGCGTTTTATCTTTTTCGGTTTCATAGGTGGCATCGCATGTTTATTCAGGACCACAGGGGATACCAGAAGGCAATATTTCAAACAAAGCCTTACTAGTTGCATCCCTAATTTCTGTGCGCTAAAAAGGACCAGTTTATTTCTTTATTGCAATGACTGCATACAATATATCTATACAGTTACAGTGTCATGCTTCAATCCATTCATCTGGCATAAAATGTAATAAGATACAATGTATATTGCATTGAGCAATATATTTTAATTTTAAACATGTACAATGTATTCAATTACACCAATACATTTTGCATTAGCAATTGAGTTAATATTTTCATTTTCTACAGAGTATAGCGTGACAATATCATAGTGATAAGATGTGTGTTCTAAGGTCATATTATCATTTACTTGTGAGTCTATCATTTTATTTTGGTACAAAACACATAATGAAGATAACATTACACATCATAATAAAATGTTCAGAATATAATGTATGCCATTACATCAGACATATTGCCTATTTTCTGAGACTTTTAAGACTTAACATCTGTTACATAGGTGTTCTCCTTTCTGGTTCAAGTTGCAAGTTTTATTACTTTATATATAATGTTGCAGTTGATATGTGTCCTTAAAGATTGTGTCTGAAAAATGTTGTCCATGTAGGCATATAGAGTTGCCATTCGGTTTTTGTTGTCATATTTTACATTTAAGTCAGCAGCTATTTCATATCTAGCAGAAGCTTCTATATATTGATACATCAATTCAATACTTAATTCTGGATCGTCTGGGTAGAGCAATATACCCATGATATCAGCTGTGCTAATTCCCGTGCATTGCTGAGACAAGTGAAATATGCAGTGCTGTCCACATTTTATGTTATGCCAGATTTGTACTCTGTCTTGAGAATGTGGCCAAGCTAACATGAACCTTTCTACGCTATCAACAAAAGGTGCCATTCCAAGAGTGTCACAGTATTCTGCACATTCACGTTCAAATCTTTGGGGCACATTCACTGCCACCCAATTTTCTCCTTCATCTGTTGATGAAACAGTGTTTATCACATACAACTGTCCGTCTTGCCGTGCTTTTGGAAGCTTGTCAGAGGCATACACGCCAACAAAATCGAGGTCTTGTTGTTGGTTCCTGTCTGCCTATGATATCTGTAATCGTGTTGGAGTCCATGTTAGAAATTTATGATTACATTCCTTGCTTTATCGATCTCTATTACATTGCCATATTCTGCATGGACAATCATGAACACTGCTGATGTGTGGGCATTAGTGAATGTCACATCCAGATCCACACTTCCGTTCTTTGTCATCTGATAGTGATCCGAGTCGCATGAAAAGCTGAGTGTCAATTCAAAGGCAAAGAGAGTATAACACTTGCAAAATTCTCTGGTGTGATATCATTCCCAAAATCTTCCTTGACCTTGCCAATCCCGAAGTGCAGGCCGAGAAATTTCCAGGTGTATATACCTACTGCAAAGGCAGGTTTGAAAAGTTCCAGTATGTCACTCCTCACTTTATGTGACACGTTTGCTTAATTGTGATGCTTGAAATGGAAAGGATTCTTGCTGAGTGAGCCATGCTAGGCATCGTTGTCCACAAAACTAATGATGATTCTTCTCAGAATTTCATCTTTGAGCAGATCCTGCTATGCTGGTTTTTGATGCTCTTACGGGTCTCATACACACTCCAGTTTCACTAGTACTTTGCGTACATAAAGAATGGCTTTGTGTATGTGCATCTTGAATGTGACAGTTGCTAAAGACAGCGAGTGAAATGATGATGTTGTCGTATGAAGGTTGATATTGGCATCAAAGCCATTCAACAGCAGTTGTCTTGATTGAATATCAACATGCAGAGGTCCCATTAATTCTAGCTTGGGGACCTCAGTTTGCTGACCTCTTTGGTCAAAGCCTGTGTTCTTGGCAGGAGTAGTGGAAGTGCCCAGCTTGGTTCATCCATATGTCCAGCAGTATCAACAGACCACATCACGTTCTGCAGTTGATGGTTTTTGGTATAACCCTCATGGGTGAGTAAATTTTCCAGATCTACTTGGCAGGCATAACCTAAGCTCAGGCTGGTTACACACATACTATTCAACTCTACTTCTACACTCTTGAATAAAACAAACATCCAGTTGTTTACTGGTCCAACACGGGTAGGATCATCGAAGTCTGTCCCATCCTGTTTGGTAACTTTCACTTGCAGCAACAAACTGGTTTTGTTTACGTCTCTGTATTTGTTTCTAGGTCCACTGATTTCAAACTGTATGGGAGCATCATCATTCAAGGAGGTTACAGGATGATGGGAATCCCATTACCCAGCTTCTACTCCAGGGCAAGTGGTAACATGAAGAGATCTAGCTCGGACGTGCTGCTGAGTGCACTCTTTCATGTAGTAGTTAAGTCATCTTGACAGGTTTTCCCCCAAAGATGTCTCCTTGTCTTCTCATTTTACTTCACTGCTGCTGTTGTCTTTTATTGCATGCTGCCTTCTGCTTTTGGGGTCATTTTTGTGACTGAAAAGCTGAGTCCAGAAGATTGGTACCAAGTTCGCTTCCTTTTTTGCTGAAGTTTTGATATCTGTACCACTCATAGCATCTGTGGCCAATCCCACTTCAAAATCCAAAGCATCTCATCCTGTGGGTTTGGCTACAAATTTAAAAGTCGGGCTGCAGATCTGAAGAGGCCACCAAGAAAGCTACCAATACCATGCCCCTTTTTAGTCCAGACAGAACCTTTGTAAATTAGAATCCCATGATCAGCCAGACTGATGTAGCAATTTTTGTAGATATTGTCAATAGGGGCAACAGACTCAGCACGTTTTCATTTAATGGCAGCATGCACAAATATGGAGTCTAACCCTGCATCCAAATCTCTTTTGTATGAAGCTTCAGTGTTTATGGGTAGTTTGATATCATCAGTACCAGAGCTGAATTTGCACTGCTCAAATCCAAGGACTTGACAAAGTTATGTGCTTAAAATTCCCAGCTCTACATATTGCAACGTCATCTTTATTGTCATCTTGTGTGAGTCTTTGTTGTACATAAAGCCAATGCCATGGTCTGCACAAGCATTGTTCAGCAACTTTTTTCAATGATTTGAATTTTCAAGGAAAAACAATTTCTTTGATTTGATTGCGGACTATGCACCCTGATTACCTGGGGTTCCTATTTTGTGATGAGCATCAGCCGCTGGAATGTCATCCCAGTTATAGGGATACAATATCTCTGCCAGGCTGACTTCATACAATCCATGTAATTCTACTGCTTTTGGAAGCATAACCTTGAATTCCGTTACAAAGGACTGCTTTGAACTGTTAGATGGGATGGTTGAGTAAAATTCTGCCATTATTCTAATTTGTCCAAAGTGCTGTCGTTCTTGCCACTGTTTCCCATAAGTCGGTCCTGAAGCTTTGGTACTAAGGCTTTTACCAAAACAGGACAATCATACTGCCAAGGAAAGCTAGTCATATAGCAACATCTTTCAGATCGATGTCACCATCGTGGTCTATTTTCTGTGCAATTCCATCGCTGGTCCATGTGGTATTCATGTCAGCATTTTCCTTCTTGAAAGACAGACAGAAAGTGTTATAGCCTTGATATACAATTGAGTGTATATCGTTGCCATACTTTGATCAGTTCATCTTCACAGAAGATCCCGTCAATTTCTTCACCCTTTAGATCTTTTATACAGTAGACACCTTTTCTAGGTACATACTTCTAAATGACAAAAACTTCCTCTGGCCATTGAGCCTGACGCCCTTTTTTATATGGTCCATTGGTATGCTCTATTTGCACAAAAGCACCTAATTTCAGGTTTGGTTCTCCTTTCTTCGTTCTCTGTGCAGTGGCATGTCTCCATACTGCATATCACACAGATCATCATCACTGACGTGTTACCTTTCTTATTGTACTGTTAAACCATTTATTGATGAGTGGGGAAAACTCCTGTATATGCAGTCAGCAAATTGCGTAACACTTTAATGTATTTTTGTGTACCTCGATGGGAAAAATATTGCCACATCCTCTCTTTAAGGGTACAATTAAATTTTTCAACCATTATTGTTTTGATATCTTAATTTTCAGCAGAAAAGTGTTCTATTCCTTGCTGTTTTATCAGCTGTTGGAAAGAAGAATTAGTAAAATCAAGTCCAAGGTCAGTTTGAATATGTTTTTCAGAGGTTCCAGCCATTTCAAATACTTTCTGCATTGCTTTGTTGACTGCATATGCATTTGTAGTCTTCACTGGGACTGTCAAAGCATAACGGGACAAGCAATTAATTACTGTCATGATATAACAATTACCATTTTTGCATCTGGCAACAGAACAAAGGTGACACAGATCTACTTGCCACTGTTCATCTATTTCTTGTACAGCAACGCATCTTTTAGGGAAACTCCTCTTTGTTTTTTGTTTTTGTTTTTGTTTGTTTGTTTGGTTTTTTGTTGTTGTTGTTGTTGGTTTTTTTGGGGGGGGGGTAAGGTGTACAATCTCTGTTGGATTTAGCAACTTTTTGCTTTACTTTCACCGACACCAGCAGCTTTGGCAAGTCTCTTAATGCTTCCATAGTTACCAGGATTGGCAGGGTTGTAGTAAATAGCTGCCAGTTTGTGATCCTTTCTTCTTAGAAATTTCATCCCTGACTTCCTGAAGTTTCATGTTCCTTTTTCACTCTCACAGCTGACGATTTGTCAGTCGGTGGTGATGCTTGCCTTCTGGCTTTCCTAAGTGCACCAGGAATGATTACTTGAGGAACTATGGTCTTGGTATGTTGGATCTCCAGACGATATCATGAAATTCACTCAGACCAGGACATCTTGAATATTGGATGTCTTCCTTATGGAGTTGGCTATTAGATCCACCAGGTAGCCACCTCAAACTCACTTTTCACTTTCAGTTGTCCATTACTATTGATGGATAGATCAGGATTGTTTTCAAATACTCAACAAGCCATTCTGCATTCTTCCTCAAACTCTTTGGAAAATTGGCAACTGTTTCTTGGTATAGTTTTTCAATTTTTTGCCTGTCAGCATACAAAGACAGATGTTGCTGCTCCTTTAGTGTTTTATATGTTTTGTGGTATTTGTTAAGAGCTACCTCATATGCAGCTCTATCATTATCTTGAACTAGAGTCATCATATGATCATCGATCTCCATCAGTTTTGAAATATAGGGATTTGTAAGTGTATTGGTGGAGCTCAAAGTGCCTGGAGTTTTGAGTGCTGGTGCAGCATCCATACCCACTAACGCCATCCTTTTGCAGGTGCTCATCTTAAGCAGGGTTGAAAAAATGCTTGCAAGTGATGTATACAAGAATCCTCCCCTCAGGTTGAGTTTTTTTTCTGTCTTGTTGATACACTGTATGTGGCTGGTTTACACAGTTTGTGCTTATGTTTATGATATTCCTTCCTTTTGACTCACAGAAAGCTTCATGTTACTTCTGAGTATGTTGAGCTCGAATTCACAAATGGCATCTATCAAGTCAGGAGGTGCTTTTTGCATCATACTACTTCTCATGCTTGCTGGGCATGCAATTAAAGAAGTATGTTGGCATTCCTCCACAGTCGCTTTAAAACTTTTGTCTTTGCAACCACACCCTCCTGTTGTGAGCATTTTCTTCACATCATCAAGTATGCTTGATCATGAACACAGTAGGTTCTGAGGAAACAAATATCAGGGCAGTATCTTTCTGGGTGTTCCAGGTGCTCAGACAATGAAGGGGTAGCAGTGCTTGTCCTTGGTTGCCTCTTCAAATGCTTCCACCACAGTTTGCCAAATCCCATAATGCATTACCCTTTGACCACTGGGAGAACTATCATGTTTTCCATGTAGTTTATCAAATGTTTTACCCATTCTGTTTTGCCAGATTGACTTGGGCCAGCTACAATGCAAGTAAAAGGATGCTTGAGCCTTGGACCAATACCACATGCTAATCTGGCTTCACCCAGCATTAAAATGACAAAGGTTTGGTTTGGGGACCAATTTATGCCCATAAGTTAAAGTTGATATGCAATCACTCAAAATATAATACTTGTCATCATACACAGACAGTGCTCTCTTATTCATGCTGGAAAGCTGGAATTGCTTCCATTCCCCTCCCATTTATTGGATTCTGTTTAATCAAAAATCAGCTTTTCTTTTTTTGTACTTGTTCTCTAAGGCGGTGTACAACTTCATTTGAATGCCCATCTGAAAATGTCTGTCAGTATGCTTGTAACTTGTTGCTTGGATATAGGCTTAGACCTTTCAGTGATTTTCCAAGTGCTGTTTAGTAAAACCTCTTGTTTTACAGGACTTGCATATATTGTCTTCAGACCTAAATTATTCAGCTGGTAAAGGTCTGTGGCACTGGATACATTCTTTACCTTGCTCACCACACGTACTAAAATAACACTGCCTATGAGCAATTGAACAATTGCAAAAATTGCATCTGTTGACACAGCCTTGAACAATTTGTCTGCATGAATCACACAACCAGACTGGTTAACCGATATTTTTAACATCTATGACACAGCATACTGAAGTACCTTGGAAGTCCTCCTTTGAAAATGGCTTTTTTGCACTTTGATGCTCTTATTATAACAGATAACGGCTCACTCTGGTTGGAAAAAAATTATGAAATCAGAGCCCAAATTATTTCAACTTGCAATGAAGAAAACAACATACACTTACCACACTGCTTGCTGTTTTAGCTTAGAGAGACACATAAAATAAGATGTACAGAACATAAGCGCTGACTCACCACACTGAGATGAGACTTCTGCTAATGGGACTTGGCTACTTCTTGTTGGACTGCTTCAGGGAGAGTCGTGTTGTATGGGGGCCTACAGGCTGTATTTGCAGGAGAGAAATGAATGTTCCAGAAAAGAGAGCATGGGAAAGATCAATGATGTGCATTCATCATATTGACAAGAAGTTATGGGAATGTAATTGCACATTGAATCTGCAAGGAATTTGGGCATTAAACTCTATTTTGCATTTATCTCATGCCATATAGGGGTGGAGATTTTGCGCTACCCAGCACTTAATCGGTAGCAACCTGGCCGTCAGTACACATGTGCATGAAGTGGGGGTACAAACTACCACAGTGACAAATAATCAACTATAGAGTATAGTCAGCAAAATGGAAAACTTTGTTGTGGGACTTTGCGATGTTGAACTGAATAGAAATGTCTAGAGTCCGTGATTGTGGACAGAATCACAGAATCAGTAAAATAAAACAAAAACATACATTTCTGTAATATAAAACCTTCCGATCCTGATTCAAAATAAAAATTTACAATACCCAAACCCACTTTTTAAAATAAAGTATTCTCAGAAAGCAGGAAAACAAGCCAGCAAAACTTCAATTATGCAAGACATTACGATGTGTGTGTAAGCTGGGTCATGAATAAACTACAATTGTCAACAAACAGAGACCACATGCCAAGCATTCTGAGATTGAATACAATTGTGTGCAAACTTGGGTACATTTGATCATGTTCAGCCCTCCTAGTTATTTTCAGGCATGCACATTTAAGGTGCTGAAAACACCTGACTGTGATTCACTTTGATGTCAAAATCAAATGTAATTTGGTTTTGTGGGACTGTCTCCCAATGTGTATTGCAGCAGTTTCAAAATTGCACTCACCAACCCCTGCATGACTTGCCAGCTAGGGTATCGTATCACATTTTAGATTTGCAGCTGACGATGATAACTGCTTCAGACACAAACGACTGAGCAGATTAAAGTTAAGATAGTAAGACTTGTTTTCAAAATACTTTAACGACCAGTTGCCCTGGTAGTTTGGAGAACATACAACTCGAACCTGGCGAAATATTACGATAGCAATCACCGAACAATGGTAGCTATGCAGGTATGCTGTTTCCATGGCCCAGGTTTACCCTCCAGACAAGCTGAAATAAAATGCTATGTTTGAGTTGACTTTATTGCAAATTACTGGGGTAAATTGCAACACACATTAGCAATCTTTTCCATTTACTGTCAACTCCTTTATAGCTGATGAGAGCAACCATTTTTATTTTTTCATTTATTGGTCAAATTGGAGGTCATTTGTTGGTACTGCTTGATTGTCTGGTCTTCTGCCACAGTTGCCCTGTCTATTCAATCAGTAACCATGATCGGGAGGAAAACCCGCACTTTGGGCTTGCCAAGGAAGCTCATTTTAAATGCATAAAAATCATCATTTTAAAATATGCTATATGCTCAAAATCAGAGATATTATTTAAGACATTTGAACCCAAACTTTATGGAAAGTTAGACCCCATCAAACAATAGGCCCTTTAACGTACGGACAGCTGTGAGTAATGGTTTCAGTCATAAATGTAACAAAAACACTTTGTGTGATGCAATTTCTTGGAACGACTTTACGCTTAGTTAGTCACTTAATTAATTAATTAATTCGGAAAACCAAAACGTAAATGACCACACTGTTTCAATGTCTTCATAAATTAAGGAAAAAAAGATGGTTTTGTTGGCCGTTGATGAGTAGTTTACAATTGATTTTGGCCTGGGATATTTTTGTTTTATTATTGCTCTTTTGTCAGAGTAAATTGCCATCACTATTACATAAGCATACTAGTGGTGTGTGACCCTGCATTCTTCCAAAAACAGACATACTATCCAGATGTGTTTACAATCCAGTGTCCACATTTTAAGTGGAAGAATGAAGGGTCACACACCACTACTACGCTTATGTGATAGTGATGGCAATTTAGTCTGACAAAAGAGCAATAATAAAACAAAAATCTAGAATTTTTAAAAAATATTACCACCTATTGATTACTGTTCCCAGATTTGCTCAAAGCTAATAAACATATTGGTAATTATTGGATTAGGTCAAAAACAGTGTTTTACTATAATATGGTGACATTGAGGTTGTCCACCTTTGCCCCTTAACAGTAAAAAACATTTGCAACAAACATGCTGTGTAGACGTGTTGTCAATCAAATGGAGTAATATGCCCCACACTTCACACCAAGATCTGTGACCCCAAGGTAATTTAAGGTACCTGGCAAAAAAAGTAAGTGTTAACCCTCATTTTGTTCTAGTAAATTCTGGAAGGAAATTTTAAATATATTAAAACACAAATTCCGTCTAAATCTGTTCCTGAACTTTTAAACATTGTTTTCCCGTGTGAAAGTGGGGGTCTGGTTCATCGTTTTGAATCTAGAATGTTATAAAATATTACTGTATAAAGCCAGTAAGTTTGCTCTCAACCTACACTTCTCATCAAGCCCAATTGCTACAGAGAACCTGCAATTAACAAACCTTGAGGTCAACAGTCTTAACAGTATTCTGGCAGCACTGCATCATGGGTAATCAGAGATAGAGACCACCACCATGTCGGATAATGCCAGGATTCCCACTTGAGGTCCATGCCTTTTTGGTCCTAAAGAACTCGCATTGCCACTGGTTAAACGAAAAAACGACAAAACACACACACGCAAAGGTAGGAACCTCATTTCCTTTTTCACATTGCTTTCAGTTCCCGCCCTATGGTCACCTGACTGCTGTCACCCAATGAGGATACCAGGACATTTGAGCACAGACACGTGAACGTTATCCACCAACCAGAATCAAGGATTTTGGGGTCATCAAGAGCAAAGTGAACCAAAGTTCTTATTTGCACACTACTCTTCGGCCTTCTATACTGTTTAGTAAATCCACTTTAAATATATATGTTTATAAATCAAATAAAGAGAATATATACTTTTCAAGTGAAAACTATATATCTACTTTGTAGTTGGAATTATGGTTTGATACAAAATTCAATCGTTTCTATGGTATTTTAGAAGAGTCATATTGTTGCTAGCGTTTATTCGTACTTTTTTATGCACATATTATAAATAATCTATGTGCACATTTCGTCTCGCTGCTATTTCCACCGATGTGGAACGCTGAAAGCTGGCAAAAACAGGGTCAAGTACTTAATAACATTGAAAATTTACAGAGTAGAACTAAGTGACAGAAACGCATCCTGACTGCCTTGTTCTACTGGTATCCTTGCCATAAGAAAAGTTTACGGCTTTTTCGGATGCTCACTTCACATTTAAGTAACTAGAAAAGCTGGCGCAGTGATGGGAAGTGATGGCAAGTTAATTGAAAACAACAACAACAATTCCTACATTAACCTGGACATGTGGATTAATTATTTTTTATACTAAGGCCCAGATACCAGTGCTCTGTATATTTTGCTAGAAATGTTCAGCATTCAGGGAATATGCAACATCGATTCAGAGACTGGAACACAAGATTACCGCGTGAACGAAAACACACCATGACATGAGGATTTTTACCGGCAGTTTCAAACTCAAGTAACATTATATATTGAGTAACATGCAGGTGATCTTTAGCATAATTGTAATAATTTGACATATTTTATTTGCTATACAACATATTCAACTCCTCAAGAAAGCTTAAACATTACAAGATGGCGTTACTTTTAGGTGTAGCTATTCAAAGTTTTACTTTCGTAATAAGGAAAGATGAGATGTAAAGGATGATATCAAGGCGTCAACTCAGAGAGCAATACAGCATGTGGGGGTATTGACCCATAATAAGTGACCATATCTTTGTGATTGTGTGCCTTCAGAAGTAACCATATCATGGATGTTGCAAGTGGCTGTGAATGTTTCCTGAAGTAAACCGTTTTATGAATGTCTCATGTGATCAAGAAAGTGGATGGTTTTTGTCTTTGTTTTTTTTTCTTTTTTCTCTGTGTTCACTGATCGATGTTTTCTTTACAATGACCACAGAACCTTTTTTACCTACTCCTTTATGACATCACCGTGCTTTTGTCACAAAGTTAGAAAACTATATGTGATAAATGTGGTACAAGACTTTGATATACACTTTGCTATGCACCTTTCTGTTTTTACTAAAGTTAAAAACCATGTGATAAATGTGGTATAGGACTTTACAATGCACATCTTTGTTTTTTTCCTTGCTATTTGTTGTACATTTTTTCTGTATATTTAGACAATGACGACAAAATCTGAATTGTCTATTATGACATTGAATGTAAGAGGTCTTAATAACCATCATAAACGCAGGAAAATTTTTTCATGGATCGAAAACTGTAATTTAGATATAATTTTCCTACAAGAGACCTATTGCACGGAAAAACTGAAACCATATTTCGATGCTGGATGGAAGGGTCATGTAATTCATGCAACTACAGATTCAAGCCATAGCAAAGGTGTCAGCATTCTTTTGTCACAAAAAAAGGACGTTAAAATTTTGAACGTTCATAAGAGCAATGATGGTAGGAGGCTACTTGTAAATGTTGAACTGGGTGAAGAAACATTAACATTGGTTAATGCCTATGCCCCAAATGATGAAAAAAATAGAAAGGAGTTCTTTAATCGGTTAACAAAATGGACTAGAGAATTTACAGCAAATGATGAAAATATTATAATAGCACGTGATTTGAATTGTTGTTTAAGAGATATGGATCGTAGTCCTGATACAGGGTCAAGGGACAAAAGTAGAAAAAGCTTAAACGAGATGATGCAGAAACTGAGAGTACATGAAACATGGTCCAAACTGTATCCAATAAAAGGAGGTTTCACTTTTTATGATAAAAAATATGGCACTAAAAGTAGGCTTGATTATATACTTGTGTCCAATAACTTTTTTGTATCAGAAAAAAATGCTAAGGTCAAACATGCAGTAGGTGCAGATCATGAAGCGGTCATCATAACATTTAAAATGGTAAGAAATGAAAGGGGCAAAGGCTACTGGAAGTTTAATGCTGCCTTGCTTGATGATGAAAAATATGGCCAGGAAGTGGAGAAGAAGATTATTGATATTATTGATATGTATCAAGATGTAGAATCAAAAAGACTACTTTGGGAAATAGTTAAAATTGAACTGAAAGAGTTCACAATACGCTATTCCATATTAAAGGCTAAGGCCAAAAATAATAAAATAGAGGCTTTACAGAAAGAGTTGGATGATGTACTTAATCATCTAAATGAAGAACCAGCCAGTGTGCCATTACTTGAAAAAAAGAATACTTTGAGTGAACAGCTGGAAAACATATATGATGAAAAGGCAAATGGTATAAAAATACGCGCAAGGGTAAAATGGGCAGAAGAAGGGGAAAAAAGCACAAAATACTTCTTGAGGTTAGAGAAAAAGCATCAATGTTTTAATGTAATAAAGAGATTGAAAGATGGTGATCTCATAGTGCATAAAGACAGTGAAATACTTGATGCTGCAGCGAACTTCTATGAAAAATTATATGCTAAAGATTGTGCACTAATTGATGTAGACAAATATTTACAGAAAGTAAATGTTAACAAAACTTTGTCTGAAAATGAGAAACAGTTGTGCGATACTGACATTTCTGAAGATGAAATATCAACAGTGATTCATGAACTTAAAAAGAATAAAGCACCAGGGTTAGATGGTCTGACACCAGACTTTTATAAGAAATACTGGCATGTGCTTAAATCTCTTTTTATGCATATGCTAAGGGAAGTTTTCATTGAAGGTGAACTGCCTGATTCCTCAAAAAAAGCTGTATTAGCTCTTATTTTCAAGAAAGGTGATAGAGTTCTATTAAAGAATTACAGAACAATAGGGCTAATGAACTATGATTATAATATAATTGCCTTTGCTCTGTCTAGAAGGCTACAGAAACTTATACCAAATATCATCCATACTGACCAAACAGCATATATAAAAAAGCGATTCATTGGATGCAACGCAAGACTGATACAAGATGTTATGGATTACTCAGAGTTGTACAAAAAGAAAGGCGTCGTGTTATGTTTAGATTTTCATAAAGCATTTGACACGGTTAATCGGGAATTCATGACTAAAGTTTTAGAGAAATTTAACTTTGGACAGGACTTTATAAAATGGATTAAGATCTTGTACAAGGATCCTAAATTAGTAATTAAAAACAATGGATGGTTATCTAGAGAAATCAATCTTAGTAGAGGTATTCGACAAGTATGCCCTATTTCAGCGCTCTTGTTTATTATGGTAGTAGAAATAATGGCAATAAATATAAGAAATGATGATAATGTAGAAGGCTATAAAATATACAAAAGGGAAATCAAGATCTCACAATATGCTGATGACTCTACAATTCTATTAAATGATATGGATGGTATTCCATATGTACTAGACATAATAAAAGAATTTGGTGATGTTGCTGGGACTAAACTAAACTTAGAAAAGACTGAAGGGATTCTATTAGGCTCTCTTAAAGATAATATTACCGAGATGAATGGTATCCGTTTCACTAATAAAGCTATCAAATGCTTAGGTATATACATTGGGCATGACAAGAAAGAATGTCATGAAAAGAACTGGTTAAACAGAATAAATAAAATGGAACTACTGTTAAAAGACTGGAAAAACAGAAAGCTAACATTATTTGGGACAATATTAATACTTAAGACATTAGCTTTATCACAGCTAACATATGCATTTAGCATTCTTTCAGTACCGGAAGAGGTGTTTAAAAAGGTTAAACAATGTCTTTTTAACTTTATATGGAATAAAAGAGACAGAATAAAAAGGGACACCTTAATTGGATGTACCAGTGAAGGTGGACTAAATATGGTTGATATTGAAAGTAAAATTGCATCATTTAAATGTGCATGGATGCACAGATTACTGTTTCAAGATGGAAATTGGAAAGCTATTTTTGAGGATCAGATGGAATTAGCAGGTTTGGATATACATGTATTGTTCCATAGCTACTACAGGAATGTTAGAAAGTTAAATGGTAATCTTAAAATTAACCATTTCTATCTAGAGATCTTCCAAGAATTTAACAAATGTAAAAATACAATAAATGTTCTTAAATTTACAGATGACAAACTGTTTTCACAAGTTATCTGGCTAAATGAATGTTTCATGAATAAGGGTAAATGCCTATATTTTAGTAATTGGATCAAAAGTGGTTTTGTGTATGTAAAAGATCTTTTTGATGATAAAGGTGAGTGGTTAACTCCACAAGATATTGTAAACAAACTCACAACCAAACACAACTGGTTATGCGAGTTCCTACTTATTAAAAAGATCATTGGAAATGCTGTCAAAAACTTTGACACGAAGAAAGCTTGTTATGTTAATATTCCACAGAGACATTTTTTGTTCTCTGATGGTAATGTTCTTTGTAACATTAAAGACAAAAAATCTCGCTATTTTTATGACATATTAGTTCAGAAGAAATTTAAAAAGCCTTCATTTCAACATAAGTGGAAAGTAGAATATGAGTCAGCCAATCTTGAGATTACCTGGACAAATGTATATCAGCAGAAAATCATATTTTTTAAAAAATATTGTAAAAAACTAGCTGAATTTAATTACAAATTATTAAATGGCATGATCCTCAGTGGTAATATATTGTGTAAATGGAACACAAATATATCTAAGTTCTGTAGCTACTGTGATTATGTAGAATCAACTGAACATCTTCTTTTTTCATGTCAAAGAATACAAAGGATATGGAGTTTGTTCTCTGAAACACTTTTATTTAATATTGAGTGGAAACATATTGTACTTGGGTCGGCATGGAACTGCAATACAACAAGGTTTAGAAATTTCATTTTATCAGTTGTTGCAAGAAGTATCTTTGTTGAAAGAATTAAATGTTATAACTCAGCTAATGACAATTGTAACCAAGTAAACCTTCTACTAGTAATTAAAGAATCTTTGCTAATGCACCGCAAAATTTGTGAACTGTCATTTCCAAATAGACAGTGGCTGAATAGGTTCGATATGGTAATAAGAAAAAATTTCAGTTATTTAAGCTAATTGTGGTTCTCTCCACTGTATGAGCAATTAAAATCTATAACAAGTGGATTACTAATAAGTCTAACTGTGAGAATCTTTACCAAATATGTACTGAAATGTAGACTTATGCTTGGAAAACAGATTTCTGTCATTGTCTACTATCTGATATTTGATTTACTTTCTATGTAATTATGATTTATAATGTATTTATCTGTATTAATAAAAGAAGGGAAAAAAAGGCGTCAATACTGGAATTTGGTGCAAATACCCCCCCCCCCAAAAAAAAAAAAACGTAACAATATCAATGCATTGTATAAAGTCTATATTTCCTTCTGTCATTTTACAAGTTTGCTGCAGTATTCTCTCATTTTCTAATATGCATTCAATATAATATTTTTCTCTTGTGATATTTTTCCTTCTTCAACAAGTATCTTAAACAATATAAATAAACCGTTCTCTGCTTCACGCCCGGGTCATTTACCAGTAAGAATATAAGACTGCGCACAGATGTACAATCAATGCTCGCACAGAAAAATGCACACGAGGTGAGAAGTCTCTGTTGTCCTACCTGTTGTAAATGTTTACATACAGGGACTGCCTTGCATATGAAGAGAAAGCATCAGCTTTGTGGTAATGGTTTGATGTACCAACGAGGACAACTGGATCCTAGTGGGTATGACAGTTCAACGTAATGATTTTGTGGGCCATCTATTAGTATACTACACAATGTTTAGCTCAGCTCAGCAAAATATATATCGTAACGTTTTCCGCATCGTCCATCCGTCTGCCACCATACTTGACAAAATGTGTGACAGAAGTACGTCTTTACTAATTGTATTCCTCTTTTGGGACGCTGAACCGAATCTTTGATTTTTTTGTTTATCTTTTCATCATCGTTTAACGGCTGCGCAAAATTTCAAAGAACCTTTTCTTCTCTTCAAGTATCTTCACTTAACGTGTTTACCGCATGACGCTCTATTTTTCAATACATTTGCGTAAAAATTAATACACAAACAATTCATTTCTAGGAAAAGAGTACTTATTTTCAACTGCAGGCTTTGAGTTTTATTAAGCTTCATGGTGAACCGCCTCCAACACAGAATACGAGGCAGTACGCTGGCACAAGTATCGACAGTACAGATTTATTCATAAAGCAGCAAACAAGTGTAGGTAAGCTCAAGAAAAATAACACTAATTAGAAGGAGACATTGATACTGCATGGTAGGACCACTTGATTGTTAAAGCGATAGGAATAGAGGGATGCACAACAGTGGGCGAATTTTTACAATTCGCTAAAAGTGGAAAATGTATCATCATTAATATAAAGTGGAGGACATTTTGACGTAAATATGGTTACAGTAAAGCCATGAATAATCATGACAAATCTAAATATCAAGTTACTTTTGTTACGAATGAAGCCATCATTCAGGACCGGCAACCTTTACCGGATTACCCGTCTTCTCCTGACAACAGGAGTCTTGCATGGTTACACCGGCCTGTCTAGGAACAATGTAATGTGTCGGAAATGCTTGGCGCGCAAATGATTGTAAAGCATTCGAATGATGTCAAGAATGTCCATAAATACACGGCAATCACCACTGGGTAAGACAAGCAAATCTGATTTTTGGAGATATCAACCCGATAAAGCTGGATATACTGGTTGGATAATTCTGTATCCGGCTTATAATAATTCAACAGTTTGCGCGCGGTTAGTTGTTGCTGTGGCTTTTGTTTTTCATTTACGTTCTAAATAATATCAGATCTTGACAGACGAAATGTATGATTTTATTATTTCATCAAAACAAGTAAATATTAGTATGTAAAAACTAACGTCGTTTGTCGTGTTTAATATCTTCTAATTGCTTGAACAAATGCTAACTGCAGAAAAGGAAGATGTTAAACAATCAACAATACAAGGATTGTCTTTTTTATCTTCAACTACAACAAATACCACAAATACAGTGATATGTATAAACTGGTCATTTACATATTTTGATTTTGTGCCGTTCTTAAGTTTGGTTTTGCTTGTTTGGTGTTTCCGATTTGCGAATAGTATTTGTTTCAAAACATTTTATTTTCCAAAACAATCAATTAATAGTAGCTTTGGAGGCAATTTCCACATTAAATGCGTTTATCCCTTTGTACACACGAGGATTGACATGAGCTTATACCAGCTAGGCTTTCAAACAACGCAATACAATTGAACAAAATATCACACAAGACTATATCAGATAAAACCTATTTCGATATGGATGCAAAGTGTTTGCGTGTGAGTGAGTTCAAGATTGTGTTTAATTTTTGTCAATACGGTAAACGAGCGAGAGCGAGACATTTGTAACAACGTAGCAGGAGGCAACGAGTTGCATTAACAATTGTCAAACAGCAATAACAGGGTCAGCATTAAATACGCTTGAACTCTGCTTACACCACTTTACCTGTTTGATTGCACTTGCGAAATTATACATTTTTCAAACTGATTTCAATCATGCTACATTATACCATCGTACCAGATTATTCGCACTATTTTTCTTGAATCAAAAACCAGTTTCTTGTTTCTGTGAAAAAATTACGAAGTA
Organism: Hermodice carunculata; assembly: GCA_964020975.1. NCBI lineage: Eukaryota > Metazoa > Annelida > Polychaeta > Eunicida > Amphinomidae > Hermodice > Hermodice carunculata. The sequence continues at coordinate 28,691,046 of OZ026630.1, forward strand.
AATTTTCTAATTATAATGTGAAAGGCTGCACACACAAACCAGCTAGCATAGCAAATAGCAAGGTAACCTTGATTGCTTCATTTTTGATTAATTTGGAACCTATAATTAAATTATATTTCAATAAAAAGCACAGACCCATTAGAAACTGTGACTGGAACTGTTAAAAAACGTGCCTCGTCGCACTCTGTAACATTGAGTCATTGATCTGATACCCTCAACTCTTGTCAAAATAAAGCAAAGCAAAAATAATTAATCCACCGCTGAGGTAGTTGATGGGAAAAAAAGGCAGGAAATTATTCTTACCTGCAGCCTGAACAAACATGTAAATGGTGACCCAGGTCCAGGGAAGCAATGCCCGTATCCAGTGCCTCATAGCCGTGCGTGGCTGATGCCGTAGTTGCTACGACCTGTTACCGGGTGCTGGTCCATCTGAATGCACCAGCCTGTTCCCTGCCCAGCGTCAGCGTGCCACTCGAAACCGCTGCTAAGGAACCCGACAATGACGCCGTCATCGACATCTCCTCCATCGCCAAACTTTTTGGCTTGAATTAAAAATTGATCAAGCTGCTTCTCCATAGCAAGAGATGTGATACGTCAAGGGCACCGTTTATACAACTCAGTGAAATTGTTATTCATGTGCCAGGCACCGGTTGCAAATATGTTGATTCATGTGTTTTATTAAAAAAACTGCACAAAACGAATGAAAAATGCTCGCATATCTAACAAAAGGGTGAAGACATCATCAAGTGCTGTATGTATAAAGAGAGACGGAATTTCAACAGTAAGGTTATTGGACGATTGAGATGATCTAATGGTTAGGTATCAACAGACAAAAGGCAGATACTTGAAGAGCAGGCTAAATTTTAGACGAAACTGTACTCATCTCAAGAAACTTTAGATGTAAATTTAGAAGAAATTCCTGATGCTGCAAAAACTATAAAGTTTACAGATGCAGACCAAGCTATCTGTGAGGGTCCTTTAACAGAACAGGAAGTGTCCAACATAATTAAAACTTTTAAAAACAACAAAAGTCCAGGGACAGACGGTATCCCAATTGAATTTTATGAAGTTTTTTCAGAACGATGTCACACATCTTGTGTTAAATTCCATGAATTTTGCATCTGAAAAAGGATATCTATCAATTTCACAATGCCAAGGAATTATCACTCTGTTGCCTAAAAAGGATAAAGATCTTTTAGAACTTAAAAATTGGAGACCAATATTACTTTCAAACACAGACTATAAGATAATAACAAAATGCCTTGCATATAGGATGAAATAAATACTACCCATTCTTATCAACAGTGACCAAACAGGATTCTTAAAAAACAGATATATAGGGGCGAATATTATGAGAATGACTGAAATATTAGATTATACTGATAAAGAAGACATTGAAGCCCTTTCATTTTTATTGACTTTGAAAAGGCATTCGATAGATTGGAGTGGAAATTCATAAAGAAAGCTTTGGATTTTTTAAACTTTTCGCTTACTCTTATACATTGGATTGATAGTATATACAGAAATACAACAAGCCAAATTCTTAACAATGGATGGGCAACAGCACCGTTCACTTTGACTTGCGGGGTACGTCAAGGCTGTCCTCTGTCCCCCTATCTGTTTGTGCTATGTGCAGAAATTTTAAGTATTATTACAAGACAGAACATTCAAATAGAAGGTGTCAATATTGCAGGTAAAGAATATAAAATCAGTCAGTATGCAGACGACACTTACTTAACAATTGAAGCTAATTAGGCATGCTTACAAGAAGTAAATAATTATTTGAACGTTTTGAAAGGATTTCAGGTCTATAAGTGAATTATGATAAAGGTGAAATAATGCCTATTGGGTCTCTAAAAACAGACAATTTAAATTAACAACTTCACGGCAGATTAATTGGACGAAAGGTCCGATTAAGATGTTAGGAATTTGGATATCTCCAAATACTAGCAAAATGTCTAATCTAAATTACAAACCACTAATTCCAAAGATTAAACATCGGCTTAATATATGGTCACAAAGGAAATTTTCACTCTATGGTAAAGTTTTGCTTTATCTCAACTAAGCTATGTGTTGACCACAGTTCCAAGCCCCATTAACAAAAAAGTCAAGATAAGTTATTTAAACAAGTGGAAACCTTACTCTTTATTTCTTATTGACTGGGCAAAGAAAAGACAAAATAAAGAGAGATACAATTATTGGTTCTTATGAGCAAGGTGGCTTGAAAGTGACACACATTAAATCTCAAAATGAGGCATTAAAATTAGGTTGGATCAAAAGACTTCGGTGTAATGATAACAATGGAAATTGGAAAGAACTGGTCCTCAGACAGCTGCCAAACTATGAAAGCAAATGGAAATGTAATATTTGGTATAAGGATTTTGATATTATCTTTGATAAGGTTAAAAGTACTTTTTGGAAGGAAGTAATAATACTGTGGTGTTCATTCAATTGTTTTGAACCAAAACACTTTCAAGACATTGTACATCAACATCTGTGGTATAATTCTTGGATCAGAAAAGAAAAAAAATCTGTAAATTACAAAGCCTGGCAGTAAAACAAGAGTCCATGAAGTACTTGATCTACTTGAGGAAGAAGGTCAATTTCTGTCATCGTATGTCTTGTGTTAAATACCCAAATGGGAGATTAAATTATTTGAGGTATCAAAGTTTAGTATCTGCAATACCAAGAAGTTGGAAAATTGTAATAAATGATGGTTGGACTCAAAATTTGGATAGCTATGTATACAATATAGACAAAGTAACGAAAGCTAAAAAAGCTTCATCCTATTTATAGTCTACATTGATTGAAAATAATTTCATCAGTCCACAAGTTACTTTTGAAAAGTGGAGTCGAGATTTTTGGAAACAGAAATTGATGAAGAATACTGGGAGTGTTGTTTTACACAAATATATAAGACTACTATCTCATCTAAGTTGAGAGCCTTTCGTACAGATTCCTTCATAGAATAATATTTATAAATTCAAGACCATTTAAATGTGGTTTAAAAGTAGGTGAATATTGTTCTTGGTGTAATGAAGAGGAAGAAACATTCATATATCATTATTTTGACTGTGAAGTAACTCAACAATTTTGGCGACAGATTCTTAAGTGGAGTAAAGAACAATGTTCAATTGATATTAACTTTTCAAAAACAGAAATTTTACTTGGTGTTGAATTAGAAGATATGGAATTTTGGTCGTTGTATTTTTGATCGCAAAGCACTGTTTATTTCTCTGTCATGACAAAGAATGGCCTAATTTAGAAAACTTTAAGAACATATTACAAGAAATAAAGTCAACAGAATACAGAATAGCAAAGAAAAATCAAAAACTTTCCAAACATTACAAAAAATGGAGGAATATATAGATTATTTGATTTGGTGAAACAGGGAAAGAAGGGGGGGGGGGTATTTACACTGACAGGAGGGAGAGATACCCGCATGGGGTTCTCGGTCACAGTCACTACTCTGACAGTGGCAGTATCAGGGGCTTACCTGTGTTTCGGCCGTGGCCAGGAGCTTAGTTTGCCAGGGGTAGCCACAGCTATGCGGGGCTCTCCCACGATGCCTCCCCATTGTTACCTGTTTATTACTTTTACATGACTGTATATTTGATATACCAGGTTGCTTTCTCAGTTGTCTAAAATGTACAGATAGTGTGAACTTTACCTGGTAATAGGGCGGATAAATTGATATTTGGAGATTTTGAGTGTGCTCTCTTGAAGTAAGTCTTGTGACCAATAAGAAATCAGTTGACGTAAGATTCTATATGTGTGCCTATTATGTACTGCAACCATAACGATGTATGTTTTTGATGATGTGCAATCTGTATTTTATACAGTATATATACCATTTATCATGGAATAAAAAATCAGAAAAAAATCTTATTGATCCAGATTCAACATGAAGTTTTGATCAATGTGTCAACAAATTTCATTTCGAAGTAAATTTAGTCATGACTCAGTTTGGAATTTATATGTTTCAACCCACTGTGATCTTCTCAAATCGTACTGCATATCATTTTATGGATCACCATCATGGAATGTTGCAAACAGTACAATACCCAAGATTTTTATCACTTGAAGAAAAGTAGTTTGAGTTATCAGGAAAATACCCACCAGGATGCATTGTAATTTATTGCCTTTGATATCTCATGACATAAAAAATGGAATTCAAAGATACAAGCGATTTTTCAAATTTAAACATGGTACCCTGAATATCAAGAATAGGTGGTCAATTGTGTGCCAGACTGATGGTGGCTGGGAGTCATTTGGCAGTTAGTAAATCTATAAAATTTTTTGTGGCAAAATACAAGTTGGAAAGACGATGGCTGTTCCACGCGTGGACATGACGGATTCCCATTTTTCTGATCTGTGCCATTTTTCCCAACATCATTGAGATAGACTATACCTGCAGCATACATTTACAATGAATGACGGCCAACTAAGGTCAGCACTACTGAAAAATCACCTGACAACACATAACTTTTATGGCCTTTTTGCTTTAGATAGACTGCTGACTGTGAATACTGACCCAAATCACAAACCTGGTAAACATTGGGTTGTCATGTACGTTTCCAAAGATGGACCTATAGAATTCTTGTTCGCTTCTTTAGGACACACTCCAGCATGCTATAATAGAAACTTTGTAGATTTTCTGAGATGAATGGAAAGTGGAGTCTTGTGTTGGATTATATACTGTCTATGTTGCCATTCATTACTATCGAGGCAAACATGATCCCTAGTCTTTATGGGTGAAACAGGAGGTAGAATGGATAAAACTGTTTTTATTTTAATTGAAAATTTTAGACTATAACGTAAAGAAGGTTATAAAAATGTTACTAACATGTGTATATTTTTGTGAACAAAAATGTGTGCAGTTCTATATGCAAGTGTATGCAGGTCTATATGCAGCTGTGTGCAGGTGTATATGCAGGTCTATGCATGTTCATATTTCAGTGTGAACAGGTCTATTTGCTGGTGTGTACAGGTCTATATGGAGGAGTGTCCATTCCAAACAGGGAATTTATTAGAGGTATACCTTCAAGCTTCGAACAACACACACTTCTCTAGACCCGACCATGAGAAACTTGATTGCATTTGACAATCGGATGAAAAATATTAGTAAAGATAAAAGAATGACAGATTTATTTATCAAGGGAAGCCACCATTGTAATCTAAGTGTCCTCATACTCATGCAATTTTTTTAAGCCACACGTGCATGATGACCATGCCCAAAATTGTCAGTGGTTTTATTTTTATGCAACATGCCTATTGATTTAAATGATAAAAGGTATGAGTCAACATATACTCCCAGACAAGCCAAAGTATATGATGGACAAAGAGGTCACTTCAAAACAATATGGATTCCTGGTGATTGATATAAAATCAACAACACCCAGTCATTAATGACTGAGAAAGAATACCACGTCACACAAATCTCCTCCTGCAAAACTATTGGCAGAACAAGTGATAACAATGTGGAGATGAATGTATGACATCAAAAAGTAACAAGTTATAAAGATTGAGCACTACCTTTATGAAATGGTTATGAAGCCCCAACAACATGACAAGTGAGGATCTTCCACAATGAAAGAAGTCATTAAAAGTATTGCCCATCATAGTGATCTTGACAAATCGCTCATTCAGAATGATGAAGCATTGGCTCAGTTATGCATGTACGAGTAGACTGGTATTAGACCTCACCATAGAATATGTTGCCTGCACAAACAAGAGTTTTGAGCTGATTGCATGTGAGCACTGTGGTACTTTTGATACATATTTACCTCCAAATACAATGAATAGGCCGGCTTACATGTAAATACTGTGAAACTATTTAGAAATCCTATCCCAAGTTGACGACTAAAGCATTTGCGTATTGCCTATCTCGTAAGAAAACGTCTGGAAACTAAAAAAACTGAGAAGCGTATATGAGCAGGACATCCAACTATACTATAAAAGCATGGACTTGAAGGGACTGCTGAGTAGCAAAGACATTAAGCAGTATTTCAACGAAAAACCACGACACTAATTTTGATATGCAATAGGAAAGGTCAGAATTAGCTCTAAGATGTGTATTCGTCCCAATACATAACTGAATACATAAACAGTTGGAAGGCTAAACTTGTGTATTCCTATTAGTTTGTATGTTAAAGCAACCTCAAATAAACTAGTCACTTTTGTAGCTGTGGTTATATGATTTTTATCAGGCAGTTTGTGATGCATCTAGATTTACTGTCTGATATTTGGTATTTCTATGTGCAGTAGTTTTCAAGGTAAGTTGCAAATTACAATATGAAGCAACGGGAATGCACAACCCTAGTCCTCCACTGACTGCAGTACCCTCTTTTAGGCAGTTTTTGAACCTTCTATTCTTTCCCTTGCCTATTAGCACAGCAATTAAATTTGCCTGGCGATAGGGAAGTTGCTCTCAGTGACATTCATATCGGCCAAAAGGGGATTCCATTCAAAAATTGCTGCTGTGTTGTGACATGGCAAACTATACTACAGTTCAAGGCAGCTCAAACCAAACCTTAAGAAGATTGTCACCATCAGTCAGATATTTTGCCACAGAACCGTTCATACATGCTGTGCAGAATCCTACATGACAAATTTATATTTTATCATAGTGGACACCAAGGGCCAATCTGTGAACATATGTTATTCTCAAATTGCAGTACGTTTTTCGACCATGCCCATTGCTGTGAAATTGAGTTTGCCAGGAATTGGTGCCTTCAATCATTCACGGTGTCTTTCTTGTCAACAAAGAGGAGGAAACAAAATTAAGGAAGGCAACAACAGATTTTACCAGCTATATCTCCCACTATTGCAGATGACCTACATATGAAAGCCAAGATACAAAATAGTTCAGAAAAACATTACCCATATTCATAAATTTCAACCCAACAATGATAGCAAAAAGATTCAAGAGTTACCAAAACATCATCATTCATCTTCCAATATCAATGTGAAGAAACAACTTTCACATTTGACTTGAGACAGGCAGTCACCTATAAAAGGCAACTGGTGGTTTTAAACCAGCCCTCTCAACCTTTGCAACATTCTTCATTACATAGTTTTTCCCGAAACATATAGGCCTACCATGTAAAACCCAAATTTCATCACTTGTGTCGAAGATAAAAAGAGATATGGTAGGCATGTCACTTTTTCTTCTCCTGACGTGTCAGTCAGCTGACTTGACAGCCAACAAGAAAGCAGGCCTCCGAGGATGTCACCAAGACTCACACTTATACTCATTGTGGCATTTCTGCATAACTATAGAAAATAAAGTTCTAGCCATATGAAATGATATGTTTCTGTTGCTTGTACATTTTTAAGTTGCATATCTTAGTATTGTGTTTTAATTTGATATTTCTTCAAGGTGTAAGTTTTTGGTCTACAAAGAGACCCCAGTCTTCATCCCTGATGTCAAAAGTCTGCTATGACAGCCCTACTGTTTTACATGCAGCCGAGATTCCTTATGGTCCTTAAAAGTGATAGTTAGTGTGGTGATAAGCCTTTATCTTGACTGTATTTAGCAGTTTTTTTTTCTTAATCAAAACGTTGTCTGTGAGAAAGCCTTTTACCATTCCACACATCTGTATTTTTGTTATTTCCCAAGATCATACTGTTTAATTTGTGATTTTCATTATATTGTTATGACAAACAGCACGCATCTGTATAAATACTCGCATAATTATTCATGTAATCTTTCAGTTTTCCCTTACCTGTGAGGCTATCTATTCTTAGACACCTGTGGAATTCTGAATGTTACATCATAATCCTCTGTGGAATGTGCCCTTATATAGCTGTGCTTTGTAGTCCTATGTGTCTTCAAAGTATACATTTGATAAAAAATAATATTTCTTATTGGTAGCCTTAACTGATTTGGCTGGTGGTGCATTGGCCTCTAGCCCAGTGAAAAGGGTCTCTGAAAGAAAATATTTCTTCATAAAACTTATGTAACGTGTCCAAACATGCATATACTCTGCTTACTCAATTTCTCTGTCTACCCCTTTCCTTCAAATGCTTTTCTTCTAAATTAAATGCCATAAGGGATAATGAATGAAAAATATAGAATGATTAAAAAAAAAAATCAATATTTTCCACCTCTTCAAGTGTGCCTCTAGTACACTCGTGGAACTATCTATATTTTTGTTGGCCCTTACCTAGGTGATGTTTGTAAGTACAAATTAAAAACACTAGCAACCTATTCTGTTACATATATTGTTCATGTTCTAAGGTTCAAAGTTTCAACAATAATGTACATATTGATCTTTGCATTGTAGAAACCTTTCATTTCTGTTTAGAAAAAATATATTTTCCGCTTGATCAGGTAACATGGACAACCTGTGATTATCGAAACTCTACACCAACCAGCTTTTTTGGCTGAAGAAACAGGACAACAATGGAATATTTTTGCCAGTACCTTCAACATGCCATCTGAATGACCACACCAGTGGTCAAGGGTATTGAACTGTTGGCCATCAGATTTTCTGTCAAATAAACTAAAACTCCTTTCTCTGGGATAAAAAAAAAAAACATCTGGTACAGTGCCACAAGAGATCTAAGTTAAAGCTCGCAGTTTGTCCTTGTATAACAGTTTGTGGAATGTCTTCTGTGTGTGGAATTTGGCTTGGTTCTCTTGCAGCTGACTGAAATGCAAAGAGTTTGTCTTCACATAATACATCACAGTCCAGCATATGCTTTTAATTTGTTGAACTGGCAGACTGGGTAGGCTAAAAACATGTGTCCTTCAATCTAGGTTCTAGTACAGCTGCCATAAACAGCTTTTGTAAAGTTCAAGTTTGATTACCTGCACCTTGGTTTCTCTGGTAGTGATTGGTTCATTTCATCATACCCATGTAAGATTCTATCACTTGCAAAATATTCTGTTATGTGCTACCAACAGGAGTTACCATCGAGAAAGGTGCACTGCTATCCCAAAAGAGTGTACTGTTATTGCCTCCTAGAAAATGCACCAAAAAACATTCTTATTTTTTTTCTGCTATATTCCACTAACTTGGTTTTGTTATTTGGGATACTCAAATCAGCGTTTGTAAAGATAATAGTTTCTCTCAATTTAGTCATTCTATACATCATCATTAAAGTGGTGTTCCACTTTAATGATGAATCAAAGCAAAATTTGATGAATCAAAGCAAAATACAGTACAGAACCTTAAGACACATGTAGTTTTGTAAAAAAAATGTAATGACAGCAAAAACCAGTACAGAACCTTAAGACCTGTTGTTTTGTAAAAAACATGATGACAGCAAAAACCAGTAGGGCATACAGAACGTTCAGATACATTGAGTTTTGTAAAAAACATAATGACTGCTTGCATTTGAAAAAATATTGTGTGAGGGCAAAAGAGAAAGCCACAAACATGTAATGTGAAACAGGTTAACTTTAAAATGCTAAGTATTTGCATATATCTGACTCTTCATTGTGTGCACATCCTCTAAATGTAGGCCTACTTTTAAGTCAGAGGGGCCCCTGACGCTCCTGAATCATACTCCCCTTTACAATTGATGGCTTTCCATAGTAGCTCGTCATCATTTGCGTCTAGGATATGTTGCCACCTACTTTCACTCTCAATGTCACTTACGTTTATGGGGCGTTTACACAAACTCTTCTTTGGAGACCTGTACAACACAGCATTTATAATCTGCAAGTGCATTGGGATGGGACGATGCAGTAAGTCACTGAGATCATCAGATCCTCACTTTTATCCCATACTGGGGGTCCTTGGGGGGGTTAATAAACACGAGTGTTACGGCTATCACGGCAGCTTTCCTTATCCCATAATGGGGCCCTTGGGAGGGCAACACAGATATGATTGCGTTACGGATATCAAATACAGTGGATAGGAATAGAGTCAAATGGAAATAAAGTAGCGATAGGTGTAGTGTATGCAGGTCGCGAGGGGTTACCTAATGAATGGAATGACCAGATATATGATAGGATGAGAATGATGATTAGTGATATTCAGCAGCAGGGTTACCAGATTATGATAGCTGGGGATTTTAATGGACACATAGGAAATGGAATGAGTGGTATTGAGGGAGGGGATAGTGGAATCAATGGAAATGGAACCAGGCTACTCAACTTCACAAGGGAATTTGGTCTGAGGATAGTTAATAGGGATATACAATGCAAGGGAAAGTGGACATGGGCATCTGGAGAAAGACGGTCAATAATTGACTATATTCTAGTAGACAGTGAGGTATTTCAAATGACACAAGGATGCGAAATAGACGAGGAAGGTAGATTGGATATAGGCAGTGATCATAATTGGATTACAGTCTCAATTAACATACAGTGTCAAAGAAGAAGCGGAGGGGGGGTTAAATGGGTGTGGGATATAAAGGAGGGAACAGACTGGTCAGAGTATCAAGAAAGCCTAAAATTGGAATTGCAGGAATGGAAAAATAGATGGGAAAATGAAGGGGAAGTACAGGAAATGAATGGGGATCTAATCAGAAGGATTCTTAAGGTAGCAAAGGAAAAGATAGGTAGAAAGAAAGTTCCAGTTGAAAGTCTAGGGTATAGAATAGACCCAGAGCTGAAAGGGGCCATAAAAAGAAAGAGAACTAAAAATAGAGCATGGAGATTAGCCAGGAAAAATAAATACCCTGAAGGTGTAACAGAAGAAGCTAAGAGACAGTATATGGAATGTAGAAGGAACGTAGCAGAGATGAAAGCAGAAAGGAGGGCCAGTAATAATGAAAGAATGACAAAGAAAATAATGGAGAATGGGGGAGAAGGGTCAACCATCTTTTGGAAACAGGTTAATCGGCGTAAACAGAATAAAGCACAGGAAATTACACACAGAGGGAAAAGAACAGATAACAAAGAAGAAATACAGGAAGCTTTAAGGGAGCATTGGCAAGAAGTTAATAATCCACACTGGGGTCAGGGAACAGTACCAGGGTGTCAAGCAGAATACACACAGGATCAATGGGATCCAGAGATGTGTGGCAGAGTCAGAAGGATAGAAGTTGAAATAGCAATTGAGCAGATGCGACTACGCAAAGCACCAGGGCCAGATGACATACTGTCGGAATTCATAAAGAGAGGACCAGAAGAAATTAAGGATAGCTTGCAGTTGCTGTTCAATAGGGTTATTGAGAAAAGACAAGTACCAAAGGAATGGAATAAACTCAGGATCTCGTATATCCCAAAGAAGGGCCCAGGAGGCCAATTGGATCAGTGTAGGGGTATTGCCATTTCATCAAATGTGGGAAAAATTTTCAGTAGGATAATGTACAGGAGATTAAGTAGAATAGTCGAAAGGCTTGGACTTCTGGGGGAAATTCAGAATGGATTCAGACCAGGCAGAAGGGTAGGTGATCACATCTTCACATTGACCCAGGTGTTAGAGTTGGCAAGGCAGAAGCGGAAGAAAGTCTTCATGGGTTTCTTAGATGTGAGGAAAGCCTATGACAGGGTATGGAGAGATGCCCTGTGGGAAAAACTAAGTGGACTAGGATTTGGTGGGAATTTTCTAGAAATTCTGAAAGCATTATATAAAGATGTAGACTGTACACTTTCATTAGGAAAGGTAGAAGTAGAGAATGCACGCCTGGATATAGGTCTAAAACAGGGATGTGTGCTGTCCCCGATTTTGTTTGCCCTGTATATAAAGGAGCTGGGGGACCAGTTAATGGAGTGTAATAAGGGAATAAAGGTAGGTGACCTGAAAATTCCAGGTCTGTTTTTCGCAGATGACATTGTACTCATGACCGAGTCCCAGAAAGACCTGCAAGAAATGCTGAACATAGCAGGGGAATACGGGAATAAATGGAGGTTAGAATTTAGTAAGGATAAGAGTAAAGTGATGACTCTTGGGAAGAAACCAGATTGGAATATAAAATGGAAAATTGGGCAGTTCCAAATTCCAGAAGGTAATGAACAATTAATTGAAATTGGGGAGGTTGATGAGTATGAATACCTAGGTGTTAAGATAAAGACAACAGGTAAAGGCATGTTCAGATATCAGGTTGAGAAGATTAAACAGAAAGTGAACCGTACAAAAGGAATGATTAAAGCTACTGCACTGAACAGTTTCAACAGAGCATACACAGCAAGGGTATTCTGGGATAGAGTTGCGATACCAGGGATGATATATGGCTTAGATGTGATTTCAATAAGTGAAGGAGATATCCAGGGAATGGAGAAAGTACAGAATGAGATGGGGAAATGGATACTGGGAGCACCACCATGTGCAGCAACAGAAGCAGTCCTAGGAGAGTTAGGATGGAATAAAATTACAGACAGAATTGCCAAAGCAAAGCTTAAGTACTGGGGATATTTACAATCAGTAAATGAAGACAGGTGGTGCAGGAAGGTTTACAATGAAATAGTCAAGGAACAAACAAGATGGGTCAAAGATATAAATAAGTTGGCAGAGAGATACGAATTGAAAGGATATGATGAGGTTGAAAACTGGAAAGTGTATATAGGTAGGACTGTTACAGAGGGCTGGAAAGAAGACTGGAAAAGAGGTGTCAGGGAAAAGAGTACACTAAAAGCATACAAGGTACTAGAAAAACCAAAGAAAAGTGTGTGTTGGGATGGAGGGAAGGGATCCAAGCTTCTTTTTCAAAGTAGGGCAGGAGTAATCAATCTAGAAAAGAGAAAACAGAAGTGGACAACAGGGAGTAATGGTAAATGTAAGGTATGTAGACAAGAGGCAGATGAGACAGTGGATCACTGGCTGTTGTGGTGTGAAGCATATAGAGAGATAAGAGAAGAATTTTTCAGAAAGTGGCACAGGGAAGACTATAATAACAAGGGTCTAGAAGAGGTTCAGTGTTTAGAGGAAGAGGAACGTGTAGCATGGGTTTTAGGTTTGAAGGGTGGCTTTCTGGGAGGCAGGAAAGGCACTAAAAGCGTACAGGACTACCTGGTAGGGTGCTGGGAGAAAAGAAATGAACTGATAGGGCTTGATAGCAACAGGGTGAATTAGAATCTTAGATGCAGGGAGGAGAGGGAATGGTGGTAGCCCTTATAAGGGCTCCCATGGGATCCCCCATGGGAAATGCCTGAGCCTTAGAGGCGGGGATAGGGTGTATGAGGGAAGGTTTTTCTGTCCTTTTATGGGGGGGGGGGGGGCTACAAGCGATGAGTGTTGAGGGATATATCCAGGGCCAGGGGCCCACCACAGCTGTGTGAGAGTGTGTGGTGGACTCTTAGCCTCGGCTCTGGTCCTGGTAAACATGGCAGCATGAGCTGATTAGCATAATCATGGTTTCCTCCACCTCATCATCTCTTTTTTTTTTTTTTTTTTTTTTTTTTTCTTTCTTTTCCTTCCTAGGCCACCTGTGTCACACAGGACCGCGGCGCATAAGCGGAGAGCCACAGTATTATTATTATTATATCTGCTTTCTGTCTCACATAGTACCGTATTACATTTCCAGAAAATAGACTGATTCATCCGCGCATGGCAGTGTTTATGGAAGTTGTACTGTTCAATAATTCACAAAACCCTGAGTTTTGTTCACAAAACCGTGGGTTTTGCTTTTCAAAACCCTGGGTTTTGTAGCAAAACCCTGAGTTTTGCTAACAAATCATAGGTTTTATCACAAAACCCTGGGTTTCGTTAGCAAAACCCAGGGTTTTGTTACAAAACCTTGGGTTTTGCTCAGTTATTGAATTTTGATATCATTTTGGACAAAACCCTGGGTTTTGCTACAAAACTCTGGGTTTTGTGTACAAAACCGTGGGTTTCCTGAACAAAACCCAGGGTTTTGGTACGAAACCGTGGGTTTTGTTGCAAAACTTTGGGTTTTGAGCACAAAACCCACAGTTTAAGAGCAAAACTCCGAGTTTTGATCACAAAACCCTCGGTTTTGTTATTTTTTGAACAAAATCCACAGTTTTGTTCCTATAACCATCAGTTTAGCCAGAAAACCGTGGGTTTTGTAACACTTTGAAATAACAGAACAAAACCGTGGGTTTTGTGAGATTGCAAAACCCACGGTTTTGTGACATCACGAATCCCAGGGTTTTGAAAAGGTGCAATACCCAGGGTTTTGTAACCAACCAATCATGACAGCTCTTACTTGGTAGGCCTTGCTAGGCTACTCAACTTAAAAATAGCGTCAAACTACAAGTGGCTCAGTTATTGTGATCAATAACATCATTATTGGTTACCACGCGCAAAGTCTATCTCTTTGCGACACGATGAGAATATAAGTTATGTAAGGACGAGAGGTTGTGCATCCAGTGTTCAAAATAAACAACACGCCGGCGCGAAGCCGAAGAGCCGCATGGACCATTGAATGCACAGCCTCGAGCTCTTTAATTTGCGTAAAAACATTCGATCCGTTGCAAATAATTATCTGATCGCACAATATATGATAGAGCCCTGGAAATTTTTGTCGAAATAGCGTTTTTGGTCCCATTCTTCAACCATTATTGTCTGAAATGTTCAACAGTTATTGGTTGCGGTCATCTTGGCTTCGACTGGCGTGACCCAGATGTGAGGGAGTAAACGAAGCCGCGTGGTTCGACCACCATCAAATATTAACACCCAGAACACGGTATCTGTACCGGTTAACGTGGCCACATGCTTAGCGTGTTAGACTGCCAGTCAAGAGGTGGCTGGATCGCTACCCATCATGTCCTTTTAAATTTTTCAATTAATTAATTTAATCGAGTAGAAATTTTGGACTTCGATATTTCTCAGTGTTGAAGTTATTGGTTCTGGTAAAAGAACAATACTGTGACGCCAGAAAATGTCTAACTGCCTTTTCGTTTGTTGTGTTTGTTTATCAATTGGTGGACGTGCGTGTGTACACTGAACCATTCGACAGTTTATGAAAAGGTGCCAGGCTGTCTTTGCGTTATTTCCAGTGCCTGTCAACAAAAAACTTGCACACAACTTAGTAGTGGGAATAGGTAGTTTGTATTGGGGGTAGTGACTGGCACAGGGACATGCCGTTACAGGCGGGGTTTTCACCTTTCCAGTTGCAGAGCTCCCAGGGAAGAGCTTTAGAATCTTTCACCAGAGCTGACACAGAAATAGATGCAAAATACTGAATGGTGGGAATGAAGGTGGAGTTAAAGAATACCATGTAACAATTTAAGAATTAGTCGTGTTGAGATAATTATCACCACGATGTGATGTGGCAGTCGTTTTGTAACCAACGGTTGCATAATTACTGCAGGCAGCGGCACAACGTAGGGTGGATTTTAACGACGCGGCAGATCAGAGGCCTTATGCTGCGAAAACTTTAGCCCGTTCGCCCGGGCCGGTCGCACGGTCCCAGAAACTGAAAATCAGTCTTAATCTATTAAATTTCTTAAAACCACATACACGTTATACATCTTGCATGTTTTCTCTTGTAGTACCTAAAATATGAGCTCATGAAGTGCACACAGTGATAAAATACACGAGATTTTAAGTCGCGAATCGATGGAAATTTTCCGAGATCCGCCATCTTAGCATGATATTGGTTTATAGCAAGTTCAGAAAGCAAGCCGTGTTGTGAGTGGTAGGCATATCCATATGACCAATTTGGCGGTAAAACACAAAACCGTGGGTTTTGTGACGTCACGAATCCCAGGGTTTTGCGAATTATTCAAAACCGTGGGATTTCTGACGTCAGAAAACCGTGGGTTTTGCAAATAATTGAACAAAACAACTGCAAAACCCAGGGTTATCAGGACAAAACTCACGGTTTTGAAACAAAACCGTGAGTTTTGTGAAAAGATTGGATAACAAAGCAAAACCCTGGGTTTTGTTACAAAACCCAGAGTTTTGTGTGCAAATCCCTGGGTTTTGTGGCAAAACCTTGGGTTTTCCAAGCAAAACCCACGGTTTGGTCTACAAAACCCTGGGTTTTGTGACAAAACCCAGGGTTTTGTGTCTATTATTGAACAAAAATTTAAAATTCTGATATTTGCTCTGTTATCCTGGGTAGTGTACAAAACCCAGGGTTTTGTGACAAAACCCTGGGATTTGCAAGCAAAACTCAGGGTATTCTTACAAAACTCACGGTTTTACGTACAAAACCCTGGGTTTTGTACCAAAACTCTGGGTTTTGCTTACAAAACCCAAGGTTTTGGTACAAAACCCAGGGTTTTGTATTACAAAACCGTGGGTTTTTGTACACAAAACTCAGGGTTTTGTGACTTATTGAACAGTACAACTTCCATAAGTGTTGGGTGGTTACGCTTTTCTACGTATTTCTGGCCTCATTTTTGAAATATTCTTCATCAACTGCAGACTATAATGTTTCCAATAAAAATACTATGGCTGATGGGTGCAGGGTTCAAAGTCGAAAATGTAAATTGTGGACTATAGTATGGTACAGCGGGCCATAACATAACCTGAGCTGCAACACGTTTGCTCAGCATTCTGGCCCAGTCACATGCGCGCATGGTAAATTCGTCTTCCCCTGCTCACTCAGCGCTCCCCTGCCCCTCCCCTTTCCCCCCCCCCCCCCCCCCCGGCATAAATTTGTAACAAATCCCAGCAACCATGCCGTCTCGTGCATTGCTGACGTTGCTCGTTACGTCAGCTGCCAAGCACATCGTGTTTCACAGATCTTGCTTTCATAAACAAAGTATAACGTAAAGTCAGAACAGCACGCGCCGCACGCACCGCGTGATAAACCCAAGTTGGAAAGCTTATTTCCGTTAAAAAAAAATAAAAAGGGGGGGGGGGGATGGGTCTGTCACTTGAGGCGTTTTTTGATATTTAAGTTGATCAGGTTTGCTTGTTTGTCTCTTGCAACATTACTATGTTGTAGGAAACTGGGATAGAATGGGGTTTAACTACTTCTGGGGAGGATTGGACGTTCAACTAAGCCCGCACCATGAAGGCTTGTATCTCTCGGAATTGTTGGACACACTATAATCATTGATAACGGGCTAGTGAAAAAGTGTTACACCCGACAAAATAATGTTATTACTAATACTAACCCTAATCAGTGTTTTCAGTGGACAGTGACTTTGCCGGTCAGTAAAAATGGGTTCATATTGACCCGACAGAATATGACAACCATTCTGCTGGTTGCCCTGTGGTTTCGGAGGCTGTTCAAGGTACCAAAAAGAAGTGGGTCACTGCAGCTTTTATGTAAATCTATGTGTGCCAATTTAAATATGCTGATGAGAATGTGTGTATAGCCTTGAAAAGCGTCTTGCGCGAAATAGGCCTAGTAACCGCATTTTACATACTGTGTTTTAACACGTCTTCGTTCATATTAGGAAACTGATAGCAAATTCTTGATTTTCAGGTCCTTCATACTTTCAGACTTTAAGCACTTGTTACGTCTACGGTCTACGCGGCTTTGCCCCCTCTCCCCTCCCCCCCCACCCCCCCTTCCCGTCACTCTGCAGAGGGTCCCCCAGGTACAAACCCACATCTCCAAGAGCATGTAATAGTCGTGAATTGAAAATCTTGTACTTAATAATGACGCTGGAAGCTATATGTTCTGCATTGTAGGCCTATATGAAACATATATTGTAGGCCTACATGTGCTTACGCTTTCTAGAGTTTTGTCCCAATGAGTGGTTTATCTCTAGTTTTGGTGCGGTGGACATAAATTTTTACTAATAGTTACCATACGTATTTTAACATACGAAGATTATTTGATTGATTATAAGGATGCCTGATTATTTGTATATATTTTGGACGCATCATGGAATTTCCCCCGTTCCGTTGGTGCCCCCCGCTGCAAAGGGGAAGTTTTCCTAATAAATTATTATTATTATTATTATTATTATTATTATTATTATTATTATTATTATTATTATTATTATTATTATTATTATTATTATTATTGCCCCTTACTTTAGTGTGACATTTTTGTGGATCTGTCCTCATCAAGAAAATGGAAAAAATCAGGAGCATGGATTACGCTTTGTGTTTGATGATTATAAGAGTGATTACTGCTCACTACAAACAGCATATATCTGCCTACATTATCGATTGGTAGACAGATCCCTGTACAGTGAAGTCTACAAAGCCCTAACAGTCCACCATACGTGCAGGATATTTTTAAACAGCATTAATCTACGAAGAATTCTCGCTCATTCAAATATTTAGACC
Source organism: Hermodice carunculata (assembly GCA_964020975.1). Taxonomy (NCBI): domain Eukaryota; kingdom Metazoa; phylum Annelida; class Polychaeta; order Eunicida; family Amphinomidae; genus Hermodice; species Hermodice carunculata. The sequence goes on from OZ026630.1 coordinate 28,709,108, forward strand.
TTCTATTCTTCAATAAAGTAACTTCTGGAAACTTCAAAGAATTCTCTTCAATATCTTGCCGTCAAAATTTGGAAGAAAATACTTAATGAAACCAAGAAGGCAATTTCACTCTCTGAATTTACAATATTAATTCAGGTTTGGAATTTTGAAGAATCTTGCAATTTTCATATTTGCCAGTAAGTTTATAACCAGTCTTGCAAATCTGACTGGACAGGATCTTATGTATGTGTGTTTTGTATGTGAATTTATTGTTGAATCCATTTGGGATACTGTAAAATTGATAAATTTCCACATGTCAAATATCTCCTGTTTTCATCAATATCGGGTACATGTGTATTTTAGATTTTATATATTCTTTTTTTACCTCTCCCTTGTCTCTGCTTTCACCATGTCATTTTCATTTTCTTTTGTGTATTTTTTGTTATTCATACTCCATAGAATTACTCATGCCACTGTGTCATTATTAATAAGTTATAAATTTATTGACCTTATGGATAGTTTTGTACTTTAATCGTTCTATGGGCCAGTGGCAGTGTGCCTTAAATAAAATCAATGAATGAAAATAGCCAGGATCATTATTAATAATAATACTTTTGTATTTCCCTTCACCTTGTCAATGTCATGCAGAAAGTCTTAGCTGTTATTTCAAACAGTTTTAAAAGCGAATGCACCGGTGAGTTAGGGTCTGTGCCATTTTTTGTTGTTGTTGTTGTTGTTGTTGTTGTTGTTGTTATTGTTGTTGTTTTTGTTTTGGTTAAAATGGGCTGACTAAGCAAGACAACAGCCTAGGTGAGGAATTCTGCTGGACTGGGAACATGGTTGATCACATGACCACGGTCAGCGCGAGGTCGTTAAGATGGCGGCGGTTTTGTTTCTCATCTACATTCCCTACGAAGAGCTGTCAGTAAAATCAGACCAGGACAGCAATGATAATGATGCACAAGATATTCCTATAGTTGAAGAATGTTCCCAAAACCAGGATGTGCCTGTAGAAGAAAATGCTGGAACAATCATGGACGATGGGAAGGAGGTTGCACCCGGCGAAGGTGCAACAGATGGAGAGGTGGGGGCGACTCGGTCGGACAGTGTTGTGGGGAAACGAAACGTGCACAAGGTAGAGCAACCAGAAACACAAGCCATCAGCACAGGAGATGGGCCAGAGGGGGGTCAGTGTAGTGATGAGCAAAAAGGTGATCTCCAAGGTATCAGTTACGAATCAGAGCAGCCGAAGGGCGAACAAAGCGAACCCGACAATGCGGGACAAGACCCCGAAGGCGGCGATATTAAGCAGACGACGAACGAGGGCGAAGATGCGGGTGAAGACAGCGTCTCGGAGGCAGGCTCTGAGTACCTTGTGTCGTCGCAGTCATTGCCAGAGGTAAGGAATGCGCCGTGCTTTGCTCACATTGAGGGCTCAAATGAGGAAATTAGATAAACACGTAAATATATTCCTTGGTTATTACATAACATGGAGCTATTATAGCTCCATGATTATTACAATGCTGTGCAATGTTTGGCAGCCTTCACATGAGTCCAGTCGTTGCAGATCCAAGCTGACACACAACAGGGAGGAGTTTTGCACACACAACCGAAATAGGTCGCCATTGTCATTAAGAAGCATATTTTAGTCAGTCAAGTACTAAGTAGGAGCAGTGCCATGTACCAACACAGATGAATAAAGAAGCGACAGACTGATCTTCAAGCTATGATTAATTTATGTACTCACTATAAGACTAAATGGAGGTTTTTATTTGGTATTAAAAGTCCAAATGTTTCATAGCAGGTAATAATATGCCTTTTCACAGTACGCCGACATAGAAATTATATTATATGGTTAATGATATGAAAACATTGCCTGCAAAGCAGACCAAGTGTTCTGTGTTACTACACATGGTCTGCCCTTCTTCGACAGGATTTCATTTATAGTAAGGGAAACAAAACTACACTGTGACCCTTCCGAGTTTTAATATCCTTATTGGCAAAGTACATTGCTACAGGAAGTCATTACAAATGGACTCGGATCTCTCAACTAGTACAGTATGGGGTATCTCCGGTAAAATATTTTTTTTTCTAAAACCTTGCCTGCAGAATTCCAACGTGTAGTCCTGGCTGAAATGGCATAGTTGATTCACTCAAACAACTTATTTTTTCGGATAATTATTTTAAACCCTGGTTGGCAGAACATGTGCTCACTTCTCTCTTAACTAAGGCTTTCTGAGTCCATTTTTCTGTAGCTGGGCCTGTGATCTGGTTGCCTACAAAGCAGACCAAGTTTCGTGTTACTACACTTGGTCTGCCCTTCTTCGACAGGATTTTATTTATAGTAAGGGAATCAGAACTATTCTCTGACCCTCCCCCTAGACTGAGACACCAATCAGGAAGTTCATCTTTATCGCCTAGACCAGTAACAGCCTCTGGTCCCTAGTGTACTGAAGCCTGTCACCACAGTAACCTTACTCAGCCAATTAGGAACTGAGTCACTTTTCCAACGCTAAAACAGTGACCTTGTCAAAGAAGGGCAGACCCCAGCGGAGTAGACAAAATACGCAGCTTGGGTCTGCTTTGCAGGCAAGTGATTTGGGGATACACTGGATTCCCAGTGCTCTCAGCTCCCAGGCCACAATCTTAATTTCAGTGGTGGTGCGCTTAGGTCCTGGGACTCGGGTTTCTGGGATAGCCAGTAGGCTCGGCTCCTAGGCCATAGATAAGCCACTATCGCCACTGCATTTCTGTTTACCCAGGCCTGCTGGGTAAACTGAAATGCAGTGGCAATAGTTCCATGTGGCACTTGGCAAGCATTTGTATTTGTATTTTCAGCTAGACATTCATTTGATTTTAGTGCCAGTGTTTTCATCACTGTAGCCTACAATCGGGTTTTGTCGGTATGTGTATATTTCTATAATTTATGAAATTACTCATGTTGACGTACATTTTATTTTCTCTTTTCGGGGGGTCTTAAATAATAAATATTATTATTATTATTATTATTATTATTATTATTATTATTATCATTATTATTATTATTATATACATTTAGGCAATCAGTACCATTAATGATACAATCTGAGTAACATCCTTGATCTCCATCCTGTCTGCCTTTTTTCAACTTACCCAACCCATTTGCAGTTTTCTCTTCTGTACCTGGGGTAGATCTCTACCGAGTACCAAGTATCGTCAGATGGGGCCAGCCTTAAAAATATTTCTGTTTCGTATAACAAGGCCTTGAAAAATTTGATGAGGCAGGGAGGATTTTTTTTTTTTTTTTTTTTTAAACTACACATACCTACTACGTATTACTGCAATATGGGCATCATGCCAGTACGGGGACTGATGGACTTAGTATTGATACAAGATAAACAAGATTCCAGGTTCAAAATTTTTCATTAAATCTGTATTAAAGCAAGAGACTGCCACAGATGAGGTTGTAGCAGGACAATAATATGCTTCAGGCTGGTTTGCTCGCGCTGAGACAGAGTAGCCCTACTGTGAATACACCTCGGCTTGGCTTGAATTGGGGTGGGTCTTTTGCTATTTTAAACATGTACATGTACAGGGCTTCAAGAAACAAAGGATTAGCGTAATTATAAAGTTGCCCTATTTTTAAAATATCACAGAAGAAAAAGAGTAAGATATCAAATACAAATGTACAGTTTTAATTTTCACTTGACAACAGCCGGGGAGGGGAGGGGTGTATGATGAGGGTTCCGAGAGTAAATATTACAAGTCATGAACACACCTCTTTTGTGTGTATGTGCAGGGACGTGGATTAAGAGTTTCATTGCTCTATGGTCAAGTCAGATTTAATCTCGGGCAATTTATAGGTACTTGCCCAGTCGGGCAACCAACTTTTTTTTTTCGCTGGGAACTCTATCCCTCAATTTTTCATGACACATGCAGTTACAAGTTGCAGTTGTTGGCAAGGCTGGCTACAAGGGGGGGTCTAATCACTTAAAAAATCCGAGCTTTCGCAGCACGCGCGTGGGGCGCCGATAGGTGTTAATTATCGCTAATTGATAAACATTCCAAGTTTAAACAATTAGTTGGTCCACAGTTGTATTCATCAGAACTTTATCTCTGTCAACACAAGCAGACATTTTCACTGTCGCACACCACATACGATAACGTTACGATAGCGAAGGTACCGGCAGTAATTCTCGGTTTGCTGAGCGGGGTCACACTTCTCACCGTCGGTGTGATCTGCCCCAACGATGTCAAAGCAGGGTCAAAATACAATAAAATTTGCAGGGCGAATTCATCTGCAAATTAACATCAAATGCCATTTATCGGTGGGTTCTAACAGTGTTGGAAAAAATAGGTGCCTTGACATGACTTCTAGTCACACGCAAGTGACAGCGCGGAGTGGATCTGCGGTGAACTGACCAAGTCTCACGGACTGATTTGGGACACATTCGGCTATTCCCGCTATCCCCTACCTTTGCGTATTTGCCTGTGACTCCAAATGATTGTTGCAATTAACACTGGAATCTTTAGTTACGCATGCTGCAATATAAACAAAGCTTCCCCTTTGTGTGTTCCCTCCGTAAATTATGACTGATTCACACATGTTCAGTGGGCGGAAGCCATGATGAAAACATTGTAACACGAGCCGTGATTGGCTCATTTTTGCATGTGACTCAATTGACCAATCGGGTGATGTGTTATGCGTCAGACCACATGGCCAAAGCAGCTGTTTGTGTACAGTTGCAGGAAAGATGTCGACGGTGCGCACACTCGATTTCTGATTTGAAATATTAAAATTTTCGTTTGAATTTGATTTAGGAACACCTTTTTATTGCAAGGAACTTGCCAATACTGTATACGCAAATTTACTACGATATACCGATAGCATTCATGGTGGGTACGCAAACGATATGCGTTTACACTATTACAGAACTGCAAAACGGGGCGGGCGAGCAGTGTTAAATCAAGCCTGAAAATTTTTTTTTTTTTGCACTGTTGAAAAAAATATTCCAACCGCAACGTTTTGTGCATACCGGGCGCTTTATACGAAACAGAAATATTTTTAAGGCAGGCCCAATGGGAATATTTGCGACAATACATTTGTACATTTTTTCCATATGTCTTGGGACTGTCATGCTGAAAAAACATATATCTTATTTTTGTGATACACAGGCTCATGATTCAATATGCGTATCGTGGCTTCTTGTATCGCGATGCACCAATAAATCTTTACATCCCCACCTAGGACATAAAGTTAAGGACTCACTCATTGTTGTCTTGGCACATGCAACAATATTCATCACTGGAGTTGCACAAATAAGCTATGACTACATGTGGAGCGAAGTCTTATCTGGTTGACAATTTTTACAATAAGCTTCATATGTTCAGAAGGCGCTTGAGGACTCACAACTTTGAAATGAACAGGTGCAATATAGCCATGATGCCAGCAGAGCATTAGGCCCATGGGCCTCTTGTTTATGAATTTTTTTGTGTTTGTGGAATTCACTTCTTCTCCAGAACCGTCAGTCTGATTAAGCTGAAACGTGGTGGATATTTTCCTGGTGAAAGAGTTAAACAAAGTTGTTCATCAGGTGGCACTGCTGTGGATTTTTGATTTTTAATGAATTTTTTAATGCGGGTACTTATCGGTAAATGCACCTCTTCTATTGAGTACTATGGAAGTCATCGGGCATTCTAATGGTAATTCAGATTTTGAACTTCGCCAAAGAAACTGAATAGGGGTGTGTTGCATACCACAATTGGGTCTTGTGACCTTTGACCCCTCATACTAGTACAGTCAACCTTGCTATCTGTTCTCTGGTGGAGGACTATGTATTACTATGCAATACTTGATCTTGTTACCTGTAGTCTTACAAAGAGTGGGGATCTGCCTACAGATATATACTATTTTATAGTCAAAGTGACTAAAGAAATTTTAGATATCTGTACGTTTGATTAGATGTTTAAACTTCAATGTTGCAACAGCCCACTGATCAAAAAATGTGGAAGTGGTCTGGCTGAAGAAATTTTTTTCATTAGTTGAATTTTTGATAATTTCTTTATTTTATCTTTTAAATTATCTCTACTTATTTTTTGGCTAACAAACTGTGTATATTTATGTGAGAGTGTTATTTTTACCTGACTGGAAATGCTTAGTGGCCACAGAACCAACACAGCAGACAGTTGTGTAGTTTTGCTGTCCATTGGTAAATTAAGGTGGAAGGCCTGAAGCCGGCACCTTTGGATAACCTCTAATCACTTTTTCATATTTTTGGATAGTCTGATACTTAAACTACATGCTCCCAAAAACTCAGATGTGTGAACATAAAATTTATATGAGATAATTGATCTCAAAACTTTTGTTTACAATGAAAAGTTTAAACAGTGACGGGCACATGGCTTTGTTTGCATGGGCATGATAATGAACCATGTCATTGTTTGCACAGTCATTAGTCCATGACCACTGGAAACCAATAATAAATTTTGAAGTTATTGACAAGGGTAACTCACAGGAAACCATTAGCCGTGGAGAGAAGAATGGGCCAGTTCAGACTAATCACTACCATTGTTCTGATTACTTTGAAATTCTCTATTGATGTAAAAACAAATTAGCACAATCCACTAACTGGTCCCCAAAGCAACTGGATGACATTATATGAATGCATAAAATTTAAGAAATTAGTCATTGTGTACAAAGCATTGAATGGCCTGTCACCAGAGTATATGAAATGTTTGCACATCTTAAAGATGTTCATAGCGTCAACTCAAGATCGGCTAGAAAGGATAATCTCTACCTTTCTCACCCCAAAACAGAGTATATGAAAAGGGCTTTGAGTCATGATGGTGCAGCTACATGGAATCAGGTGCCAAATGAAGTCAGAAGTTCTGCTACCTTGTTATTGTTCAAGAGAAATTGTACCAAGTATCTGATGTCACCGCGTGAAGCAGGCAAATACTTGTTCACACTGTTGAAACTTTGCTGTACATTGTACATACTTAACTGTGTATCGCATTGATTTAAGAGGGCCTCAGGGAAGATTAGTGTTTTGCTACACTAACTGAGCCACCCTCTCAAAATAAAGATATATATATATATGGAAAGCTGCATGTGAACCCACACCCAAACAAGCCAAGTGTGGTGTTCCCAAGTTAAAGAAATCTAGATTTAAGCCACAAAATATACTTTTGTTTAATGACCACATCACAGTGGTAAAGCTACAAGTTTATTTCACACAATAATTAAAACACAGGACAGAAGAAATGAGTATGTGTCATAAATGAGTAGGAATTAGCAACTTTTTCTTTCAATGCGATTTTCTTGGAACTGTTTTTTGCGCAACCTCTGCAATTTGTATCTCGCCTCACAAACGTACAAATTGCCCTAATACATTAAAATCAACGGACATTAAAAGAAAAATATCATATCCAGGAATGATTCCCAGGACTTTTTTTCTGACAATCCCTTCCGTGAGTTTTGGAGCAATTTATAGAAGGAAAATGAACAACCCGTCAGGAATAAATTAAAAATTTTATAACTTTTTATTTATGTTGTTTCAGGACTAACCATTGAATTCGATCCTGGACATGGATATATATTTTCAATTTCCTCTGATTTCAGCGGGGAGGGGGGGGGACAATTTTGTGTGACTTCTGCGCGAAAAAATGTGAAAATCTTACCAAGTCAGAGAGAATGCTATAAAATCTCAAAATTCCAATACTGCAAAAAAAAACTATGGATACAAATCTATGGATATGAAGTAATCAGAAAATATATAGGTTTAATGTACTTGTGAAAAAATTAAATGGGTAATTGCGATCCAAAGTGGCAAGTCTCGCTACGTACTAGTTTCCACCTTAAGAAGTCATTTCTGTGACCAATCCAGGTCTATAAGATGGAGACCACTGTAAAACAAAAGTTGTCCACAGAGAATTTTGGCCGAGGCTTATTTGGATAAATGCCATCCACCGACCACAGATGGAACCACCCTCAGACCGAACACTGCAGACAGATTTGTAGTTTTGCAGTCCAGTTGTAAATTAACTGAATTCTTCAACCTAAGTAAATGTGAGTGTGGCTAACTGTACATTTCAGTCACAGTAGCAAAATTGGCTGCTCTTTTGAATATAATTCCTATCACTGGCCCTGATACAGTTAGACTGCTAAGACAGACCATGAATCCAAACTACCTTTTAATTGAGGAAACAATGCTTATGTCTCCAATAGTCGATGTATAAATAATACAAAAATACAAAGAATATTAAAAAGGTGATCTTGCAAGACAGGAGGTTTGTCATTGGACGCGTCTCTTAAGACCCAAGACCACTCTATGTTCTTAATGTTTAGTTTCCTGGTCCATTCCCACTTATGTGTATGTTCATAATTATGCTGTCATGACATGCCTTTCCTTCACACATTGTTTTCATACCAGGCAGTTCGTGAAGTCCTTAATGGCCTGGGCGTTCGCAGCGATGTCTGGACACCCACGCAGGACCAGTCCTTCTTCCAGGTATATTTTCACCTTCAGCTGGATCAAAACTATTTTCCATCTCCATTTACCTACTGACTCAGTGAAAACCTGTCTATGCCAGGGCTCAACTTTAAATAATGTATGCCTGACTGCCTGGGGCAGCTAGAACGTAAAAATATTAAGGGCAAGCAGACTTTTTGGTGTACTTGGCCACAATTTACATCAGAAAAATAGGCATAGATGCCATGAAATGAGTAGTAACTGAAGATGTGCAAGGTTCAGGCAAGTGCCTGAAAAAGTTAGTGTTGAGCCCTGTATGCCCAAAATGCTTTATCGATTTTGTCAAAATTGATGGATATTTAGAGAAGACCTATTTATTTGCTTAATAGTCCTATGCAAAGCTCAGTTACAAAATTATATTTTTTGTGCCTGCTATCCTTTACATTGCTGATTATGTAAGAGAGTCACAATATTTATTATGTAATGGGACTGCAGGGTTGATGTAATGGCATTCTAGTGTTGATCATATAATATTCCAAATGAGTATGTAACAGGATTACAACGTTGATTGTGTAACAGGAAACAGGATACATGTACATGTATTATTTTGGAAAGGGAAGAACCAGATAGAAAGTAAGTTGTGGAATCGAGGAATACATATCTTTGAGTCATGCTGATCTTAGTGTATGAATACTCTATGTATATCCTTATGTTTCATTTATTTTCTGTTTTATGTCAAATTGAATGTATATTTTTGGTCGAATAAAAGCATCCTGAGTCCTGAGTCCTGAGTCCTGTATGGGAGCAAATGAGCAAGAGGTGCTACTTATGCCTGAGTTTATGTTTTTAATACAATAGTCACAGTAATATAAAGATGTTAAATTTCAGGATTTTACCTGATTTCATGTTTTGTGCTCTACACTTTTCCATTTTGTCAAAACAGCTCAAATCTGATTAAACAAAAACAAAAAAAAAAGGTAGTGGGATCACACAGTATTAAGTGATTGAGTAGCATACTGTAACTCAGTCACATGTGGAAAAAATCAAAATTAAGCTCCCATGTAAAAAAATTCAAAGTGAAGTGTAATGTAGACTTTCTATAACCACAAAAGTGCATGTATTTGTATGACTTCATCTTAAATATAAGTGATGTGTGTGTGAACATTTGATTGCAAACATTCTATATTTATAAGACAATTTTTTGACATATTGTACTGTTGTAGATCAAGTTTGTGATAGACACAAGTTTCTGTGATCAGACTTTATACAAACTGACAGAACTGGGCATTGGTTATCTTCCAGGTACCTCTGTGAGGTAAGTTAAACTGATCCAGGGCAAACTACAATGCTTAATGCAATATTTATAGTACTCAGTCGTTTGGTCCCTCATACTACCGGCAGAATTGGTCGTTTCAACTCCAAAATAAATTTGGATTTTCATATGCATTTTTAGCCGTGCTGGCCATAGGTCCGAGCATTTAACTTAGTCATTTTGGGGCATGGCCAAAGTGGCCATGAAGAACCTTTTTCTGATTGGACAGCAAGGCCCTATCCATAATTTTATGGGGGCACCATGGCCACATGCAGAATTTTACAGAGGCACCAAGTTGTTCTAGACTACAGTAGTAATCTTGCATAATTTGTTACTGTCGTTATGCAAGCAACAATAAAAAAAAAAGTATAGACCCATATCTTTTGCATGAATTGCCAAGCAGGCCAAGCCTATATTAATCACTCTCCATGGCACAGATGGTGGCGTATACTTTCCTACCTACATGTTTGGTGGAGGAAACCGAAAGACTGCGAGAAAACCACCGTGCACAGTCAAAGTGGTAGGAACTCTTTCCACATGCCTCCTCGGCTGTGAATCGAACCCGGGCCGCAGAGGTGAAAGGCCAGCGTGTTGCAGTGTTGAAAATCTAGGCCACTTTCGATATTGGTGGTACCTCCTACATGATTATGTAATGTAGGGGTCAAAATGTGAAAATCTTCTGAACACTCTAACATCTTTAATTTTTGGTGGATCTTTACCAAAGTTTGGTGGGATTGTGGGGGAGGTCAAAGTCTAAGTTGCTAATGATACTAGTGGCACCACCTATAATTTGACAAATTATGAGCCTAAATGTGTTTTAAGATGTAAAATTCCATATTCAGAAAAGTAATTGGATTAGATTTGCCAAATTTATATGATACATAGACCATTGCCAAAGGTGGAATGTAGTGTAATATCAGTGACCTTGACCTATTTTGTGAGGTCACCATGCCGGTAAGGTTGAAAAGGTGATTTTGTAATGGCCAGGTGTACCTTGGACATCAATGGCAAAGAGAATTGAGCCTCCAGATCAAAATTGCACTTCATTACATAATACATAAAAGTGCACTTGGTGACCTACTTTGTGGGTCACTGTGACCCAGTAATTATGGAGTTTCGCGCTTGTCCAAGTTTATTGTTTTTCCTTAATAACTCGCAAAGTTATGATCCGATTCAACAAACAGACTATATATGGAAAGCTGGATATTGGGTGCATATTTTGAACACTAGCAATTTTTTCATCTGAGTTGAAGGTCAATGTCAAATGGCTAGTGTGAATATTGGGGTCATCTTGTGTATGATCTGCACCCCACAATTCTTGAGATGGACCCATATAACGTTTAGGAGTTATGAAGTGTATAAAAATCTCTATTGACATCTCATGTTGGTGGTGCCACCTATAGTATTATGTAATATACAGGTCAAAATGTGAAAACCTTGTGACCGCAGTACTGTCCACAGTTTACAACTTAGCCCAATATAACTTTCAGGACTTTCAGGGGGTATAAAAATCTAGGTTCATTTTTACATTGGTGGTGCCACCTACAATGTTGTGCAATATAGGGGTCATAATATGAAAATGTTGTGAACACTCTAGCATCTTTAATTTGTGGCAGACCTTCACCAAATTTGGTGGGATTGTGGGGGATGTCAAAGTCTAAGTTGGTAGTGATACTAGTGGTGCCACCTACAATTTGATGGAAATTATGAGGCAGAATGTGTTTTAAGATATAAAATTCCATATCTTGAAAAGTTTTGGATTAGACTTCCCAAATTTATGTGATATACAGTGAAAACTCGTTATAATGACACCATCTGTTCCCTAAAAAAGTGTCGGATAACTGAATATGTCAGATAAATGAATCAAATAACAAAAGAAAATGAACTTTTCCCATGAAAATTTGTGTCATTATATTGAATATGTCGGATATCTGAGTGTCGTTATAATGAGGTTTCACTGTATAGACAATGTCCAAAGCTAGAATTGTATACAGTGGTACCTGCTCTAAAGACCACCTCTCGTGAGAGACCACATTAGTTTTTAAGACCACCCTTTCAAGACATTGGCCTTTTATTTCTTTGTTAATTTACCTGCAATGAAAGTCCACCTGTCATATGTGACCACTTTTGTCTGGCATTAGAGGTGGTCTTAAATTGCAGGTACCACTGTACATGTATTTTACATGTATCAGTGACCTTGACCAATTTTTATGAGGTCACCAAAGTTGAAAGTGGTGATTTTGTAATGGCAGAGTGTAGCTTGGACTTTAATGGCAATGTCAGCAGAGCACCAGGCAGGTCTATGGGCTACTTGTATTACATAATCTGGGTGTCCTTGATCTTCTGTCCTTAGGTCACTGAGGACATAAAGTTAAGGGCTCACTCATTGTTGTCTTGGTACATGCAACAATATTCATCACAGGAGTTGCACAAATAAGCTATGATTACATATGGAGGGAATTGCCATCTGCTGGACAATTTTTACATTAAGCTTTATTTGTTCAGCAGCCACTTGAGGACTCACAACTTTGTAATGAAGCGGTGCAATATAGCCACGCTGCCAGCAGAACATTAGGCCCATGGACCTCTTGTATTTAAAATTTCAGTGCTCAAAACAGCATTCTGGTGCATTGTAAGGACTCCAATATTGATTAATTTACCCATATCAGAGCCTAGACTGAGGTACTGTACACAGTAGTATAGGCTTTAAATTGTGATTTTATGTGCACCTGACCAGATTACACTGGCATGACGTCTCACCTTTCTGTGTTTTAATGTCTCCTGAAATCACATATTGTGTAAAACTGATAACCACAAGTTGGAAATTACAAATTGTTACAGCCTAATATGAAATACGATTTCTTTCCTCTGCCACTGTGTGCATGTTCTTCTCTAATTTTGCAGAACTTAAATTTTGTTATTGTCAAAAGCGATCAGTCCACTTCTTTATATCATTCTCTCGTGAAATGTTGCCATGATTGATACACCTTCAACTTGTCACTTAGTTGTTGGAATAGTACAGTCTAATAAGAGACTGGATGCTGTCAAGGATCATATGAAAGTGAATGCTTTGTGTTGCCATCCAACACTCTAGCATCTTCAATTTTTGGCAGAACTTCACCAAATTTGGTGGGATTGTAGGGGAGGTCAAAGTCTAAGTGGCTAATGATACTAGTGGCGCTACTTATAATTTCATGGAAATTATGAGCCAAAATAAGTTTTAATATGTAAATTTCCATATTTGGAAAAGTAATGGGATTAGACTTGCCAGATTTATTGGATCTATAAACCATGGCCAAGGTAAAATGTATAATGTTATATAATATCAATGACATTGACCTATTTTTGTGAGGTCACCGTTCCTGTTAAGTTGGAAAGGTGATTTTTTAATGACGAGTGTAACTTGGACATCATTGTGAAAATCTTGTGACCACAATACCTTCCACAGTTTTCATGTTACCCCAATTTAACTTTCAGGACTTAAAAGGGTTTTGCAGATCTTCACCAAATTTGGTGAAATTGTAGGAGAGGTCAAAGTATTACGTTGTTAATGCTACTAGTGGGGCCACCTCTAATTTGACAGAAATTATGAGCCAACATGTATTTTAAGATATAAAATTCCATATCTTGAAAAGGAATTTTATTAGACTCATCAAAATTGTAGGATATATAGACAATGTCCAAAGCTAAAATTTTGTGTAATATCAGTGACCTTGACATATTTTGCGAGGTCACCATGTTTGTTAAGTTGAAAGAGGTGATTTTATAATCTCAAGGTGCAGCTTGGACATCAATAGCGATGTCAGCACAACACCAAGCCTATGGGCCTCTTGTATTACATAATCTGGGTGTCCTTGATCTTCTATCCCAAGGTCACTGAGGACATAAAGTTAAGGACTCACTCATTGTTGTTTTGGCACATGCAACAATGTCCATCACAGGAATCACAGAAGTAAGCTATGATTACAGATGGAGCGAAGTGCCATCGGATGGACAGTTTATACACTAAATATATATAAGCTTTATATGTTCAGAAGCCACTTGAGGACTCGCAACTTTAAAATGAAGAAGTGCAATATAGCTACGGTGCCAGCAGAGCATAGGCCCTTGGGCCTGTTGTGAAGGAAATGTTAAGCCATCATCTCTAGAATTGCTTTACCATTGTGTGAAATGACCCAGGGAAATATCATGCAGCTCTTTGTTCTGAATTAGTTCATATGGGTGACTTTCACCCAATTCCAAATTGCAGAGCAATTTTACTGAATTTAAAATTTGGGTGGTAAATCATAACTATTTGAGCTAGAACAATGAAATTGGGTGTGATCATACTTGCTAGGCTAATGCTAGCCAATTTGGATAAAGTGTCCTAAACATAAGAGCAAAACTCGCAATATTTTTGTAGCCAAACTGGTTATTATGAGGGTAAGGAAAAAGGATATAAATGTGGACTGTTGGGCATAAGTTCCACAATTTGTAAATATGTATGTAAAAGCCACAAGGACAAGGTGTGTTGCTATTTCAGGGGCATTAGTGCTCCTGTCCTCAATCCAAGATGGATTTTTGTTTAGATTAGAAGAGCTGTTATGGATTTTGTAATTGATTGCCAGGTTTCTTCCCATTTTACACTGATCAATGTAAGTTTTACTCAAAAAAAAAGGAAGAAAAACAACTCAAAACATTCTGAAATCTATAAAGCTACTTCAAATATTGGGTTAATAGAATTACTGTTGTTTATCAATATCAAACAAAACCAGCAAGGCAGATGACAACAGTTCATTTGTTTGTAACTGCTCAGTAGTGTAATTAGAAGCTATCTGCTTTAGTGTGCAACTTCTTTTGTACGATTTCAAGTTATCCATCGCTGTATGTACAATAAAACTAAAGTAAGATGATAGGACTTTCAAACAGTAGTTTCAGCATGTTTAGTGGATATCAAAAGCGCTTTTATGTTGAAAGTATATCAGTTCAAAGGCTTTGACTTGCAACATAGATATGTGTCTGAAATAACTACATTGTGTAAATTTGGCACAACCTGCTTCACAAAACCATTCTTTGTCCAAATTTGGTACTACCTGCCTGAAAAAAACATTCATTGTCCAAGTTTGGCACTACCTGCTTGACAAAACCATTCATTTTCCAAGTTTGGTACTACCTGCTTGACAAAACCATTCATTTTCCAAGTTTGGTACTACCTGCTTGACAAAACCATTCATTTTCCAAGTTTGGTACTACCTGCTTGACAAAACCATTTATTGTGCAAGTTTGGTGCTACCTGCTTGACAAAACCATTCATTATTCAAGTTTGGTACTACCTGCGTGACAAAACCACTCATTGTCCAAGTCTGGTACTACCTGCTTCACAAAAACATTCATTGTCCAAGTACTACCTGCCTGAAAAAAACATTCATTGTCCAAGTTTGGCACTACCTGCTTGACAAAACCATTCATTTTCCAAGTTTGGTACTACCTGCTTGACAAAACCATTCATTTTCCAAGTTTGGTACTACCTGCTTGACAAAACCATTCATTTTCCAAGTTTGGTACTACCTGCTTGACAAAACCATTTATTGTGCAAGTTTGGTGCTACCTGCTTGACAAAACCATTCATTATTCAAGTTTGGTACTACCTGCGTGACAAAACCACTCATTGTCCAAGTCTGGTACTACCTGCTTCACAAAAACATTCATTGTCCAAGTCTGGTACTACCTGCTTCACAAAAACATTCATTGTCCAAGTCTGGTACTACCTGCTTCACAAAAACATTCACTCCATTGTGTATGCTCAGCTCATCCTGCTTTCAGAATCATTCTTAAAACGCACAAGGCCCTCTTTTCTATTGTTCTTGGCAACCTTAAAATGTTTTAATGCTGGAGGCACAGCACTTTTTAAGTGCGAGCTCATTGGCTGTCGAAAACCCCGCCCACCAAAGAGAATACCTGGAAGAAACAAGTAAGCACTGACCCAAATCTGAACACAGGTGTCATAAAAGATCTGGAACAAGGTGAACATCAATCTCGATGCACCCTGCACCAATCGATTTACGGTCATGTGGGCATTTATATGGGGACAGGCACCGCGAAAGCTGAAAGCTTTACAATTATAATAAAATACTGCATTCAAAAGTCCTGAAGGAACTGAACACCCTGGTTTCCGAGAATTTATTTTCTTCTGTCGTGACAGGCTGTGCATGGTTAACATGTACCCCTATTCCCTGTGAAGTGAAAGTCTTCATTTTCTCATTAATGGAACACCAAAACTTATAAAAAGGCGGCTCATTTGCATTAAAAAAGTTGACTTCAGGTCTGCTGGTCACATGCAGATGATGCTGTAATGCATACACTATTTGATAAAGTGAACCTGGAGGGTTTGACTTTCCATCCTTCTTTTTGCTTGCTATACAAAGAAACAAAGCCAATGTGCCATTTCATCAATGAATATTTATGTGATATCTTCAGAAATGGGATAACAATCCGACTGCCTTGTCTCGGGCAATGGATTAGTCCATTTTACCCACTGCAGATGGACACCAACGCCCCAGTTATTGGTATTTTGTGTGTTTTTCGGGACCGCATGTTTGAATTTTTCTTCTAATTCTGATGTACTCACTGGCTTGTCAAAGCGCGCCACTGCAGAAGCAGGGAGCTCCCTTGTAGATGTAACTAGCAGATGGTCACTCTTTGGCCTGCCCCATGTGTGGAATAAATCTTGAGTTGATGTATCTTTCAGGTCTACGTGCAGAAATTCCGGGACAAACAGAACATGCTCCCCTCACCCACACTGAAAGTGTTCGTTGGGTCCTACATATTTTTTTGGAAGTGCTAACATGTGTACGTAAAGTAAACACCCATGTGGTTAAAATTAGCTTGGTCATTGCTTTGACAGGGAAGTGGACACGTGTGTTACACTCTATCTTGTGCATGGTAGGACCCACCTTTTAACACCTATATAAGATACCAGCCAATCAGTTGCATTTTAAGTCAGTTAAAAGGCAAGGTAAGACATCAAAACATTTTAATGTTGGCTACAGGCTCTGCCCTTTGCTGACATTAAAATGTTTTTACATCCCACCTTGCCTTTTAACCTATACATAGTCTAAGCTTGGCACCAATAGCTTTTTGTCATGCTGAGAGTACTCACTAAGGTGGTGTCATCAGCTTATCAAGTGTATTCAAATTTATTTTATTTGTTAATATGATGTTAACTTACAAACACATGTATCGCTCTTCGAAGTGTCCCCAAAAGCCCACTAGCTATCACCTATAGGATAGATACACACGTAACAATAAGATTGTCACCTGCACACATGTATTTACCACCAACAGTGATCAAAGGCTAAGGGGTCGTGTATAATAAAAAAAAGAAACATTTCTAACTACCCAATAAAACCATGGATGGAAATTTACCCCCTACCCTCTACCCCTATCCAATATCACCAATTTCCTAGAATAGGTTGTCCATCATTGTTGTAACCATCTTTTCATCTCCCTGAATCATTTTTCATTCTTCTTGTACATGCTTTCTTTGCTGCCACACTGTGCTTCAACCTGTCCTGCATGTTTACACAAAGATTAACAATTCTATATGTGCAGGATTATTGTGGACAGTGTTTAGGGGTTGACATTAAGGATTTTGGCCACTTGTCGCAGGACAGTTGGAGAGAAAATTTACTTGTCCCCCAAAGAAAGTCAGTTCTCCACACTGAATCTGAATTTACTTGTCCCATATTTTTGCAGCATAGACTCCAAATGACAGTATATCAATTTGTGAATGCAGACCTGTCTGTTCTCTTTGTTTCTATTAATTTATTCATCATTTTTGAGTTTTATTTATTTGTTGTTCTTTCTTTGTATTTTTCTGAGTACACATCTGTAATATGTGAAAAAAATCATGATTTAACAATCTGACAATTGACATGTTGCATGAGCTTAAACCCACATAAGATCTTTTGGTTATATTTCATACAAATTTGAACAGTGTGTATATTTAAAATGTTTTATTTTGAAAGCAAATTATCTTGTGAAGTGTTGCCAGGTTTATGTGGTGCTTGTGATAGGCCGGTTTTTATTCACAGAATTATCAAAGATAATCTTGCACCTGTCTTTCATTAAAATATCTCATTCAACTTTCTTTATATCTTTCTGTCCAACATATCAAATTCCATAAAAAAAGTTTTTATTCTTTTTTTATTATACTTTATTAATTAATGAATTTATTTAACATACCATGAATGCATGTGGTGCTTGCCAAGACTTACTGACAAGTGTGCCTTCTAGTGTCATATTTTGAGGAATTACTGAAAATGACATTATGCTTCATTTAAGCTGTGATTGTGAGGAGATAGATCGACACTGTTGGAGTTTTTTCAGGATTATACATTAGAAAGGATTTAGTAGAAATATGTTGAATGAACATACAAATTGGAGTACTGTGTTAATAAAGCAAAAATTTGAAGCTGCAGTGAAGCTTGTGAAACATCAGTTGGTAGAATCCCCTATTATCACTCATCACGATTGTTTTTATTCATTGCTGAGTATTGATAATAAAATCACTGTTTATTTTACATATTGAATTGCCATTGTGTTGTTTACCTTTGAGGTAGCAAGATATTTTCTCTCTCAGCACAGTTGTTTTCAAGATAAAATGTATCATTTGAAGTCCTAGAAGCAACTAATAACTTGCCTTTTCCAAAGAATTGGTGAAAATCTTGTTTTAGCATTACCCCCCTCCCCCTCCGAGGTTTTCTCAGATTTTTGGAAAGTTTTTTACTTTTTTTGTACACAACCCCTAAGCAGATTTCGAGGTGAACATGTGACATGCAACACTGAGAAGCCAGACAGGGCTTCATCACATGGTTTGTGGAGTACGTCTCTGTCAGCTTGACCAGGCACTGCCTGGTAGCCCCAGAGATGAACAAAATAAACTACATGTATATGACATAAGCCTTTGGAGGGGAATACACTGTACATACCGATATATCATGGTACCCTGACAGTTTACTGTGAACCACCTGTGGGATACGTGTATGGTAGTCACTTACATATACATCTACTTATATATCATTGTACATGTATGCAATGATATGATAGTAACTTCTACCTACTGATACATTGTTGTACATGCATGTAATAATGTCATAGTTTCTTATTCCTACCCAGAAATCATTTTACATTCATGTTATGTGATAGTCACCTATATATGCAAGTGTATCATGCAGGGCTCTACAATTTTTTTTTTATCTCCTGTAGTTCTCGGGGCTAGTGGTTCTGGGGTTGTACCAGCCCCCGTTCCAACTTGGTTGTCCATCTTAGTAAAACCTATTTTGACAATCTAAATTTGTGGATGCCCCCGTGGCTAGTGCTTTGAGATTTCAACTTGCCCTGATTCAAATTTAACTTGTCCCAGGCTAGAAGACATGCAAATTGTAGAGCCCTGAATATGTATATGATTATGTGCTCACGGTCTACTTCTCACCACCATAGTGTGTGACCTTTATATGCAAATGATTGTGTCCCCACAGCCCTTAGTCCCCCATCATAGTGTGACTTGTATCTGTACATGATCATGTGCTCACAGCCTACTTACTGCCTTACCATACTGTGATCTACATGTATATATGTATGATTGTGTGCTCACCCCCTACTGCCCACCAATATAATATGATTTATATATGTATGATTGTGTGCTCATAGCCTACATAGTGTGATATTATCTCATGTTTGGGTCGATTTCAGTACCATAACAGACTTTGATATATGCCATATCGGCTAGGCCTTGGCAAAACACAGGAAGAGTGCTATATGCACAATGTTATAGAGCTCTTCCGGGAGTACCTATAACCGGAAGAGTTCTATAACTAGACCGGAAATGATGTAGGCCTAGTTCAAAACGCAGCGTCTGCTAGGCCTACGTTGTCTTCAAGTCGCTAGATAAATTTACCATAGTGTTATTTGAACTTGATTGACACAAACATGAGATAAATAAATTATAGTATACTTTGTTGGCGATATGAAGTATATGGACTCGCACAGGATACCATATAGCAGAACTCGTTCTGCTTTATGGCATCCAGTGCTCGTCCATATACTTCATATCGCCAACAAAGTATACTATAATCTATACATATATATATATAGATTGTGTGCTCATAGCCTACTGCTCGCCACTATATGCAACCTATATACAATGTATGTGTATGATTGTGTGCTCACAGCCTACATAGTGTGTCTATATATATGTATTTATGATTGTGTGCTCACAGCTTACTGCCCACCACCATCCACTATCAGGAGGACCCATCAATGGCCTCTGATGAAGAGAGTGGTCTGGAGCTGCATCGGAAGAAAAGGTAGGAAACTCTGGATATTTGAAACATTTTTTTTTCAACATGTAATTTTAGGTATATGTACTTGTCATTAAATGTCCTAGCTTGAGGGTTAATTATGTAGCATTGAGCTTGTCTTCTCCCTAAAAGACTGATCAGAACTGTAATAACCTTGGCATAGATGAGACATGATGGGTCTATACTTATATTTACATTGCTTTTGAACACCAGAAGCAAATGGGGCATAAATTAAAAGCTGTCAACTTTGTCTTTTGAGAGATCATAATTGCACAGGTAGTTTATCATATTCAGTGGCTTGGTGTATATAACAGCTCAAATGCCCCTGTATCCACTGAGGCCAAAGTGGACATCTAAGATGTTACAAAGAGTCACACAATCTATCAGTATGGTAACCTGTTTTATATCAGTTAGTAATACATGTATTGTGATTGGCTGCACTATGGTTGTACATCTTCTTTTGCCTATAATACTGAGTGATAACAGGGGGCTGCATACAGCTAGACACAGATAAGTTCACATGATGGGTCTATACTGCAGGCATATATCAGATTGCAAAGCTAAAGGTGGACCATATTACTATAAGTGATGATAAAATGTGATGTGAAGTGTATTTCTTTACATACAGTAAAACCTGTTTTGAGGCAGACCCAAAAGTAGTCACATAAAGCAGGTGGTCTCCCAAAAGAGGGTTGACTCTTGAGCCACCTAGCCAACAACTAATCTCTACTTTGAATTTCCATCCATAATATGGATTCCAACATGAGTGTTTGTACACTCTTGCAACCCTGTGTTTTTTCATTTATTAGTATTATAAACATACTCAGCAATTGTAAACTGATATAAATAAAAAAATTTTACTAGTCTTGTACAAAATTGGTGGATTTTACTTGTCTGAAAAGGCCAAATTTGTGGCTGGACAAGTAGTTTTTTGGGGTCATTTTGGGTGGTCACTGGTCTGGTTCTGCAGGTGGTCTCCCAAAAAAGGTAAATTATCATTAGAAGTTGCTTTTGCACAAGAAAAATGGCCATAAAAGGCAAGTGGTCTTCCAAAGGAGGGGTCTCTCAAAACAGGTATTAATGTATACATTTATACATATGGGTGCAATTCAAAGAAAAAAAATGGGTGGTTTATTTTGCTGCAGTCCACTTAGAGCATGTACAATGTCAACAGGATTGCTATAATTTTCAGAACTGTGTAAGAATTAAAACTGTCACATGAGAATACTACTGTTATACAGGTTCTCGTTAAAATTCCTAAGACTTAGATCATTTACATCTGCTCAAAATTGCTGGTGAAATTTTACTTTTGACGGTAAAGGTGTCATTATGTTAGTATATTTTACCAGACTCATTGCCTTTTTTTCTTACCATTTTTGCATGTACTTCCTGCAAGATTATATTGTGATGTGACCATGGTATCTGTTTTAGATATATCTATTAGCAAATACAAATAAATATTAACAGCAAATACTTAATACCTGATATTTTGCTGTCAAAAAAACCCCAAACAATGTTTGAAAATAAGACTTGACATCGAAAATACAATCTAAATTCTGAAAATGCCAGGTAACTGTGTAATCTTTAATATGTACATTCTACTTTTTAGCTCTGCTGACCATAGGTCACAAAGCTTATAAAATCACTTGTGTCTGTCCATCCATCACTGTCAGTCTATCTGTCCATAAACTTTTGCTGGTGAATGTAATAAAGTTTGACAGTTTTCATGTTAACCATGTTAACTTTCAGGAATTAACAAGTGTATGAAAATCTGGATCAGGTTTGATATTGGCGGCACCACCTATATGGAGGGAATGCATGTCAGGAAATGATTATTTGGTGATGGTCATCAGATTATATGTCAGCAGGGCAATAGGCCCATGGGCCTCTTGTTTATCAGTTACACATGTATTGCCTTTTTTTTTTTTTTTTTTTTAATTGCAGTTTAGCCCAGGATGATTACAAAAGTGAATTCAAGAAATCTATCAAGTCAAGGCTTATTGTAGCCCAGGTAACATACTGCTTTGTTTATGTCTGTTTTGATGTAGTACATGTACCGGTACATGGATATGGGTTTGCATGAATAGTCAAGCGAGCTCAGGATGTGGACTAGTGAAATATTCAAATAACTTTTATCACTCTGATCATTAGAACAGAAAAAGAAAATTGATGAATATTGAGGTGTATCTGGTCACGGTATTATTATAACTCAAGTGACCAGATTTTCATTCAAGCTGATTATGGCTGAGGTAACCAGATTTTTGTTGAGACTTCTTATGACTTGGATAAGTGGATCTTGGCTCAGCCTTATTAGGAAGGAGGTCATCCTCCTGTAGGTCACCAGATCTTTGTCCAGGCTGATTATGACTCATGTATTACCAAATCTTTGTTCATGCTCATTATGAATGAGGCCACCAGACTTTTGTTTAGGCTCATTATGACTGAGGTCACAAGATTACTGTGCCTTGGGTAGCCCATCCTCATGTAGGTAAACATGTTGTGCTTTGGGTTACAAATTCGTACCCTGTACACTGTACTCTGCATTTCTCCACATACAGTTCATTCTGTCGATGCACTATAGCTAAAATAATACAAACACTGATTAAAAATCAGTATGGCACAGATGAGTTACTTACTGAACTCCATGCATCGTGGCTGTGGTGTCAGTAACTCGTATTATGCTTTGTGCATTGCATCTGTCCTGATTAACTAACTAGTTTCACCTGTATAATCTGCTTAGCCATTTCATATATGCATTGGTGACAGGTTTAGTCTACAACCTGAAATAAGTTACAACCAGTTCAAACAGCTAAACTTGCCCCCATTGTTATAGTATAGGTGAAGTTGAATTTTGTGCTAGTTTACGTCAAAGTACAGGAGGTCATGGGCCAATTTTAAAAAGCAGGGGTGATGTTGCTAATTGATGTCATACCTGAATTGATTAATTTTCACTTACAGGGACTGTGTTCTGTTAATCTGAAATGGCTGTTTAAGTGTACATGATCTTACATGGACACATGATCTGGATTGAGTATGGTGCAGACTTACTCCAGCTATATAATTAGGTAGCAGAATTGTCATAAATAATAATTTGTAAACAAATTGGGTTTAAATGATCCAGACATGGCCAATATTAAAATGCGGAGACTATTCTCTCCCTGTTGACAGGGAGCCAATATTTGGTTGATGTCATAAGAGTTACATTGTCTTCATGGGAGGCATTGTTATCCTGCTTTATGAAAGGCTGACATCTCCAACACAGCATTCAGTTTCTGTTGAATCAGAGAGTTGGAACACAGACCAACTCCCTTTACATAATAACCATAAATATTTATGTTTACTATGGGGTTGAACAGAATTCACCAGCCACTGATGAGTCCAGGTAAGAACAAAATTGCTTGGGTACATTGTCAGTCTAGTTTTCTCAACACTTGCCTGGTCCAGTGTGGGCGCAGTTACATGTATGTCCTCTTTAACTCCTTGTCAGTGTCATTTATCATGTAGAAACAAGTTGTTCTGTCCACTGTAAACCCTGGTATGTCTTAATGCCTTGTTACTGTCATTTATCATATACTCGTAGTAGAAATAAGTTGTTGTGTGTCTGCATTACAGGTGGTGGAGGGGGTAGAGAAGGGAGCAAAACTGACCTTTGACTTCACAATGTTTATCATCCTAGCCAGGTAAGCAGCTTGTCATGGTGCTACACAGTGTTACCAAGATTGCCAGCATTTAGCCCATACGCCCAGTCCAGCTTTTGAGCCCTAGGATGACCAAAGTTGGATTATTAACTTTTTAAGTGCCAAATTTTGGACTGAGGCAACAGCTTTTGTCTCTAACTACAGGCATACTGGTACTTGAATGAATGGTCTTTTTACAAGGAATACAAATCTTAGGTCCTCATGATAATTCAGACTAGTTTGACCTCAGAAAATCGACTTTAGACGTGATTGGCACCAAAAGACTTTAATAACTGAGTGGACCACAGTGATCGGTACATGTACAATATATAACTTGTAGCAATTATGGACATGTATTATCAAATGTGACATAGGTGGGGACCCTGGACTTGAAGGTGTTTATGGAGTCCCCACTAATAAAACTGCTTTGTGTTGGTATGGTCATGTGCAAACCTGACCATTACGGGGAATGCAAAAAGTTGGGTTTTTTTGGAGCCTCCACAATGTTTAATGAAACAGTTGTGAGTCTTAAGTCTCATTAACCTGGCAAAGTACATGTTGTAAAGGGAGGCAGTACAAAATAGAGCACTCCTGAAGTTGTACGTGTACCTCACCGTGCCTCTTAAAACTCGCCAACTAGGCTTCTGTGAATTTTTAGAATTTGCAAAACAAGTGTAAATAATAGACAATGATGCTGATGTTGCTGTGAAATATGGTAAATTGAATGTCCTCAGTATTCACCAATATAAACAAGATATGACATCATGTGACATTGTTTCCATTAGGAATTTTGTCAGGGGGTCACAACAAGGGAAATTAAGGGGAAAAACTAGATTTTTACCAATTTTACATGTAAATAAACGAGACTTGTGACCCTTTAGAATTTTCTCAGAGGGTATTTGAGGTTTTGAAAGGGTAATATACCCCATTTTGGGGGTTAATGGAAACACTGATATGAAGAAACTGAGCGTCAAAACATCTTGAGCCTGGCAAGTGGGCTTCAAAATGTTTTGATTATTTTGATGCTTTCTTGTGTGTACTTGTTCTAGTTCTTGTTAGCTTTACATGTATATCACTATTCAATTCAAGCATTAACTGCATGACACGTTACCTTGTGTTGGCAGCATGATTGCGTGCTTGGGTCTGGCTGAGAACAGTTCTGTGATCCTGGTAGCCAGTATGCTGGTCTCGCCCCTTATGGTAGGTACATATACACATAACCCTACCTTACCATGCCAACGCTTAAAATTTGCTGTCATCCTGTTGTTTTGGCAAGTGAAACCTGGAAACCTGTACGTTCCACATTCACATGGACAACCAACACTTGGCCTTCCAATGGAACCTATATATCCTGTAAAAGCTTGGAAATACCCCATTTAACCTATAAGAATCTATATTTTGATTGGAAAAATTGACAGTTTGGTAAAGCAGTGTATTTGCATAGCGCACCATTTCAAGTTTGGATTTCTTAAAACTTCTGACCTCTGGATAGAGGCTTTCTGAGCATCATGTCCTTTTGTGCAACAGTAATTAGTAGCCCCCAGTTTTAATTTTGAAAGCTCTTTAAAATCTGTGGTATTTTTAGCTCTGCTGACTTGTCAATCAACAGAGCTATTGGAATCTGTGTTTGTGTCTGTTGTCTGTCTGTCTATCTGTCCGTCTGTTGTTAGACTTTTTACATTTTGGACTTCTCAAAAACCTCTGCATGGAATGTTTTGCTGTTGCACATGGATGTTCCTCAGGTGGACCTCTACCAAGTTTGCAAAGGAGATGGTGATGCAATAATTTTTTGATTTTTTATGAATTTTTAGCTCTGCTAACCAAAGGTCACAAAGCTTATGCCAAAGCTCATGTCTGTCCATCTGTCCATCCGTAATTTTTTGCTCGTTAACATGATACCGTCCACAGTTATCAAGTTAGCCTAATATAACTTTCAGGACTTATAGGGTGTATAAAAATCTAAGCCGAGTTCGATATTGGTGGCGCCACGTACATTATTATGTAATATAGGGGTCAAAATGTGAACATCTTGGGAACACTATAGCATATTAAATTTTTAGCAGATCTTCACCAAATTTAGTAGGATTGTGGAGGAAGTCAAAGTCTAAGTTGCTAATGATACTAGTGGCGCCACCTATAATTTGACAAATTGTGAGCCAAAATGTGTTTTAAGATATAAAATTCCATATTTGGAAAAGTAATTGGATTAGACTTGCCCAATTTATATGATATATAGACCATTACCAAAGGTAGAATGTTATGTATTTTTGTGAGGTGACCATGCCTGTAAATTTGAAAAAGGTGATTTTGTAATGGCCGGGTGTAGCTTGGACATCAATGGCAAAGAGAAATGAGCCTCCAGATAAAAATTGCACTTGATTACATAATACATAAAACTGTACGTGGTGACCTGCTTTTTCAGACTGTGACCCAGTAATTATGGAGTTTCGCGCTTGTCCAATTTTTTTTGTTTTTCCTCAATAACTCGAAAAGTTATGACCCGATTTGAACAGTAACAAATTTTTAATCCAAGTTGAAGGTCATGGTCAAATGGCCAGTGTGAATATTGGGGTCATCTCGTGAATGCTCTGCACCTCACAATTCTTGAGATAGGACCATGTAACGTTTAGGAGTTATGAAGTGTATAAAAATCTCTGTCAACATCAATGTTGGTGGCACCACCTATAGTATTATGTAATATACAGGTCAAAATGTGAAAATCTGGTGACCGCAGTACTGTCTACAGTTTTCAAGTTAGCCCAATATAACTTTCAGGACTTATAGGGGGTATTAAAATCTAGGTTCTTTTCGATATTAGTGGAGCTATCTACAATATTATGTGATATAGGGGTCAAAATATGAAAATCTTGTGAACACTTGGGCATCTTTAATTTTTGGGAGATCTTCATGTACACTCCAACCTGATCGTACCCGACCAAACCATGATCAACCTCGGATTAAGACATGCCTTGTATGCTCCACCCCAGATTTACACCTGATCTTGACTAGTCAGGAAACTTTTCCAATTATTTTGAGCAGGTTCCAAATTCCTGCCTGTTCTGGCCACTTTTCTGCTTACATGCAACATATGACACACACGGCAGGTGTCTCTGCCAATGTGAGACCCCTCACCACCATCAGTAGATTAATGGCAGCTCCTCAACACAAGGATGTGGGTGCAGACAAATGTGGAGTCATTCACAACCTTCAGAGCCAGGACTGTGATGCTGTGTGTTGATGAGGCAGATAGAGCACTTCTTAAAAGGTTACAAGAACACAAGTGTGGGTCCTCACTAGTCGCCCAACACCTGCTCCTACAATGTAGACACTGATAACATGAAGAAGGTTGAGCAGGGAAAGCAGATGGTTCAAGTGGGATGTCTGTTAGGTTATCCACTAAAGGTTTCACTCTCCATGTGTAAACTGTGACTAGGGCTGTCACTGCCTGCCCCCCCCCCCTTCCCCCATTTATGGCACCCTCATCAAAGTTTGTGACAACAGCACTCCATCTGCTATGTTACAACACTCCAGGTCACATCACAGATCAGGTGATCAACCTCTTCAGAGCTGAAGAAAGGCAGAGGATTCTGTGTGAACGCACCTCTAGCTTCCAAAGTTCTATTTTATTATGGGGGGTGGGGGGGGGGGAGGTAAGTACACATTTAGTTCACTTTCACCATATGGTAGCCTGGTTTGAAAGAAACTGCTGTACCAGAATGTATAGATTTATGTGTTTTATTATATTATGTATATATATATATATATTATATAATGGTTGCTTTTATTGCAGGGGCCAATCCTAAGTTTTGTGTTTGGTTTAATCATACAGAAGCGTGACCTGGTGATGTTGGGCCTCAAAACAGAGCTGATTGGGTTGTCGCTCTGCCTTGTATCAGGTAAGTTCATGGAGCACCTGTCTTATTTATTGTGGCAAGTTTTCTGTCTGTTTTGACGCAGTCTTTCTTACTGCTGTTCTTCATGGTAAAACATACTCGGCAATTTCAGAGCATAAAGTTTTGTAATTTCCAGATTACTGTTGATATTCGTGTTTGAAATATTGGCACATACAGATAATTCTGAGCATGTGACATCTATCTGATCTCATGCAACAACAGAAGACAATCAATAGAGCTCTGTCTTTAGACCTTGTTCACTCTAAAAATGCAGAATACAAATGATGAATTGGCATCTTAGCAAATTGCTGTGGTTGTCGTGGTTGGGTGAGAACCCATGGTTAACACCAAGGAGGCAGCAAGCAGACCTATATCATTCAGTATGCAGTGTAACATGACACTACATGTACATTAAACATAGAAAGAATGAGTGTTCCATTTACCCAGGAAACAAATGATGCCCTTGGCTGCAAGGGAGAGGAAGAATTGTGATCCTGAGGGATGGACTGTCAACCCAAAGGTTCACAATCCTTCCTGCCCCCCAAAGCCAAGGACGTCAGTTGCTTTATTACACCGAAGAACATTTTTGACTTGCCTGGTTGCCGAGCCGATCTGAATTACAGCACCATCAGTGGGACATGCAGGGTGATGGTACCTTCTCAGTGGGAGGCAGGAAAAAATCTCCCACCCCCAACTAACCAATGAGGAGTGTGGATTTCCCCCTGAGGTATAATAATTAAAAGTATGTGTCTTCAGGAGGAAATCTAATGTGTCCTGGGTGTATGTCAAGATGTTGGGGACAATTTGCCATGTGTGTTTATCGACATGATCAACAAACTTAGCTGAATGTGACTTTGATACTCAAAATAGGCATATCTGGGACACCTTTTGTGTATCCAAGCGAAAAGAAAAACCTGGGTCTGTTATTGTGAGATAATAAATTTTATCATAACTGATGTCTCTGTTTTGAATGTCTACAAGTAAGGCATGTACTGTTGTCTCAGATGGTGTCTTGTGTTAGATTTCTGTCCACTTTGAGGCAGCATTTGCTGTCAGAAAGTTGGTGCCATGCCTCAGCAATGTATGTTTTATTATCCCATAATGGGGCCCTTGGGACAGTAATAAAGGTATGCGTTACGGCTATCATGTCTGCAGTTCTGTATCACATAGTACAGTACTATATTATTTGGTAAGGAGTGGCATGACTGTCTTGGCTGTCACGTTGTTCTTGGACTCTCCTGTGTGACCTGTTACTGTTATATATACTTTGAAGTAAATTGCCATTGCCTCTTTCCAGCCACTGTTCAGTTTGCAAATAAAGTCATCATTCTATGTATTTTTCAATTGCCACTGTTTTTTATTCCTCGCCATGCACTACCATGCCTGTTTGGCCAGTTGTCAACATGCTGCGGCATTCAAAATTGGACCGCATTACATTTCTAGAAAATAGACTGATTCATCTGCACATGGTAGTGTTAGGTGGTTATGCTATTCTACGTATTTTTGGCCTCCTTTTATACCCCCTGCAATGAAGTGGGGGGGGGGGGGTATACTGGTTTCAACATGTGGGTCCGTCCAGTTACAGTTCCAGTTAAACGACCAGTTGCCTTTTGTGGGTGACTGCCTGTCTCAAGTCAGGAGTGAAATTTGTTTCTTCACATTGGTATTGGAAGATGAATGTTGATGCTTTGGTAACTTTGGAATCTCTTTGCTGTCATTGTTGGGTTTGATATTTATGAATGTGGGTCATATTTTTGTACATAAGTGTATCATAGTAGAGACGTCCGTCTGTAGGTGTAATCTTGTCTAGACTCTGTCTCCTTCAATAGAGCTCCAATCTTCTTCACACTTTGTGTGTTTATTCTTTGTCACTAAATGGTGTGTCATGAAACAACGATGACCTTCAGTTATATAGGTCAAGGTCACACCAGGCACCTGTAGACATAATCCTGTCTGGACTCTAACCATACCTTCATTAATGCAGGGATCTTCTTGAAACTTTGTACAGTTATTCTCTTTTACTAAAGGCAATGTCATGAAGCAACAGTGACTTGAGCTATGTAGGTCAAGGTCACAGCAGGCATCTGTTGGTAGACCTGTAGACATAATCATCTCTAACGCCTGCATGGAGGGGGTTATGGTTATTGTCTATCACTAAAGGTTGTGTCATGAAGCAACAATGACCTTGAGCTATATAGGCTAAGGTCACAGCTTGAACATAGACCCCGAGCTGCTTAATGTCATTCCCACCCACAATAGCGACCACTTCCTCCTATCCCTTACTGTACCCTCCCAAGTTTTAAAGCACTGAGGTAAGATTGAAACACACAAGCTAATAAATACAAATATTTTGTTGCTCTTGACTCATTTATTCTCCACTTTGTTCAAACTGAGGAAGTGAACGTGAGGGTACATGTAGTTCCCTTCCTTTTTGAAGGTAAAATACTAGTGACATGTCTGTTTAAAACCAACAGTTTTGTTTTTTTGTTTTTTTTCTCAGCTGAAGGTTATGGAAAACATTGAGACACAATGTACTCACTTGTTTTGGGGGGTATCCAGTATGCCTTTCGGTTACTGCTTCTAGTTTGCTTAAACACTATAGTTTGTTGTCTGCTTCAACAGAATATCCCCTAGTGTGTTTCTGGTTGGGACTCGATGATTCTGCACAAGGAAACCACTCGCTGCTTTGTGGCTAGTGGTTTCCTGCCCAGAATCCTTTCGCCCCAACCAGAAACACCACTCGTGACAGTTTGTATGAGTGTCCATGACCAGAACTGCCAATCAAAGTTATAACAGGGCTTTTCGATGTACTCTTATGTTTTGTTTAGATTTGGGCCATATTTTAAATTCCCTACATTCTTCCCAAAAGATAGAAATGAATGCATCAAGTATTTGATCTGCCAAGGGAGAGTTTTTATGACCTCAGTGGCTTGAAT
This sequence comes from Hermodice carunculata, assembly GCA_964020975.1. Taxonomy (NCBI): domain Eukaryota; kingdom Metazoa; phylum Annelida; class Polychaeta; order Eunicida; family Amphinomidae; genus Hermodice; species Hermodice carunculata. The sequence goes on from OZ026630.1 coordinate 28,739,695, forward strand.
TGCTGGACAGTAGGATCTGACTCAAAGGCATCACAGTACCTAGAGAAGGACTTTATTTTCATCTTTTGTGAATTTATAATGTCATCAATTATATGTGCTAGATTTGGGTCACTGGCAGGAAGGCAGAAGGTTATACCATAAAAGAGAACTTCCACTTGCCTAGGAGTTAACCTGAGGGAAGGTAAATTGAGGACAGATCACTCTGACCTGTATGTTAGATATGCTATTTTAACTTTTGGGTGTTTAAGAAAGATCTTACTGGTTGACTTGAAGTGATGCCCTATTAACCCTTAAAGCGCTGATTTAAGATTGAGTCAACAGCTTTCCTTGGGGCACTTTGTGCGCAATATGCTCAAAGTGCCCCAATGAAAGCTGTTGACTAAGACTACTTTTTGCTTTAGACTAAGCTTGCTGGTATTTGAATGAAAGGTCTCTTCATGAGGAAGTTGAATCTTTTAACCGTTATATGTTTCACGGTAATAGGAAAACAACTATAGCTGTGATTAGCACTTTAAGGGTTAATCAAGTTACCAATATAATGGTGTTTCATAATTTAAAAACAGCAGTGGCTAAGAATTACGCTGTATAATTGATGACTTAGATCAGTTATTTCTCCAATTACAGGATTTTTCATTGGGCTGATCATGGCTGCCATCAACATCCCAGGTGCATTCTGGGGCAGCACAGATTCCTGGCCAACCATGGAGATGAAGTCCAGGTGAGTTCTATAACCTGATGTACACTTGTGTGACACTTGTGTGACAACATCATGACCATCCGGCCTGAACAGAGACACCTTGGTGGTGAACTAGATATATATGACTGTATGTGTATGCAAGTCAAGCTATCTTACATTTTCGTGTACATGGAATGAACTTTATTGACATTAACCAATGATACAGCATGGTACCATCCATAAAAACACATTGAAATATAAGTAACGTGCAAAGGGAATGCTGGAGAAATGTTACCCTGGCAATGCTAATTATTTCCCAAAGGAAGATACAGCCTCCTAATAACAGCATGGAAAGTCACTATATCCCTCATTTTTTCACTGGCCAATGAGAATGCTCCTTTTTTTCATTTTCCTGACAACCAGCCACACTAGCCTTCACAGACCAGCAATAGCTACTGGACGGGAAAGGTAGCTGGACATTCTGGCTGACAAAATTCTCAATATAAGATGCATTTAATTTTGTTTTCATTTAATTTTTTTTTTTTCTTGTAGAACCACACCATGGATATTGGTATTTAGGATACATAGATCATCCTGTGCCCAATTCAGTATCCTTACCTGCATGGATCCGCCCTTTACCCTTGGGGTCTCGAGAGGATACAGTCTGTCAGGGGAATCCATAGAGGCAAGGATACTGAATTAGGCATAGGATAGCCTCTGATTATAGATAGGTCTAGTAACCACATTGCAGGTGGAATAAGTTGCACATTAACAAAACAGATATAGTTACAATATATCCATTTTTGTATTTGTGTGAGTCTCAATTCATATATTTTTGCCTGGAATTCGAGAGACTTGTATCCATGACACACATGCAAGCCAAACCTGAACTCCATTTCAATGATGGAATGTAAAACTCTTCCATGCTTATAATTTTGATTGAGGTGCTTCATAAACAAGTGAATTTGGTCATTCTCATCTTTCGGACACAAGTAGTTAATATTTTTTTTCTATTTTGTCTTACAGGGGCCTAGCTCGGAGTCTGGGGGTTGGCATTCTGATTGCACTGCCCTCTGGTGCTGGGGTGGCTCTGTCAGTGCTTGGAGGTTATGCAGGTTCCCTGGTAGGAGTGGCCATTTCTGCCTCACTGTTGCCACCTGCTGTCAATGCCGTAAGTTGTGGATATTTGTTAGTACATGTATGTTGAAGTACTTAGATACATGTAGATCTTTGTGTGGGCCTTGGAAGGATTGCTTTTTCAGGTATTTTTAATGGAAACATTGCCCAATCATCATTCCAGGTTTGGCACTTGAGTGTACTTTGAGCACAGTGCCATGTTGTTGCATTTGACACAGGTGTGATCACTGACATAGGGAATCAATGTTGCTCAAAGAAGTCAAACAGCATGTTTCTTTGATAGCCTGAGTATCTGTTGAGTAAATATTGTGTGGTTTCACAGTTACAAGAAGTCACTTGGTGGATTAATGGAATAGCCCTACTGTGCAGGTGAGTGTTGGCTCTTGTGTGATTGGAATGCGACCAGAACATGAATTGTTCTGATGCACCACGCAAGTCCATGGACAGCCAGTGACTTTAAATGGTGTAAACTACTGCTCCATAACGTCAGTAAAAATATTTATGAAAGTATAATGGAAATCTTAAGTTATGATCAATCCAAATAAACAAACCACACACAATTTGTGTAACATCAACATGCTACAGTTGAGTGAAGTGTGTAAAGAATGTGCATAGCTTGCTAAATTACACACAAATTCCAATGATAAATAGACAGTCTCGCTTTTTTATGAACTTGGGTGAACTAATAGTATGTAATGGCCAAAACAGTAGTTTCTGTGTCATATAGTGACAAGCGTATCAAAGTTTCTAATCGCTACAAACTGAAGCAAAAAAATCTTTAATACATATTTACAACAGGTGTGGACTGGTACAGATACGTGCATGAGCTTGTTGAAGCTGCTAGGGTCAGTAGTATCTACATGAACTGTTGAAACAGCTTGTGCGGTAGTATCTACATGATCTGTTGAAGCAGCACGCCCTGTAGTATCTACAGGAACTGTGGAAACAGCTTGTGCTGTAGTGTGTACATGAACTATTGAAGCAGCTAGTGCTGTAGTATCTACATGAACTATTCAAGCAGCTAGTGCTGTAGTATCTACATGAACTATTGAAGCAGCTGGTGCTGTAGTATCTACATGAACTGTTGAAGCAGCTAGTGCTGTAGTATCTACATGAACTATTGAAGCAGCTGGTGCTGTAGTATCTACATGAACTATTGAAGCAGCTGGTGCTGTAGTATCTACATGAACCGTTGAATCTGCTTGTCCTGTAGTATCTACATTAACTATTCAAGCAGCTGGTGCTGTAGTATCTACATGAACTATTCAAGCAGCTGGTGCAATAGTATGTACATGAACCGTTGAATCTGCTAGTCCTGTAGTATCTGCATGAACTATTCAAGCAGCAAGTGATGTAGTGTCTGCATGAACTTTTGCAGCAGCTGGTGCAGTACTTAGTACCCACACTAAGTATAAAAGTCAGCACCATCGTAGTGCTTCGACTAGACTGATAAGTTTGTATGTATCATCAATACATTACAGGGCATGCTTTGGGCCTATGGACTGGTAGCTGCAGTAACCCATCCTCCACGAAAGCTTCCAGTTAGACCCTACATCGTAAATAATGGCCACAACGTGACTGACACAGTGAGTGCTTATTTCTGTTATGGTTATTGTAGTTTAACTTTGTAGGATTCAGTCAACCTGTGAGTTAGGGAATCCATCATATTTGAAGGTGAGTAGTTGCGAAACTGCATGGAAGGGCATCGGAGACCCATAGTCCCACCCTCACTTCGTTCGGGTGGGACAACAGCCTCTGATGCCCTTCCATGCAGAGTTTGGCAGCTACTCACCTTCAAACATGATGGGTTCCCATTCTGTCGTGGTCAAATTATATATTTTAATGTATTCTTACCTATTAAAGGTCAAAAACAGGTTGCAAAGTCGGCAGAAGAAAGGTAAACTTTCATGCTCAGGAGAAGAACATAATATAGCCTTGAACCTGCAGACAAAATTACTACGCTGACAACAGGAGGATATTTTCTCACTTACAACTTTAATATTGCTCAGGTTTATGGTCCTACATAAGGGCTAAGGTAAGTTGACCCAATTGCTAAGGCCACCTTTGCTGCTAAATTTGTTGTGCTTGATCTGGGACAAATGGCTTGAAATATGTTGAAACTAAGAGTATGAAACTTGCACATGTTTATTTGATCAGTCATGATTCCCCTGTTGCCTGTCCGCAGAGCACAGGACCGTCATTGTCCTCTTGTTAGTAGTTCTGTAAGGGCTAGGTCAACTCTAAAGATGGATGACCTTGATCTGATTATGCCTTCTTTGAAGAATGGGGGGGGGGAGGCATCTATCTTGTACAAACATTTCTTGTTTAGTACACATGTTTAAGGATAAGCGGTACTGTAATCTGAAGGGTAAGATTTAATTAAAGGTAACTGTGATTCATGTGTGATGTGACCATTTCTTTAACCCTTTCCCCATTAAACCAGCCAAAACCGGCTGCTGGTCAAATGTCGTCTGCTTCAGCGTTTTCAACTGATTTCAACAGCAATGAAAAACAATTTGACTGAGAATTGAAGATGAGACCTGTCAAGACAACATGACCCAGGTCAACAGCTTTCTTCGGCATGGGTTGGGCACTTTGTGCCCAACCCATGTTGAGGAAAGCTGTTGACTCAGTCTTAATATAAGAGGGAAAGGGTTAAATTCACTTAATTTGCTGTATTTTTATTTTCACTGAGTGACGGTACAAACCATACAAGTAAAATCACAATGAAAGATCATTTTAACATAGGCTTAATAGTAACTATGTTTAAATTGTAAACTGAAAGCTTCAGTTAAATGCATACAGTACAAAAATGGTTAAAAATTTATACATGTGAAAAAAGTACAGCATTGACTCCAGCCACATACTGCCCCCTGTGACGCAGGTGCAGGCATTTTACATGTAGCTGCACTTCAAGACCCATCTTGACATTGGCTTCATTAATTCCTCTCTTTTTGGTTTGTCTTTGTTTTCTCTCTGGCACTGACACTGTGAAGCTTGCACCATACTCATTGTACTGTATGCATGTGTGTGTAGCGTGACTGATACATATATGTACCAGTATTGAGGGATGTTAAGCCACTGTGTGGTGCTCCAATTATGTGTCTGTGTTGTTCATTACCTGTGTTCCAGCCAAGCTTCAGTGTGCCCCCCAGTCCTGCCTGGGAGCCCCCACACTGTCCACCCCTGAGAGACAACAGCTACCAATTTGCCTACAGTTGCCACATGTCCAGGGAGGCCTTCATGCTGGGCCTGGTCAGCCTGGCTCTGACCATACTCAACATACTCTGCATCATACTGGTGGGCTACCTCATTCTCAAGGTCAGAGCTCAAGATTGTGCTTGACTATCATAACCACTTACAGAACAAAGGATTGTCTCATCATTAGTGTTGCTTTAACTCAGATTGATTGACAAATAAAAGACGGTTGTACACTAGCTCATTATAATAATTTCTGAAGGTAAAATAATTCAAAAATCAAGTTAATGGACATCTCCAAATTAAGATTGAGAAGAAAAAAACAATCACTGACACAAATCAAGAGGTATGTGTATCAGAAACCAATGGAGAGCAGACAAATACCCTTAGGTAATTTGGAATTCAATCATGGGTGTATATCAGAAGTGGCTAAACTCAGCATAGGAGCCCATTTGAGACATGGAGTCCCACCTCACCAAAGGCAAGGTGGGTGCACACTTTGGATGCACTCATATGCAGTGTAGCTACTACTCGCATACACCTATAACTGAATCCCATGCTATCATAGCTAACCAACATTTAGCCAACTCTTTGCGTACCTTTTGTTAAAACAACTAACTGCAGTGTGAGGGAATTGTGTCTGTGCTTATCAGTCATCTCGGACAGCAAGCTTCTACATATAAGTAGGCCTCTGCTCAACTGTCAGTATTAATTCTCGTTGTGTGAAATGTTGAAGCAAAAGACACTATGGTTTTATGGTACCGGAGACAAAATATGGACTGAGTGTAGGCCTTCTTATAGACTGGCATTGGCTGTGTGTCAGCAATACCATCATTGGCATATTTGTTGACAAATGGTCGCATGGTCATTCACAGTTCAGTCTTTCATCCCTGGACGTCAAGCTCTAAATGGCTTCCAATAATCCAACTATGATACAATATACAGCTACATGTAAATACTGATAACCCATGACAAATGTTTGATAAGTACATGTGTTGATAAGCAAATATTGATGCGTATTTGAAGCTTTATTGGCAAGTGTGCATTAATGTTTCAGGTGATGTATCATTGATACAGTTAAGCCTGCGTTAAACTTAACAGTCACCAAACGCATCAACCTTTTGCAACCTTTTTCCAACCATTTCAGTGAAAGGCAAACCTTTTCAAATGCTTTCCAAAATCATTTCAAAACCATTTCCTCTTATTGCATTAAAACCCTTTTGAACACTATTAAATCTTTCTCTAATGGTTAACAACCATTTCACACACTTTCTCAATCTTATTGATGAAACTGTTGAAATGGTTTGCAACCGTTTCAACCATTTGAAACCCTTTGTCAACCTTTTACAAACCCTTTGTCAACCTTTTGCAAACCTTTTACAACCTTTACAAACCCCAGTTCAACACTTTGCAACACAAAAAAGGCATTTGGCTGTTAAGTTTTAGACGGGCTTAACTGTAAGTGTGCATAAATGTATCAGTGAAGGTTCATCAACATGTGGGTGTGGTTTTTGTTTCAGCTGAAGGAAGTGGTTCCACACACAGCAGGATCCAATGCAGCTGAGGCTTTCTGGAAGAGAGACATCAAGGTTGGTTATGAAAATCCAGATACTGTTAGGAAATTATCAGCACTACAAATCTGATCTTTGAAAACCAGTCCAGGTTGACCAAATTGTGGTCTCTCAACACAGGTGGTCTCTCATAGGAGGTATAAAAATGTGAAAAATACTAAGCACAGCATTGTCTTTTAACCCTTTCCCCCTTAAACCGGCCAAAACTGGCGGGTGGTCAAATGTTGTCTGCTTCAGTGTTTTCAACTAATTTCAACAGTTATAAAAAACAGTTTGACTGAGAAATGTACATGAGACTTATCAAGATCACATGCCCCAGGTCAACAGCTTTCTTGGCATGGGTTGGGCACTTAGTGCCCAACCCATGCCAAGGAAAGCTGTTGACTCAGTCTTAATTCAAGGGGGAAAGGGTTAAGGCAGGTGTTGTCTCTTTAGTATAGTCTCTCAAGACAGAGACCACTGTACTTGAAGACCTCCTCTCTGTTTTCCTTCTAAATGTTGTGTAAACTACAAAGTTGTGGCAGTAGAAAATGCATTTGTTGTGCATAATTAGTAATGGCTCCACACATTGTGAAGTGGGGGAAGTAGATAATAGGACATCTTCTCATCTTGTTGTGAGTCTATGACTGCCCTAATTTAAAAAAGTGTGTTAATTCTTTTTGTTTTTTTTTTCCCTTGGGCATACTAGCCTTCCCAGTTCCCATGTCTGTCCTCTGCTTCAGATTGCCAGAGAGTCGTACAAAACAGCAAAAGGCAAGGACTCACAAGACCTTGCTAAAATGGCCAGGGAGATTGTGGCAGGGCTAAAGGTATGGCACTTTATTGTGTAATGTAGACAATCCCACAGGTGCTCTTCTATCATTAATTGACATGGAAAAGTATTAATATGAGTTTACAAGAATTCACGTAATATTTCAGAACATAAACATTAATTCAAATTTTGGTCAATATGAACAGATTTTTATGTCAAAGATGGTGATTTAAAATTGGCAAGTTAAGCATATTTATATTCAGTGGATCCTGCTCTTTCCACAATGTAATATTCTACTTGTGTTTTTTATTTCTTATGCAGAGTTGTTTTCACTTTGCTAGGTTAGGAAGTGGTGTTAAGTGACTCACTCTTTAAAGATTCTGAATACTACCGGAATGATAACTGCCTAAATCACATGGTGTAAAGGCATAGTATCTTTTTTAATGATCCATCGAGGCTTCCATGCCCCCATTTCTTGGTACAAAACTTATCATTGTAAATATCCTGCTTAGTTTTACAAAAGCTGTGTTTTTTCCAAATGTATACAGTATCATCGCAATGAAAATATTAAGCATCTCAGCAAAATAGACCTGAAACATATTTCAAAAAGTATGAGAGCAGAATGGACAATGGAAAGAGTTATTATCGTTACTCAGGGGAACAGCAAAATGTTCTAGATGCATAGATATTTGGCCACATTTTATATTTCTTGGATGGAATAATTTCAAATTTTGAACTCAGAATTTGAAGAAGAAAAAAATGTTGCAGAAAGCTTGATGGTCCAATCAAATGTGTACAGGAACATTCCCGTGTGTTTTATTCTGTGGTGTCATTGCATGTTGCTATGCAGCGTCAAGAAACTGATGAGGTAATAAAGTCTGCTCTTTACTGTTGGTAATACATAATCACAGGCTTTTGTCCATTGTCATATTTCCCTCACATGCTTTGTACCTTTTGCTGTATTGTGTGTGCCAACTATACTGAAAGAGGGGTGTGCTGTCGTATTGTCATTTTCAGGAAAAAGAATTCTTTCTATAATGAAAAATGGCTGATTGTTCAGGAACTATTCTTATAAATGTATTGTATCATGAGATAGATTTTCTGGCATTTTTCCCACTGTGGAAAGCTTCAGCTTTGATGATAAATGACTGTTGTTCCCTGTTTTTAGCTCTGCTGACCATAGGTCACAGAGCTTATGCGATCACACATGTCTGTTCATCCATCCGTAAACTTGTGCTTGTGATCATGATACAGTCCACAGTTTTCAAGATAGCCTCATTATAACTTTCAGGACTTATCAAGTGTATGA